>OZ010583.1:55301287-55391287 GCA_963932145.1 Acanthosepion lycidas
ATATGATCCTGACAGTCATAAATTGTTAACAATTGGAAAAATGTTCATGAAATGTTTTGAAAATTATACTTTCTACTTTCATGAAATATATATGAAATTAGCTAAAATTTCTCAAATCCTCATGGCCACCATCTTAGATTTTGATCAAATTTAGTAGGTGACACCTTGTCCAGAGATAAATCAACCCTGAAAGTTTCAGTTTCATTGAATTTCAGGTTCATGACAATTTTAAATTTTCTTAAATGAGCACGTCGCTAGCAGTATGCATGATTTTTGCCAAATTCAGCATTTTATAAATTAATGATTTAAGAAGAAATCAAGGTGAAATCTGGTACTTTGATATTTCCACGCAAATAACCCATTTTTGGCTTCATTTACTTCTGTTTTGAGTGGTTTAGAAGTTTTGGGTCTTTCACCTGGAGAAATGTTGAAATCTGGTAAAAATAGCTACTCTCTGCTTGTGGCTCAGATATGGAACCAAATATGAGCAGAGATTGGTTATTTTGGTCGGATCCCAGCATTTTTCTTAATTTCAATTTGTCGTTATTTCTGAACTATCTGTTCAATTGAGCTGACATTTTCATGGTTGATTTGTCTCTAGACAAGGTATGTTACCTACTAAAATATCAAAATCTGAGATGATACCTATAGATGATTTGATTTGGAATGATCCATATGTAGGGGTGTGTGTGTATGTACATATACATAATTTGTAGTAATAAATGTAAAACTACTAACTATTTAAATATTATTAATATATTAAAAAATAGTTATGTTGTATTAACATGTCAGTTATGTAGGTATATCAAATACTCCAGTGAGTTGAACATCTTTGCCCTATATAAAAATTATTCCTCAGAATGTTGAGGGGTTTGTCATGAGAGATGGGGACTTATAATGAAAGAAGGACTCATCATGGAAAATTTTGAATCTTGTGCAAACCAGATGTATCAATGCAAAATTGTTAAAATAACTCAATCTTCAAACTAAAACTGGAATATCCCTCATTAAACAACTCATGACATTAAACAAAAAAAATCCTAAAGCATTTGAATTTCTGTTTAATTTTTTTCAACACCATTTCAACTATTTTAGTATTTAATATGTGAAATTAATAAATTAAACTGATTAAAATATTATTATAATAGAATTTTTATTGTTTATAGTAAAACTAATTAAAATAAATTTGACATAAAAAAATGTTTGTAGGGATTTTTGGTAAATGAGTACTAGCTTTTACCTTAGCTGAATTATATTTATTATAAGTTATGTATAAGTAGAAAACTATAAAGTACATAAAAGATTGTTACTAATACCAGTGACACTAGTGACTTTGAAATGGGAGATAATAGAGTGCAGCAACTTTAATAAAAATCTGAGGTGTATTGATTAATTTCTTTTTTAAAATTTGTAATTCCCTGTCATGGGACAAGTCCATTGTAGAAGACAACACTGGTTATTTAAATCTCTTTACTAACAGAAAGGAGTTCATTGCAGAGTTTCAATTTTGAAGGTTTGACTCTACCACTCTGCTTTTTATTTTGGGTCTCAAGTTCCTTGCAAGAATAACAAAGTCCTTTGAAGCTTTGTAGATTTTGACCCTATTGCCATTGGTTGCAAAGAGGTTTCCATAAGTTCAAGTTTTCGAGTCCCAAAAATGTGTGTCTGCCACTGACAAGACAAGTTTATATTTAACAGTAATAATAACATTTGTGGAATTCTTCATGACAAATATGAATCAAACATTGAGTACAGTATGTTTTGTTTTTTATCACTTCAGTGCCACTATTAATATTTTGTAGTTCTTTTTACGATCCTCTGGTTCCAAGGAATATGATTAAAAGACTGAGAAGGGACATTGGAAAAAAATATTTAAGTGGTAATAAAAAAGGTCAATAGAAGGTTAAAACATAAAAAGGAAAAAGATGCATAAGACAAGTAATTCAGTAAATCTACTTTAAAAAATTTAGAAGAGCAAGTGGAGTCACAACACAATGAAGTTTATGACATTGAAGGAAAGTTATGACAAAGTAGAAATATATTTCTTCTTCTATGTCCCTTCAGGATGTGGGTGATCATGACTCTGCACAATTTTCTGTCCTTTGTAGGCTTTAAGTAAAGTTTGTCTTTTTGCTATCTCTCCTAATCCCTGTTCTGCTGACTGTTTTCACAAGCTCATTAGGTAGGTTATACACGGCTTTCCTCTATCACACTTTAACATGTTCAGGGAGTCAAATTTTCCAAGCCCTCTTTCCTCATTGTGTGTCCTAGAAATTTCAGTTATCTCATTCTGATGTTGACTATAAGTATCCTTTTTGCTTCCATTTTCTCTAAAACTTTGTTGTTACATATTCAGTCCATGGTATTCTCAGTATCTTTCTGTAGAACTGTATTTTTGTTGCCTCAAGTCTTTTCTCAATGTGTGATGAGATTGTCCAGCATTCACTGCCATGTAGGAGTACCAATATTGCATGCCAGTTCAGTACTCATTTCTTTGTTTCTAAAAACTTTTCCTGTTTCTTAATACTTTGCATACCTTTTGGAAGGCATCTTTTGCTATACCAATGTGCCTTTGGATTTCTGTCTTGCATTTTCTGTCTTCTGTTAAAACACACTCTAGATATTCGAATTTTTGTACTTGTTTAATTTTGGTATCTCCATTTTACAATTTGCATGTTGTGGGTGTTTCTTTTGCTGACAACCATACATTCTGCCTTCTTATGATTGATGTTGTGGGGAAAAAAGGAATGGCTTACCTCCCAAACGCCCACATGTCTGTCTGGCCTGTGGGTTGAGAAAAGAAAGGGTCCAAGATGGCGTCCGTGACTTTTAATATTTACGGTCTCGTACAGTCACGCAAAGTCGCGTTACACGCATGGTAATGAGGTGTGTCTGGACTCCATAAAAGCAGGTCGCTTGGAGAAATTGACAGAACGGCATTACACCAGTGTTCGGTGTACATGGCTTTGCGTTGCAGCGTGTAAGACATTTTCCGACGGAAAGAGTTGCGTCCCTTTCACCCTTGAATTTGACACCTTTGCTACAGATGTTTAGTCTTTTCTTCTTGCTTTTCTTTACTACCTTCTATAGGAGTTCATGTAGTTTCCTTTCTGTGTCTTCTATCAACACTGGCATCAGCATATCTTATGTTAATTGTGGCTGAAAATAATGAATCTTTCTAAGATTTGTTGAAATTAATATCAACCATTTCAAAAGTGTTGAATTTGGCAAAGCAAGGAAATTAGTCTGCTGATATGAATGTTGGTGCCTCTGAGTCAAGGAAGAACTGGAATTCAGAAATTGGACAGTTCTGTAGAATCTACTAGTCACAGTACTAGGAACTATTTAGAGCAAAAAATGAACCACATATGATTATTATAGAAGATTTTTCTAAAAATGAGAGTAAATGATGTTTTTCAAAATTTCATTGCAAAAGAAAACTACTAAATGGTAAAATTGTACATTGCCCATGGTTAATATATTTTGTACCAAATGATTCAATTTATTACTACTGTAAGCTTTTTAGCAATAATACACCAAGTGTACTTGAACTTGTGCTTTGATAATTGCCTGAACATTGTTTGGTGACTAGCTGAGTATGAGAATGTTTAAAAGCATTTTTAAGCTCTGCTCAGTTGTGAATTGCAGCAAAGATTATCTTTTGAAAAGCCTATTAAAAAACTACTCCGGCAAAAAGCAAAATGCTGGCAACAAGGTTTTGAGCGATTTTAGTCATTTTCCAAATTGCTCAGTATTTTGTAGTCATTCTTAACCACACTTCTGATGTCAGCCATCAGTTAGGGATTGCCAAATGTTCCAGCAGGAGTATATGAACAGCTCATCAAGTTTTTAGTGGGGGAAAGTAGCAAAGATGGTAATTTGCACAACATCCTTCTATATAAATTTGAAACTTTGAAAAATTGATTCAACAGCTAAGTCTGCTGCTAGTTGTTCCTTGTGTTGTGCTAGACAATTTTTCTTGTCAGAATCTATCTTGCATATTTATAAGTCTACCATTTGTCCTTGCTTTGAATATTGCTGCCACATCTGGTCTGGTACTCTTATATTTACAGATTTTTGATAAAATCCAAAGAAGTGTCTGCAATGTTATTGGTCCTGCCCTGGCATCTTGAATTCAGTCATTTTCCAACTGCCATAATGCAGCTTCCCTGTGTCTTTTCTATAAATACTTTCATAATAATTGTTCTGGTGAGCTTTCCTCTATGGTGCCTAGACTTTATGAATTTAAGCACAGTACTAGATTGATGGCAAGATCTCCTCATTTACAGTAACCATAAGTTCTATGCTAACAGTTTCTTTTCTCACACTTCTCACTTGTGGAACTCTCTCCCAGCTTCTTGCTTCTCAGTCAAGTGCAATGTCAATTGTTATCGTCTGTCTTCTTAATTCTTGTTCTTTTATTGTTCTCTCTCCTTAATAGTTTTTTTTCATATTCTCTAACAGTCCTGTACTGATAAATCATCAGTTACCTCCCGTTAAGATCTAGGAGGTATAAAAAAAGCACCCTGTAATATCCGTCAGTAGACGAGTAGTCAGAGTAAAGTGCAATAAAGCTTTGGTATAAGTTTATTCACGTGTTCTGTTTTTACTACATGTCTGTAACCCCTTGCCTTTTAGTAGCTTTATTGGCTTGCTTGAAGTAAAATGATTAAGAAAAAAAAACAACAAAAATATTTAGGGACAAAGGCAATAAAATGATGTCAATAGAGGTCCAGACTAACTTTTTCCTTTATCATCCCAGAACTGTTCTGGAAAGCAACTCATTTTGAAAAACATTTAAGCTGTCCTGAAATGAAAATGTTATTTTTTAACTTTGTTTTAATTTGTAGTTGTTAAAAACACTATGAAAATATTTAAGAAATAAATATTTATTTTGATCCATTCAGTCTTTAAATTTTGGTCTCTATACCCTACATCACTATTCCAAGATGTACAGGTTGTACTATATTTTCTTTTAAAAATCACAACTTTATTTTTATTTCAACATTTCAATTAAATCATCCTGAATAATTTTATATCGAAATGTTCTTATCAATTAATTCTAATTCTAACTTTTATCGTATTATGAAAATTGTGCTTTATGCATTCATTTTCTATATAAAGATCATTTGTGCATTCCAACGATTCACAATCAGAAAAGTCTTTATCAAAAATGTTTTAATTTACAATTATAAATTCTTTGTATTTTCAATTTAGTTTATGATAAGCAGAAAATATAACATATAGATGATTGGTAATGATTCATTCAAATTTTTTAAGTAAAAATTGACAAACAATATAATTTTCCTGGATTCATTAAATCAAAATTAATTCTTACGATTAGATCCTAATGTTTTTCACATTTAGAGTTAATGAAAATATCTAAGTCCTTCAAACCTTCATTTTTCATTTGGGCTTCATTTACCAGTTTAAAAAGAAGAGGTTAACTTTTGTTAAGTTTATTGTTTATGCCTGTGCATGCTCCATTTATTAAAAACCTGCTATTATTAGTGATAAAAAAACTAGTTGCTTTTAGAATAAATATAATAGGATTTTAATTTCAAATTTTGTATTGTTTCAACATCATCCCAAAAAACTAACCATCGCAACTGGGACAGTGTTTATCTTGATCCCAATATGAAAGGACATACGCTTCTAGAGAAAAATTCAAGAACATTTTTAAACTACATCCTAGTTTTGGAATACCTAACCAAAACATGTTCAGATGCAATAACCTTTTTGGAACTCACTACTAACAGAAAGTCTGTTTTTAGAAGACATGTAACAGGTCTGTCTCTAAAATTTATCTCTGAAACACTGCAGACATATAGAATAGAATGTGTTAAAACTGAACAGTACCAAGCTACTGTAGTTTCTGAGACACTAGATGACTAATTAGAAAGTATTGATGATGTTTAAGCGAAAGGTGATGCTGAATAATCAAATGAGAGATTACAAGTTTTCTAGGACAGTTTACTTTTCAGCAACATTCGGTATATTCCATATTAAATTATTGTTACATAACAAAAATATTTTCTGCATTTCTCATATCCCAGCCTGTTGGGATGAACAAAAACAAATGAAAATAAAAGTTAGTGTATATTTAGCACATAATAAAACAACTTTTATTCATTAACTGTCTGAGAATAGCAAGGATTTGTTTGGGTTTAAACCATGAATTGCATATGTGTATCAGTTTGTCACCATCTTTAATTCAGAAGTTTCGTGCTTGACTACCAGACAAGGGAAGTAACTCAGTTGTATTTTCAGTTATCGTCCTTTATAGGGGAAGTAAATCAACTTCCCCTAACAGTATTGTTATAATATTTTTCTTGTTAAGATGTGTAGAAAAGTCAAGTTATGGGAAAGATTTTATAATTATAGGAAGTAATTAATTTTGTTAATTTTATAAATATTAACAAACCACACATCACAGATGAATCTACTAATAGAAGACAATGATCTTGCTTTCTCTCCTGAGGCTAATGTACTGATGATGAAAGGGTCTATGCTGATGACAAAGGTATTCATAGGTGGGATAAGAATTATTTTCAACAAAAATCTACATCGTCTAACAAGTGTTCCAAGAAATAGGACTCCAGAAAAACCTTTCCAAAGCATAAACTATGATCTAGATTTGGAATGAAAGTGGTGATGGCACATACACTGAATCGATCATAAGAATTCAGAATGTGGAATTAGTAAATACTAAATATTTCAGTACTTCAGTGTATGGATCAGTTTATAACAAATTTAATATACGAGAAAAGGAAATTGAACATAGAATAGGCTGTGCTAGAAGTAGTTTCACCCAACACTACAAAGTGCGGCAAAACCAAAACCTCAATCTAAAACTCGAGTAATGTTCAGAAATAGCTTTGTCAGATTGAGACTTTCATATGGATGTCATGCATGGCATGAAAACCATTCAGTAATATCTAAACTGTCAGCTGTATACAACCACTTCTTCTTTGAACATTTTGGACTGGCACTACAGATTCACAAAGAACTTTATGAAATCAAAGAAACCACATCACTTGAGGACTACTAACAGCAGCAACAACTAAAATGGATTGATGATGTAACTCGAAGAGAAAATAATGACATTCCACACTATTTCAAATGTAAAAGGTTAGGAAGGAAGCCTCTATCAATACTGGTATTAAGGATAATAACATCTTCTGGAATTGAGAAACCTGCTCTCCTTAAAAATTGTTTTAAGAGAAATATTTTATAAATTTCAACCGAAAACAGTACTGGCTGCTTGGTCAATGAATACCAAATGTTTCGTAGGGAAACGGCTGTTACCATACTTAAAATTAATAGAAATGTTTATATTCAAGGTAGATAATTCTTCTGTAGGAGTAGTTCCCCTTTAAAACTTAAATTTATGTCTGATAATTTTACAGCGATTTTTCTTAAAATGGAAGTGATTTTGTGTGCTAAAAGGATCTAGTCACATTTAAATAATTTTAAAAAGCTTATTAAAGAATAATATAATATTTATATGGCGTAAATCTCCTAATTTGAAAGAAAAAATAGCGTTTTTATGTAAATAATTGGTTTTGTTAATATTTGCTAGCTAAGATATGCGCAAAAAATTCACATATTCAAATATAATACTTCATCCAGTACACTGGTATTATAAATACAAGGCTGATGACTGAAAGGTCAAATTGTAAAAATGTGAAATTGAAGTCAGCTGTAATGAGAAATAGTTATAAAACATTTGTTTTATTTTTATTTATTTTTTCTTAATCATTTTACCACAAGCAAGGCAGTAAAGCCACTAATACACAAGAGGTTACCGTGAAAGAATAATAATAAAAAAGAAACATTATTAAGGAGTGAGAACAATAAAAAAAAGTAATCACAAAGACAGTAGATATCACTTGACATTGCATATAAATTTTTGAAGATCAGAGTTGGCAGGAAAGCATCAAACTAGAATAGAGTTCCATAAGCGAGAAGAGTGAAAGAAAAAACTATTAGCATAAAACTTATGATTACATCTAGCCAATTCATTTATAAATTGATGAGACCTTTTTATTAATCAAGTACTGTGCTTAAATTGATAAAGTCTTGTTACAATAGAGGAAAGTTTATAGACCAGTAAATATAGTGGATAGGTTGAGTCTATCTTGTAAGAAATCAAAATTTAAATTGTGATCATCTGGGTATTACAAAGAATACAGTGAAAATGGATTTGTTTTCTCACATTCTAAAAATAATAACATGCATAGAGAATATATGAGAAGTCAAAATATTAGGTTGATACAAAAATAATGACGTAATAATGTCGTTTTTTTGACGTTAAAAATACGTCAAAAACGACATTATTACGTCATTATTTTTGCACCAACCTAATATCAGTATTTGGTTACTCTTATTTAACTAAAAACATCATGAAAACTGAATGTTAACTTGTATTTTGGTTGTTATGACAAATCAGAACTTTAAAAAAAATCCTTTTTCAATTAAAACAGATCAAAACAAAATAAAACAGATTTTAATTACAAAAGATTAATAAAAAAGAAACAACAAAAATAGAAGGAAAAAATAAGAATTGCACCACTACCCATGAAAAACTACTTTCATGGCTTAGGGTTATATAACATTGAAACACTTTCCTATATGATCACTGAAGTTAAACAACTTCGAATGTGGTCAGTGCCTAGATGGGTGACTGCTTAGGAATATCAGGTGCTGTAAGCTTGGATGTGTGGTTGGTGTAATGGAGAATAGCTTAATCAGAAAACTGACTTCCAATTAAATTTCATATATTGTAGGTCTCAGTAAAATTAAATTTAGCTGTATTAGAAACATTACTCAGAATCAGAACTATCATTAACATTATATCAAAAAATAATACAATGTAAATGAATGTTAAATTAGAAATTTAACTTTATTTTTAAATTTGGTAAATTTAAAGGTAGTGCTTTCCAGCCAACTTTAATCTGCAAAAATTTAAATGCTACTGTCCTCCTGATTACTCTTTCCTCTTCCTGCTCATTATTAATGTTTCTGTTCCTAATTTTTCCACAACCTGTCACCACTTAGGTCTTAGTGGTTTTACTATCTTGCATGGGGGTGATACTGTTTAAAAAAAAAAAAAAAAAAAAAAAATAACAATAACAGTGACTTTATTTTGCTATTATTTTATAGTAACAATAGATTGTCATTCTTTAGAAACACTTGATATTAAAAGATGCTAAAAATAAAAAAAAATAAATGATCTTTGGACAAACAATAACATAGTTTGAACATTTGAGGAATTGATATTATTATTATTATTGCTATATTTATATAATCATTACTATTCGTTTTGCATGCACATTACTGTTACCTACTTTTACACCCTCTGTATTTCTTTGCTTCTATCTATGAATTACATTGCACTTAATAAAACATGAATAAAAGCAAAAATAACAGGAAAGAATCTGATTAAAACAAAAAAGCTGTTAATCTATTCAATTGTTTCATGAATAAAGCTAGATACCTCCACAAAAACAAAAACAAAAACAAACTATACCTAAGGTTTAAAATAAACTTTGAAAAATGAAAAATCATTCTTGAAGCTTTTATTTTAGTGTTAATCAAGCTAATAGTATTTCCAATAAGGAAAATACTTTGCTGTATTTAAAAAACTAATTTAAAACTGGAAGGTGTTTTTTTTTTTTTTTTTTTTTTTTTTTTTTTGTTGATTTTGCTAAAATAGCTGATTAGCACCCTTTTTAAGCTGTTGTTCATTGCAATGTAATTCTCTTTATTAAAATATCTTCCAAAAATAAAATATAATTTTCTGAAACTTTATTTGAGGAATATTAGTGGATTTAAAATAGAATTAATGTTTCTGATTTGAAACAAATATTATTTACTTTAAGGTTAGAATAGCACAGAAATGCACATTTAACCCAACAGCAGCTGTGTTTTTAACTGACAGTAGCTATGTTGACGTGCTTGGCAAGGTGATGACAGGTTTAATGTTGTTCTACAGAGACTTTTTCATTTATTTAAGAAAATGACTTTAGCACCTTTTTTGTTTAATTTTTAAATACTCAGTAATCTTAAAAATTTAGTAAAATATTCTCAGTAATCTAATGTTTTATTGAATTTTAGAAATTTTGGCTTTAAATTTGCTATAGTCATCATTCTTATTTTCTGTTAATGTCATATAGGGTCACCTGTACTTATAAAAAAAGAGAATGTTTATATACTAAAAAAAAAATCAAAATTATTTTTAAAATATTGATGCTTGATGATTTTTATTAACCTTTTTCATGTATAATTAGTAAATATAGTTTTCACTTAATAATATCATCAAAACTGCTGAAGTTAATACAGAATTTTAGAAGATTTAAAACTTAATAAATTTTTCTAATTAAAATTTTAAAAAAAGGAAACCAACTCTTAAGTTTTAACATTAAATTTCCCATACTAATCTTTGTCCCACCAAGTAAAAGTTCATTATTCTTTAAAATAATTTTTTTCTTAAGACAATATTGCCCTTAATATATCTTATAAAAGCAATTAAAAGATTTTCTCATTAAATAATGTCAGTTTTATTGCATTTTTTATTTTACGATTCAGAACAGATTTTTGGTAAATGGTGTTTCCACAAAACAAATTATTTGATGATTTAAATTCTCTAAAGAGTCCTGCTTTTAACTAATTTAAATATAAAGATTCTGAAATTTTAATTTTCTCAAAATTTCATTAAGTAAGTGGGGATAACAGATGCAAAAAGAAAAAGAAATTACCAAGATTTTCTAAAAAAGAAATATTTAAAACAATTATTTAATTCATCTGTGAATAAGTTCTGAAAATCTCATTAAAATCCAAAACTTATTTGATTTTTGCAAGAATTTCTAAAATAATGTGCTTTTTACTACAAAAAAACATTAAATTTCCCATACTAATCTTTGTCCCACCAATGATGCAAGTAAAACAAGATATTTAACCAAAATTTCAAACAAGGATTAAAAAATTTAATAAAAATAATAAAAAATACTTTTGTCTTTCTTTTTAATAACAACATAAACATTTTGATGATGAAACTTTCTTTTTATCAAGTTTGGGGTCTTTTTCATCATGCTATGCTCTTTTTTAGAAAATCTTTTGCGGTACCTAAATAAAATTCACCCATTATGTATGTTGCAGGAAGGTACAAATCTGCCCTTTGAAATTTGAATGTCAACTTCTATAAAGATAGGTTTATTTAGTTAGGAATTGTGTGATAAAAAAAATTAACATTATATGTGTTTTCTGTATATAATATTACTTGATTACTTGATGTATATAATATTACTTGAAGTCATTTGTTAATTTCATTCAAAATCTTTCTTATATTTTGTGACTGAAATAATTACATATTTCCCATTGCTATTAAATACATCTAAATTGATTTTCTTGGCAGACCAACTCTTCTTTCTAAAAAGATTGGGCATAGCACAAGTGTTCTGTTGTCATTTTGTGACATTTATTCTTTGCCATACCATGCTGACTTTAATAAATAGCAAAATTTGTTGTCTACATTAACATAAAGGTCAAGTAAAAAATTTGATAAAGTAATTTCAAATTTAGTAAAACAAATTTATTAGAAAGAAATTTTTGTGATTCAGATCACAATTTTTCAAAGAATTAATTTTTTTATGAAAACACAGGGAAATCGTCTCATCCTTACTCCTACAGCATCCTTCTGGAAGTGTCTTATGAAAATTTACTTTCCCAGACATCATAGCTCAGGACTCAACGTTGGACATTGGGGATAGCAATACAGGACCAGGAAAGAGATTGTCAATGGAATTTTGACCAACCATAGGGAGGTTGAAGGTTGATGATGAAATTGGAAAAAAAAAAAAAATTATTCCTTATGTTTCCCAAATTGTTTCTTGAATTTAGAAAATTATTTCTGTTATGTGACTAAAACTTTGAATTGAATTACTATGCTCAATGCTATTGCACCAGTATTTTGTATTCTTTTGTCTTAATCTCTCAACCTGATCTAAAAATTTTACAGTGATTCCTTAAAAGAAAAAAATGAGCTGTAATAAAAAATTATTTCCTCAGTTGTTGGAGTTTTACATTTTGAAATACTTAGTAATGTTTCATCAACTTTTTGGAAGCTTTAATTTCTTGAATTTTTGGTTTCTGTTTTGTTTTTTCTTTTCTGAGTGACATATCGTTAATCCGAAAAGTAAATAATTTCTTTTCATGAATTAAAATATTTTCTTTATTTTCTTTTCATAAAATGATTAATTTTTAAGAAACAATATTTGAAGACATATTAAACTTTTTTTGCCACACACACACATTTCATCTAGGAATATTAAAGAAACAATTAATGGATGTCACTGGAACTTCGTCCATGTACCCTATTTGAAACTGTTTAAAACAAATTTTTTTTCATGCAGCTATTAATAATTTCTGAAATTCTAATATTTTGGCAAAACTGGTTGGTTGATTTGACATTGTTTCTTTTTGGGTTATTTATTGTTAAATTTTGTCTGAGACACCCAGTGAAAATTGAAATCACTACTAAATGTCAACCTGACTAGGCTCACTGGCAATTACTCCAAGATGCTCAGAAATATGTGGTTCTTATATATAATAAAAAATTCAGTCTTATATGAATTGTAAAATTGGATCTTCTATATGAAGAATCTAGATTAGTAAAGAGAAATGTGTTCTGTATAATTAATCATAGGCCTTTACTTAAAATGTTTATTGATATTGTGCTAAATTTGTTCATAGTTAACATTAAAAATACAGCCACTTAAACAGACAGTTAAAAAAATGAAACTGGATTGACATTTTTTTTTTTATTATCAAGTCCTCAAATCCATTTTTAAATTCTATGAAATGATAATACAAAAATCATAATAAATCTGGTATTCATATAATATAGTCTGTAACTTAATATTGCTTTTTTAAAATCTATAATAATTCCGATTATTTTTAATGTTTTAATCATCTCATTACTTTGTCTTTTTTTCTTAGTAAGAAGCTTATAAATTAATCAAACTGATAATGATCACCTTTTTTACAAAAATTACCTCAATACTTAATTAACCTGTCAGCTTGAATGAAAGATAACTCTTTCAAATTTACTCAGAGTTTCCTCCCTTGAGAGTCTAAAGGGAGGCAACCTCCGGTGTTTTGTAAATATTTTTATCAGTGAAATGTATGTTTGTGAAAAAATAGCAAGTAATCTTCATCTCTTTAAAACTTTCTCCTTCAGTTATAAATTTTTAAATTTAAAAAATTAAGATATAATTATTTTTTATCAGATGTGTCTGAATACACATCCTAGCTGATTTCATTTAGTTTTCCTTATGTTTTTGTGTTTATGATTGATGAATTTTCCCATTTTGTCATTCATTTGCATGTAGATGTTGGAGAGTACATATTTTCTGAAGAATTTCTCGAACATTCAAGCCAGTAAATGTAATTAATATTGTTTAATTAAAAAACAGACCATTTACTTAAGTAAATTATATGTATAAAAATAGCGCATAAACAATATATATATATATATATATATATATATATAAAGAAAGAACAGCAAGATATATAATCTGGTGTTGTTATAGATATTTTTATTTTTACAAATCAATTAATTTATAATATATATATATATATATATATATATATATATATATATATATATATATATATATGTGTGTGTGTGTGTGCGTATCAGTATAATCTACAGAAATTCTTTATTCAAGTCCAAAGATATTAAGAAACTCATACAATTTATAAAAACTAAATGTAGGTATATTGTAAGGAGTAGGGTACAAGAACAAAACTGTGTGTGTGTATATATATATATATATATATATAAGTTTTTTTCTTTGACATATCTTGCCAATTTAGAAGTTTTCAAAATTGTCTTCTATATACTGTTTTTACCAGGAATTTCAACCAAATTTTCCCCTACACACATCTATAGAGAGAGAGAGCGAGAGAGAGAGATGGCATACGCTTGCATTTCAAATAAAGTATACACTTTAAAATTTAAAAAAAATTAAATGACTTCTTCCTGTTCTTTATTCTCACTCTTGTTTATTAAAATGCCATGACAGCAACAAACAATGCATGCTATGAAAAATATAGATCTTTATTGTGTCTTTCGTCTCCACCTATTTTTTCATTATTTTTCTATTGAAATTGAAAAACTGTTTCTGTTTATTTGAGAAGTAGAAGTAAGAATCAAAACTGCATGATGACAATTTCATGCCTTAAGCAATCTTCAGACCATATTGATTCCTGTGACAACACTGTCTATACCTACAAATGCTCTATCTCCAATAGGCTTATGTCCTTATCACATTGAAACACTGATTCTTGTAAGATAACCAGTTAAGCAGTTTTGAACCTGGTCAGTACCTAGATGAGTGTCTGCTTGGGACTACCAGATGCTTTAAGCTTTGGATGTGCAGGGGTGGTGTTATAGATATTGACTTGGAACTGGAAACTGTAGAACCAAGTTCCATTTGAGTTTGTTATATCCACTAACATACAAATACCCTTGGCAAAGGTATGAATCTATTTCACCTCCTACCAATTAATACAACTTGTATCTGTAAATCATTATTATCTCCCAAAAATTCTTAAATCTAAAAACATTTTCTGGCTTTAAATAAGCTGATTGATAAGCCACACAAAAACAAAACAGTCAGTCTTCAATATTGAGCACTTTTCCCTATAAATATAGCACATTTTAAACATTATATAAATTTTTTTTTCAGTTATAAAATTGAGCATTATAGTTAGAAGCTTATCTAAAGAGTTTAAAAGATTTTTATAAGACAATATTAAGATTTTAATATTCATATACAGGTTATCTTTTCTTTTATCATAAGAGATTATCAGGCTTAGTCATTGATATTTTGGCTAGTATATTTTTAGGTTATGAATGTTTTATGAAGTTAGAGATAGAAATTGCTATGTTCTTAATCAAGAATACCAGACCAAAATTGTACAAAGAATTAGCATCTGAACTGGAAATATTTTCTGATTTTCATTCCCTGGTGGTATTGTATTTATTTGATTGTTTCAGAAGTATGTAAAGAAATGTCATCAGCTTATAATCAAACTGATCAAGTTGTTGATAAAGAATATTTTCCTGTTACCAAAAAATAACTGTCTTTTTAGATTATATTTTAGAGTTGAGTATAAAATAATGATTTTAGATACATCTTTTCAATATGTTTTTATATTTCTTCAGTTGTCCTTATAAGTAATAAAATTATTTGCATTTTAAAGCTTTCTTGAGCATAATATGTTTATGTTTTGCATATTTCTCTGTGTAGTAGTAGTTGAGTTCTCTGTGTTCTGAATAGCAACCAGGTTTGCTAGGCATAGCCACCCTATGTTCACTAGTTGTTCTCTATTTATACTTGTCTATCTAATTTGTATACAATACTACAATATTATTATTAATAATATTAATTATTCACATTTTCTCCTTAGTTGACTATAGAATAAAAATTTCACTTCAATGAAACCTTTGTCTTAGAGAGTTTAGGTTGAATTTTTTTTTTTTAACATTAAAATACACCCAGTTTCACTTTTTTATAAGGTGTTCTTTTATTCTCATTGTTATGTAGAAATATGGCCGACGTGCTCTATACTAAATTGTTAAATGTACACTCACTATGGGTAGGACTTCTGTTCATGGGAACGTTCTTACAAAGTGTGTCATATGCATTGCTGCACTAACTACAATATTTGCTATTGTTGTATTGCTAACTTAAAAGCTGCACTCCACAGATTCTTGTATTTCTCAAAGCATATCTTACTGAAGTCTCCAAGATTACTAAAGAATCAAAGAGATTTATTTAAAAGGATTACAATGAAGGGTTAAATGAGTTTTTAAAGGACCTTGTATTCATTTTGGAATTGTTAATCATCTTTTGTTTATTACTGCAGATTGAAATTTTTCCACTTTCCAACTTGTGGCTGTATTGACAAACTGGTTTGAATTTCCCTACAAAAAAATTCTTTTGAACTTTTTGATACAAAATGGATAACATCCCTGAATTAGAAATCAGAGAGCCAAGTTCTAATTACAGTTGTGTTTACTTACATGTAAATACTCTTGGAAATGTATGAATCTATCTCTTCTCCCCTCCCCAGCTATGGATTAATTAGTAGGACTTGTATTGATAAATCATTATTATCTCTCAAAAATTCTTACAATCTAAAAATATTTTCTGGCTTTAAATAAACTGCAGAAGGTTGATAATAACAAACAAAGCATCAAATCATTTCTCATAATTGATTATACTTGTTAAACTATCACCCACCAAATAAAAATCCTTGTTTGCTTATGTTCCAAATCCTTCAGCTTTTCAAACTATCAGGCAATCTCATATGTTTTAATTTGAAAGCATTAAACAGTTTGTGGTCGAGTAGAATGCCCACTTCAATATGGCAATATTTGATTCAAGAAGTAATTTTAACACGCCTAATTTTCTACCTAGCATGGAATCTCTACTGAGTGATATGCATATAACTCTGTCTATGGTTTCAGCTATCATCTTCAAACTAGGTCCCCCGCAAGCAACACAGACATAATGGTAAGCTTGCAATTGTCCTAAGGAAATGTGCTCCTGAATTAACAACTATTCTCTCTGTTATGTATTCATTCCATTGACTGAAGATAACACAATCATGAAATGTAATGTTCCTTGGAGTCAACATAGTCTTAATGAATTCTGTAGTAAGGATATAAGGCTCACTCTTAGCTAGCTCTCTGCTGACGATTCTCGGTATATATGCTATTTAGATTAGTCCAAGTCATGTTCTGGAGAGGTGTGTTAGTCTCCTAAACACTCTCCAAGCTCTTCAATGAATACTATGTTGCTTCTTGCTTTCCAGCTTGTTGGAAATCCTCCTATGTAATTCCTGTTTTAAGAACTTGGGTGAACCTTTTGATCCTTCAAGTTATCATCCTATTCGTCTTTTACCTGTTTTTGGTGAAGTACTAAGTAAAGGCTCTAAGGTTGCATTCTGTGTTGTCTTGGGATCCCTACACTATTAACAAAAATGGTATCAATGAAAAGGGTTGTTTACTTTTGGTATTTGTTTTATTAACCCTGGCACCTTGGATTATAAGAGGCAGCAGTAGTTTTGACGTGACAGAAACATATGTTGCATGTTGGCTCAGCATTCCTTTATGGATGGTAAAAGCTGGTTGGAAGTCTGGATGTGGGAAGCCTATCAACATGTCAGAATTCTTGAGATCCTCTGTTGAATTTGCACTGTTTTGGACTTATATTCAAAACCCAGACAAAGGCAATTCATCACTGACAGAATGCTCTGCTCATAAGTTACTCTGGACAATCACTGACCATTCTGGCCCTGGCCTTTGCATTCTGTAACACTAATCAATACTGAATTGGTTAAGAATCTCACTTTGCAGGACCTTCTTTCAGATAAAAAATGTCTTTTACTTCTCTAGGTTAACCACTGATGTGTTAACACTTTTTACTGAAATTGTCTATCAAACTTTAAATAAAAAGGGCAAAGCCCAGACTGTGGCTTTAGATATTGCAAAAGTGTTTGACAGGGTTTGGCATGCTGGACTTTACAAGCTGAATAACTATGGTGTCTCTGGCCAAATATTTAACTTGATCCAATTCTTAACAGATCATGTAATGAAACTTGTATTGAACAGCCACTCTTCTAGATCCTTTTACATTAATGTGAGTATACCTCAAGTCTTTAGGGCTACATTGTTTCTTATCTCCATCAATGACCTTGATGTCATCAGTTCACAAACTAGTATATATGCTGATGAAAGAACTAATTACTCCTATCTTAATCGTAAGTCCAATAGGTCTGATAAAGTAAAACTAGCATCTAATCTAAAATTAATCTTCAGTCAGTTTAACTGCAGTAAGAAATGGCTTGTAAATTTTAATGCCTCCAAAACAAAACTACAATCGTTTAGTCTTCATAGAGAACTATTTTTACTTTCCATCAGAATGGTTAATCCTAGCCTTCAGGAGAGGAACTCATTGTGCCTCCTTGGTCTGCCATTTTCCACTGACATGAAGTGAAATTATTATATTAAATTAATTGTTAGGTCTGCTGCTAGTTGATTCACTTTCTCTTGTCAGACAATTTTCACACCAGTATCCTTCTTGCATGTTTATAAATCTACCATTTGTCGATGCATTGAATATTGCTGCCAGATCTGGTTTGGTTTTCCTGCTATATACTTCTCAACATAATTCAAAGAATAGTTTGTAATGTTATCAGTCCTGACCTGACATCTCATCTTCAGTCACTTTCCCACCACCATGATATAACTTCCCTCTGTTGTTTCTATAAATATTTTCATGGCAATTGTTTTAATGTTATCGTGATCATATGAGTTTTACCAACTAACTCATCATTTTGCTGTTGAAGTAGTTAGATGTAACTGTAAGTTCTATTCTGATAGTTTATTTTCTTGAACTTCTTATCTGTGCAC
This sequence comes from Acanthosepion lycidas, assembly GCA_963932145.1. Lineage (NCBI taxonomy): Eukaryota > Metazoa > Mollusca > Cephalopoda > Sepiida > Sepiidae > Acanthosepion > Acanthosepion lycidas. The sequence continues at coordinate 55,319,775 of OZ010583.1, forward strand.
CTCTATTCCAGTTTATTGCTTCTCAACCAGCTACAATCTCCAAAAATTAAAATGCAACCTCAATTGCTATCTTCTGTCTTCCCAAACCCTGTTCTTTTATTCTCCTGTCTTCTTACTAATGTCTTCTCATTTTCTATCACATTCAGTAACCCCCTTGCATCTTAGTAGCTTTATCATGTTGCTTGGTGAGAAATGATTAAAAAAAATAATTATCAAATTTTATTTGCTATAAAATAGAACTTAACATTTGAATATGGCACAAAACTAAAAAAAATAATTTACAAATAAAAGAATAATTTTTGTATGTTTAGATATTATAGCGTTATCTCCCTTTCAACCATTTGAAAGTCAGATTTCTGTAATTAATGGAGAATAAAATTATGAATCTTATTTTTACAAAGGGCAAAAACTGAACTTGATGAAAAAAGATTTTGAAAATTTAATGATTTCCTCCTCTTCACACTGTTGGATAACTGTTGAAATTACCTGTTAAGCTTCTATTCAAATTTATTTGATAGACTCTGTTAATGTGTGCAATGTTGATTCATTATTTTCCAAGCAAAAGGTCAGGTTACAGCATATAGAATATTTAAAACACCTATTTTTATATACAGCCTCAACTGAATATTAACAAATAGGAACAACCATGCATAGGAAGCATCTCAATTGATATGTTGATGATCCTTGCCTTTGGCTTAGTAGAACTAAATTAAAATTGTTTCAGTATCCATCTAACATGAAAAACTGTCAACTTTTTCTCATTTCATTTTGCTTACATCTTGAAATTGAAATCATTGTATAAACTGTTTATGCTTTTTTTTTTTTTTTTTTTCTCTGGAAAATCTCAGTCATGTTTTATATCTCATTTGCCAACCTCTTTGATTCTGATACCCTGGGAATGAATGTTAGTATGGCATTGCTGTCTGTGAAAATATTGACTTGAACAGTTTCAAACTTTTATGTGACATAAGCAAATTATACTAGGAGCAAAAAAATTGATTTCCACATGTGACAAGCCATTTGATCCTCTTATTGCTGTGATGTGTAAAAGTAAATAATATGGCTTTTCTGGTTTTGTTTCAATTAAGTTTGGCATTTTTTTTTTTAATTCTTGATGAAATCTGATAAAACTAGCACCGATCAGTAATGGAAATGTTTGAGATCTGTTGGAATTTTGAGCCTGAATATCAACCTTTTGTGTCATATGTCAGTTTGTAATTTTATATATAACTGTAATTTTCAAATATATAGTTTGTTTGAAAAGTGGTTATATACTTGAAAGATACAGATTGCAAAATGATCTAGTTTTTGCATATAAAATTTTAAAAATATAACGATGCATCAGCATATTTCAATTTATGTATTTTAAAGAGCCATAAGAAGTAGGTAGAGTTGTATGGTGTAGTGTACATATGTTTAAAAACAGCAAAATATAGAAGATATTTAATAAATTTGACATGGCTGTATTTGTTGAATACTGATCAAACTTGTTCTGAAGAGCTGGTTCTTATAAAGTATAGTATAATAGTTAAGTACTAAACTGGGTGTAAAGTCTTCATCTGATCAACCAGTAATGATGTGATATTGTTGTAACATCTTATGCAGTTGGGTATGTGGTTGTAGACTAATCGGTCTACCACCAACATTGTCAGCTTGAAAGGGTGTTTGGCAACTGTTGTTTTTGTTTGGATGGAGACCAAGTTAGCTGTGTCATCATGTTCATTTCTAGGGCTTTCTTGAAACGAATAAAATTGGCCTATTTATGCCTCTTCATGAAAATCTAATTAGATCTACTTTCACTGGGAGAGAGAGGTTTGTAGAGAAATTCTACTGGCTACTTGTCTGAAGGAGAGAGAGAGGAAGTGAACGTGAGAAAGTTTTTTTTTTTTTTTTTCCCTTGCTTTTAATTCCTAACAGTTTCAGGCTCACATGTTCCCTAAAAGACAAAAATACTCAGTGGAAAATTTGCGAGAGAAACTCTTTTATAAGTATATCACCTCGCATTCTCCTTAATTTGTGAATTATGTTCAACAATTTACGGTCAAATGAAAAGTCACTCAAGCCTGCTACTTCTACTTTGATAAATGCAACAATTTTTTTTTGTGATGACTGATGACAATTTTCAAATCAAGACTTAAAACCTTATCTCAATAGGATATTTAAGTGTGACCATCCACTGACCCTATCAAATCACTCAATTCTTTTTTCATTCTGGTACCCATGGTAATTGTTTCCAACTCTCTACCATTTATTTGTTTACTCTGTGCAGATTTTTAAGCAAGCTCCTGCAGAGGGTAATTGAGCCTTTGCTTCAAAACTAAAAGGACCTCTGGTCTAGCTTAGAGAACAGCAATGATAATTTTATAGAAATAATTTTGAATTCCCCAATTCACTCCATGGAACTTCAAAACCTCACTTTAACTCTGGTTCAAGCAATGTCCAATTATGACCAAAAGACTGAATTGGGAAAGAAGTCCAGTTTGGGCTGAAAATTGAGTTCTTCAAATCACAAGCTCAAAACCTCATGTTATGAAACCTCTCACTAGCTCTGATTCCTTGGTATTTTGAAGAAATAAAATTGATTTCCTCAATTCACAAAGTTTTGAAGATAAATTCACAAAATCTTTGTTACTCAATATAAATTAAAAACTTTTAAAATTACTAATTTTTTTCAGTTATGTTAAAATTTGAATTTTTAACTGTTCCCTCCTCATCCAGACACAAATCCCAATGCTAGATATTCAAGCACCAGATGAAATGCAGCTTTTCAATCTCGGGATCATCTTAATTCCAAAAAGGTATAATATGTCTATGTAGAGCAAGTGTGGTCTGAGTTAGAAGGGTTTCAGACACATGGACGGAGACAGAATTTGTCATTTATTTTAGATTTTTCTTCTTGTGAGGGTTTTCACTTGTTGAATCTTCTCCAACTCTAAGACATCAGATATTTATATATAATATTTCTGAAATATGATATACTTCCAACAACATGTGTGAGCAATTTGTTTGGAGATTTTTTTTTCTCTCCAAGTTACAAAATGAATCCATTTCTTTTCATTTCTAAGCTAAGCTAAACTAAACTTTAACTTATGCATATAACATTGCAATGTGAGATTTTTTTCTCTTTTCTAAGGATATTTCACAATTTACAGAATTGTTTCTTTTCTTTAAAGCAACATATCAGCAATAAGTGAGAAAAATTAGAGTATATCTTCAAAGCAATGCTTGACTTCAGTCACTTTCTCACTGTCATGAAATGGATTCTTTCTGTTTTTTTTTTTGTTTTTTTTTTGTTTTTTTTTTATTGCAATTGTTCTGGTGAGTTTTTCTCCTTGGTGCCTTGACTGCATGAATTTAACCATACTACTTGATTGGCAATTAGGTCTCATCATTTTACTGTTGAACTAGTTAGATGTAACCATATGTTCTGTTCAAATAGTTTCTTTTCTCACACTTCTCACCTGTGGAACTCTTTTTCGGTTTCTTGATTTCCTGCAACTTACAGTCAAAAATTTAAATGCAATGTCACTTGGTATCTTTTGTCTTTCTGAAATCTGTTCTTTTATTGTCCTTTCTTCTCCTCCTCACTAAAGTCTTCTCATTCTCTTTCACTCCCAGTAATCACTTGCATCTTATGACATTATTGCTTTGTTTGTCTGATTTTGATTTTGACAAATGAAAAATTCAGAATCAATTTTAAGGAAGGAATATACTACTTTTATGGATTTCATAATTCTTGCAAATTTTATCGTCTAATCCTTGAATCAAGAATTGACTGCATTTTTGCTCTTGTTATTAAACCTGTCTTTTTCTGATCTTTGTAATTCTATCCCCCCATCTCTCTTCAGCTGAGTTTAGTGTTTATTTCTTATTATTGGTATTTAATCACTTCTTAAGATAGAAATATTAATAGTCATCTATAGTTCTTGCTTGTTGATCAAATAGTTGGTCTTACGACCGCAACATGTTGAAACACCGATGAGTAACCACCTGGGAATACCGAGTGGTGTAATGGATTGGAATTGTTAATCGGAGAGTCAAGTTCCAATTCCCATTGGGGTCATTGTATTCACTTACATGCAAGTTCCCTTGGGAATCCACCTTTTCTCTCTCCAGCTATGGGTTAATTAGTAAGATTTGTATCACTAAACTGTTATCTCCCCACCACTCCAAATAAAATTCTTACAACCTAAATATTTTTTCTGGCTTTAAATAACCCCCAAAAGGTTGATAAGCCATAGAAAATGAATTAATAAAAAGAAAACAATGAAATAGTCTTGACTTAGAGAATTACTTTTATGATTTATATTATAACTATCAATTGCTTACATTCAATTTATAACATGCTTTCTGTTTTTGTTTTTGTTTATAATTTTACTCTGATAAATCTGAATAGATCAGAATTTTGAAAGTAGGAAAACCTATATAACTTTAATGTTAAATTTTTGTTCACAGAACAAAGATTTTATATTATACATTACAGAAAGATGAAATATTGTTAAAATATGAATAAAAGATGTGTAAATAATTCAATTTTGCTACAGTTCTTATCAAACATATATTTTAGATATTTTCTTTAAACTTTATCTTAAAATAATGAATAATTATTTGTGATTTGCACACTGCAGTATATAACACCTTAGTATTGTTTTTCAGATCAAATCTTGAGGGTATAATATTTTTTCTTTCAGTTAGACATAAAAGTTATCACTTTAGTTCCAAATGTGATCAGTCCATTCATTTTAATCAGTTTAGGTAAATTTTTGAATGTTACAAATATTCAGACATTTGTATATTTCTTATATAAGGAAGGAAACATTCTTCACTAATCGCTTTTGAATTCAGAACTGTCCTATTCTTACAGTGGTTGCCATAAAAGGCTTGATAGTCCAGTTTACCTTGTTATTTAGTCCATAGATGAGGGTGAGGAGAAGAGATGAATTTATGCTTTTTTCCAGGGTCAAAAGGAAATGCAACAGACTAGGCAAGAATTTGAACTTGGATTGCCAATTTTATTTTTCAAATTGATAACCATTACACTCCCTTCTAATTTTGTTAATCTTTAGTACTGCTTGAACAAAGAGAAACAATAAAAATGTAATTACTGTTTTCTTTGTTATTAATCATATTCAGATCTTTACATAGGATATCTTAATATTTTTAAGTTTACGAAGATGGGTTGAAAAGTCTATAGGTTGACTTTGAAAGAGTGTTACTAGAGCTGTGAAATCCTGCATGAATTAATTTCAACTCTTTTATATAATAACTGCATTGTTTCTTTCCATCTATATTGACTTCTGACTGCTCAAAGGCAATTCAACTTCAAAAGTAACAAGTAGCAACTTCTCTTGAAAATGAACAAAATTTGGTATCATGCTATCAAATACCTGCAGAAAAAGGGTTTAGCCATCAAAGACATTCATGCTTACATGATTGCTACATTAAGAGATGATGCTCCAGATTTATCAACAGTCCAAAAGTGGGCAGCTGAGTTTAGGAGTAGAAGGGAGAGTCTTGAAGTTGACCCAGGGTCTGGACATCCAGCAATTGCCACCATCAAGGAAAACATTGATGGTGTTCACCACATGGTGATGAGTGATAAGTGGTTGACTATAAATCAAATAACCAATTCTATTACCATATCCCATGAGAGAGTCGAGAATATTCTGTGCAATGAATTTGGCATGACAAAGGCTTCTTCTTTCTGGGTGTCATGTCTTCTGACAGCTGATCAAAAGTGCACTAAGCTGATCACATCATAGGAAAATCTGGCCTTGTTTGTGGCAGATCCAGGTATTTTTCTTGAACTAACCCAAAATGAGAGTTGGGTTCATCATTTTGAGCTTGAGTCAAAGAGACAATGCATGCAGTGGAAACACACCTCACCTGTTACAAAGAGGACCAAGGTTGTTTCATCTTTTGGGAAGATGATAGCCTCAATTTTTTTGTGATACATAAGGCCTTTTGTTTATTGACTATTTTCAAAGAGCCACACCATCAATGGACAGTAGTATACCAACTTGCTGAGGCAGTTATGAAGGGCTATAAAGATTAAATGCCCAAGAAAACTGACTAAAGGAGTCTTTTTTTTATCAAGACAATGCTCCAGTACACAAGTCTTTTGTTTCAGTGGCTACTGTGTATGACTGTGACTTTGAACTGGTTGATCATTCTCCTGATTTGGCCTCATCTATCATCTATTCTCCAAAATGAAACAATACTTGTCTGGGAAATCAGTATTGCAGTGATGGTGATGTCATATCTGCTGTTGATAGCTTTTTTAACTAACAGGATGAAAGCTTCTTCACCAATGGGATACAAGCACTGCAACCCTGATGGAAGAAGTGTGTGGATTATAAGGAGGACTATGTTGAAAAATAAACCTCATTTAATCATCTGGTTAGCCCATGAACTTTTCAGCTATTAATTCTCTATATATGGTGGTGCTGAAAGAAATATTTTTATTTTGCCTGTGTGGCATCCGTCCATCTTGAAAGGCCATAGATCTGTACCTGGCAGTTCATATTTTGTTGTTGCATTGAGGCAATGCTGTAGTGTCTTCTCCAGGATTCAGCCTTCTCCATATCACTGATGTTGTCCAATGGAATGGCAGGGGTCTGATATTGTTTGGCACTTGTGTTGCTGCAAGAGTTGCTAGAATGAGGTTAGATGCAATATTGGACTGCATTTGAGGTTCCAGCTAGATTTTTCACCAGATTCTACTCTGGAGATTTTTTTTTATGATATGGTTCTACAGAATGATGTTGAGAATATGATGGACCGAATATGTGAACAACAAAATTTTAGAGAAAATGAAAACAAAACTTATACTTAACATCAAGAAGAGATAGTTGAAATCTCTTGGGCACACAATAAGGAAAGTGAACTTGGAAAATTTGATACACACATGATATACTGAAGGCAAGATGGACAGCGGAAAACAACGCATAACTTAGTGAGCTTGAATAAATGGATGGTGGAGCAAGGTTTAGGAGAGATAACGAAAAGACAAAATTTATTAAGAAATGAGAAAGGACTGGAAATTGTAGAGAGCCATGATAACTCATGTTCTGAAGGGACACAGCACATAGAAGATGGCTGCAAAGCAAAATAGGTTTGAAATCTTCTTCATGGATGGACTGTCTTCCCAGACTTATGAGTTCCAGCTCCCCAATCACTTTGGAATTTTTGAACAAATTTTACCTGTACATTAAAAGTTGCAAAAATATGCAATTTTTCAGTAAATTAACCTCCCATGATAGAGAAATATTTTCATGAGAAAATAGAAATGTTTTAAAAGTTCTTTCTAAAATTTTCTAGTGTCAACTCAGCCAAACAACCAGCTCATTACTTTTGTATCTTGTTAAAACTTTGGAGTTTCGTTTTTCTTTGGGGATGATAATAAAATATAATTTTCAATTGGATGACTGTTTGGATCCAATAGATTTATTTTACAATTATCTTTCTGAGAAATGCAAAAGACAATTTAATTTTTATGCAAGTAAATAATAAATGATAGAGATGTAAATGTGTTAGAAAATCCTCTTTCTATTTATATCTTTTTGTTTTTAAGGTGACGACCCTGCAAATATATCATCTTCAGGAACTGAAGAATCAGGTGATGACCTAGAAAATAGTAAGTGCTATCATTGTTCATCAGTTTCCAATTTTTAAATTTATTTTCATTCAAATTAGCTCAGATACAGAATATTGTTGACAAAGGCACTGACAAAATTATTTACAATATCCTATTACTGACATGTTTTTTACTCTTTGTATTGTAAAGAACATGGAATATTTGTATTTCTATTATTACTATTATATAAAAGTCACATGTAGGTCTAAAAAAAAAAATTGAAGGTTATTAACATTTGATTAGCCATCAAGAAATATGATTTGACTTTATTGATATTTTGATATTATTTGATTAATGAACAACTATAGTTGTCAATATCACATGTTGACAACTCAGTTCCGTTGAAGAAACAGTGCATAACAAAAGTTTTGAATTCATAGCCAGCAATCAGTAAATACATTATTTGGATTTCATAACCTCATTAGAGGCCTAAAAATTGTCAAAAGATCAGGTATGTGAATTTTGAATGGAAATTGAGACAGGTTTTTTGAGAAAATAACATCATTCAGGCTAAATATCAGCTTGAAAGAAAAAAAAAATCATCACTTGTATTTATAACAAAAATATCATTGTTCTAACAGATGAAGAAAGATTTTGAATAAAAAATGTGTATAAAGAAAAATTGATGAAAATAGTTGAATTGGATACTTATAAAACAAGTCAAGAAAGATCCCACTTTGCCTATGAAGAAAAAACTGTTTCAGATCTTGAAAAATTGTAACATTATGGAAACAGTTACAAATACAAAACTGAATCTTTCATACATAAAATAACTGTTTATTTATTTCTGGACTCCAAATTAATGTTGATTTTACGGACCTCTTGCAAGGATGCGATAGGCTCTATTTTCTCCCTCGTTGGTTGAGCATTTAACCAGTTTTCATATGTGTATATCCCAAGTTTAGCTAACTTGACTTCCTGTTTCATCTTGGTTTAGCCACTGACATCCTTTGAGACTTAATTCTGCACTTGTTTGCTTCTTGGCCAACATTCTGAGGCACCTAGATCTTTTAATGTCCTGATGTGACACTGACTACAAAGCTTTCTTTACTATCTCTTTTGTTGAGACCAGTACGTATTCGGGTCATCATAGATCAAATCTTCTTAGATTCCTGATTGGTATTGGTTTCAAAACTCTGGTAATTTCAGTTGTGAATCACATACTACAAAATGAACAAAGATCATTTTACACCTAAAGTATATAGACAGCAAGTTTGTTTAGGAAAAACTGGATAATAACTATTGCCTTAAGAACTGTATTAGTATCTCTTTAACATTTCACACCAAGCAAGGTAATAAAGCCACTAAGCTGCAAGGAGTTACTGACTAGGAAAGAAAATGAGGAAAAGAAAAACATTATTATGGAGAGAGAACATTAAAAGAACAGGAATTAAGAAGACAGAAGATAATGATTGACATTGTATTTACATTTTTGAAGTTCAAAGTTGACTGGAAAGCAAGAAGCCGAATGAGCATTCCACAAATGAGAAGTGTGAGAGAAGAAACTGTTAGCATAGAACTTATGATTACATCTACCTATTTCAACTGTAAAAGGTTGAGACCTTGCTGCCAATATAATACTACCCTTAAATTTGTAAAGTTGAGGTACCAAAGATCAAAGCTCATTAGAACAATTGCCATGAAAATATTTATAGAGAAGGACCCAGGAAGTAATATTGTGGTGATGGAAAAGTGACTGAAGACAAGATGCCAGATCAGGTCTGGTAACATTGATGATTCTTCTTTGGATTTTGTCAAGAATTTCTAAATACATAGTAGAAGCACTAGACCAGATGTGGGGGCAATATTCAATGCTTGGCCAAATGGTAGACTTATAAATGTGTAAGATAGTTTCTGGTGAGAAAAAATGTCTAGCTTGATCTAGTGAACCGACTTTTCCAACAATGGTTGTAACATTATAATAATAACAATAAAGGTGAGAACATTAGTTCAGCTGTAAATAACATAGATATTTAATTTGAACATACTGGCAGTTATTTAGGTCAAGAAAAAGATCATTTAAAAAATCATACTAAAAATAAGCAATATTTGAATAGCAAAGCACAAGTGGTAAAAATCTTTTGATATTTCAGCATTTATTTAAACCATCTTTTGAACCTTTATCTTTCATTGGTTGCTGAAATATTGATTATTTACAGGCATACTCTTTGAAATTAATTTTATAATCTTTGTATTGAAATAACTACTTGAACAATTATTATTTTTGTTTCTTGCAAAGAGTTATCATTGGCATTCTTGAATGCATTTGATCTCGCATCCCGATTGCTTTTATTCTATAAACCTTCCAACTAGTCTGGCTTCCAGTTATCTACTCTGAAAATTCTAATAGATTTTTCTGGCAGGATTCATATCTGAAGAATTACAATCTATGTGCAGATAATATTTTCAGATTTTAACAAGCACTTTTATTTCTCTCTCTAATTATTCTTGACTACCATTTTTTTTTTTTTTTTTTTTTTCACACAGAGACTTATGAGTATTTCAGTATCTGCACATCTTCAGTTACCAGTCACATTCTCCCTTTGATTTACTGTTAGTGTGCTCATCTTTCCTTACCTTCTATGAATATTCACATATGTCTTGAAGGGGGGAAACTGCTTATGTCTTTGCTTTTGCCTTTACCTCCTCAAAGTGCCAGGATTGACTGCTGCTTTGAATTAGATGTCTTTAATGTCTTGGTTATCTGCTTCCTTCGTGTCATTATTTGCTATGAGACGCCAGTAAAAATAAAAAGATGAGAAGAGTAACATCCTCTTTGGAACTGTTCTTTAGTGACAGAGTGACATCTGCCTGCCTCATTTGTGCTCTCTTTTACTACTTGCTCGCAATTACCTTTCACTTCTGAGGTCATTGGTTTGCAGGGCAAATTCTCTTTCTAACATCTAAGAGAAAAGATGAAAATGATGATGATGATAATAATAATAACTCAGTCAATTCTGTCACCTAAAAGAGGGAAAAGTTGGTAAATTTTGAAAAGATTATGATAAAGATGCTTCCTTTCTTAATAAAAGAAAAGAAAATCATAATGAAAGTAGTGATTTTCTTTTCCAAGAAACAGAGGACATGTTTAAAATAGTGAGGATTTTTCATACATAAAATGAGAAGAAAATAATAACACTATACTGCTACTGCTAATAACAGTAATACTAATAAATGAAAAAGTAGAACAAGTAACATTTAAAAAAAAAAAAAAAAAGGTAGAAGCTTCAAGTCATGTTGCATGTCATTATGCAGCGAATGCTAAGAAAAGTGTTGGCACTCAAACACATCAGGTTGTCATTTGATGCTCAACAATGCCAACTAAAAATTTTGGGAAAATCTGCTTTATCTTTAAATAATTGGCTTGCAACGGAAGAAGTTTCCAAATGGATAGCTAAAGAGATAATTTTCTTTCCACGGAAAGATACTACAAATTAGAAGATTAGAAGCACATGCACATTCATTTCATGTCTGATTCTAAAGTGGGGAATTCTTTCTGGAACGATAACATTTGAACCAATGGAGAATATAGGTCGCTACGTGAGAACCAAAAAAGCACAGAAAAGCACACAAGATATTTAATGATAAATTTATGGAGAAGGTGATATTAAAAAAATATCTAAAATTTAATTTAGAAATAGAGTAATGAGATGTACAAGGTCAGGGTGTTGAAAAGTTCTCAATTGTAATAAGAGGGTCTTAAAAAAAAAATCAGTTATTTTGGTCATTAGATGATATTTTCAAAAGTGGGTTGGAGTGAGAAATTTTCAGCACACTCCTGTATAAATCATTTTAGTAAATCATATAAGATAGTCAGTCAGTAAGCATAAAATCTTTCTAAATTTATCAATTTATAGGCCTATTAATAAACAATCTGTCAACTTGAAATGGTTATAAATCTCTTTTCCATGATTGATTGTAGATTTCCAGTGAGGAAACAACTTTTGTTCACTAGTTTAGAAAACTAATTACGAAACTACTACAAGAACTGAACCTGCTTTGTGGCTGAGATAGTTGCATATTCCCCATTGGCAATAATTGGAGAAAAAACAAGATTTTCAATGTTTAATTTTTAAGGCCAGAAAGTTTCCCCTTGAGCAATATATGGTATGGCTTGCCACTCATATCCTCTCAGCTAGAGTGGCTAGTTAATCCCTTTTGCAGGCACCTACTCAGTTACATTTGTGTTTTTTCTGTACCCACAGAGTATAGCAACTATGTTGAGTAGGCTGTAATTACAGTTTCTGGGAAGGAGCGCATAATCTGACATGATCAGCTGTTCAAACAATGCCAGTTTGCTCAAACCCTTAGTCACGACCAGTCTTTATTTTAGCACAACCATTGTCAGCTTCCAAATGGTTCCATCTACCCAATTTCCCACCGTGTGACCAATATCATCAATAATTCACTACTCTGACAAATTGACCATGGTGAGATTTGAACTCGGGTCTCATGTTTGGGATGCTAAAATTCTAACTGTACATCTATACCCAATCTACCTAAACTTGTTAATACTGGATTAGAGAAATATGCATGTTATCTCTCTGTAAAGAATGAAGATAGAAACAATTTTTAGTTTCTTATTGAAATGCTTCACTTATGAAAAATAATTCCTTTCACCTATTACTCCTCCAAGAATTGTAACTCCTGATTACTGAATACTCTTCTAATAATAATTCATTTTTGTCACCCTTGTGAAATGATAGTATTGATAATACTTCAACTAATCATAACTGAAAACATTTATGACTATTGCTCATACTGTTAATAGAATTATTTCATATGTAAGAAAAATATAATAGTTTTGATGATGCTGTATCCTTTAGTATTTCCCAAATAAAATAACCGTTTCTCCAATGTCGTTAACCCATTTCTTTTCTGTTTTTCATTTGTAATGTTATATTGATTAACAAGGTGAAACAGATCTTCAAACATAATATTCCTTTTTTTTTTTTTTTTTTTTATAAGATAATCAAAAAATAGAAGAAAAATTAAAAAATGTTCCTATATGAATTTGTATTTGTTGAAGACAAAGATATAGATTGTTTTTTCTGCTACAAGAACTGGAGAAAACACTTACACACTCTCTATTTGTTCCAGTAATAAATAAAATCTTAAAAAAATAAATAAATCTGCTCTTCAAAATTCTTGTCTGATTAAAATGACTAGTCCTTAATATATATATATATATATATATATATATCTAGACAAATGTTTTAAAAGAAAAACTCCAAGAATATTCAAAACAACTCTCAAGAAAATGAAATGGTTGATTCATAGAAAAAGAAAAATTAAAGACTTTCTGTATGTTGAGCAAAACAATACAGACACACAACCAACAATTTGTAATTTGGCTTAAAGGCAATACTCAGTGGCATATATATGGAAAGTGGTGGCCATGGCAAAGCATTAAAACTGTACCCCTGTCTGATACCTCACCAAAGTGTAAGGTCGACTTACTAGTTGAAAAACAAAAGTCAGGACCATTATTATATATATAATAAATTCTGATACACCAACAAAATGACTTTTATATTTGTTATATTTTATTAGAGGGGAATCTACATTTTGACTCATATAATGGTACCATATGAACATATCTTTTTACAAGATTTTGGCAACAAAATTCTAACAAAAACTATTTTTTTTTAAGTACATGACCTCAGATTATAGGAGAACACAATTGAATGTCCTTTACATTTTTTGATTGAGAAAAAAATAATAAAATATGATATAATGGCACCACAAGAAGAGAATCTTTGAACACATTATGACATTACAAAATCATCTTCTGTGATTTCAATATCAATAAAATACTCTCTGACAAAATGGTTATTTTGAATAATCTTTTAAATTTTTCATTGAAAAATTAGAGATGTATAAATGATTACAAGTAGATATTTAATAAGTTATTGCATTAGTACTGCATGAAGTGTTCAATGTTGTTGTGGCACCCAACTCCAAGTAGCACCCATGGCACATACTCTACTTGCCATCCCATAGTTACACCACTGCCCAGAGGATGCTTACATTGATGAAACTAATTAAATTATTTAGGATTTCTGTTTGTTTAACAGATTTCAACAAGGCTTCTTTTTTACTTTTTTTTTTTTTAATCAATTCACTCCAAGCACTTTGATAATGCCACAAAGATGCAAGCGTCTACTAAGAGTGAAAGAGAATGAAAAGACTTCAGAAGCAACTGGAAATCCAATCCTAAACAAGATGAATCTCTGTTCCCATTTAAAGGACCAAGGAGGAGTGTGAACAGGCTGATAGGCCAAACTATCTAATGCAATTTTTAATTAACCTTCAACCAGTTAAGCAGATAACTGATTTTTTGGGACTTATTCACTTTGAGACTAAGAAAATAAAATCCCACATTACTTTCAATAGTTTTCTAAACCAGTTCTTCTGAAAGCCTATTGACAAAAATGTTATTCACAAAAGAACTCACCAAGTACAACCTGAAGACCATAAAATATCCATGTTTATTTACTGTTTTTAAAAGACATAAGGAAATTTTTTTTTGAATAACTGAAAGTAATTCTTAACAGTAATCTTCATAAAAACTAAGAAGAGTTATATCAATGTCTGTCTACAGTTTCTTTTTCTGACCATGGACACAAGGTTCTTGAAGTTGTTGTTAATGAAGTAAAAATGACAATATTGCTATATAGCTTCAATATTATAGAAATCAGTTGAAATTTATTCAAAAAGTAATTGATTTGAAAAATTTATTAATATAAGGAGTAAATATTCTTGATTTTCGCAATCAAAATAAATTTTACTTCAAAAAGTAGGTCACTGGAAAAAGGGGAAAATTCATTTTAGAAGAGGGTACTTAATTTGAGAAAAGGCTGAAGTTACTTGAGAAGTAAGTTATTTTAATTTAGAAATGCTATAGTTTGGGCAATAAATATTACTATGAAGAGATACTGAAAAGCTCCTAGGATAGGCCCACTTTTGAAAATGAATTTTCTGATTCTTGGTTATGGAAATACTGATTTTGAAAGTGGGTCATATTCAATGTCCCTTCATATTAATGGCCCTATTTTTTTAATAATTGTGAAAATCCCACTTTATTACTTCTCTTCTTTATAACAATAATAAACAAATTTCAGTTTGACAATTATAGAAATGAGGAATTGCCAGTATATTATACTTATTTGAAGTATTGCTCTCATTGTGATTATTATAGATGTCATTGGCCTACTGTTTTGGCCAAGTACCCTCTAATTATCTTCAGGTATCCATTAGTTTTACTGATATGAGATATCAGTGTTGATTATTGTGATATTTTGTCCCATAATACCAGATCTTATTTGTTCCTGCAAGACCAGAGTATACCGTTTCACAACCAACTTGTCCAGTGATTGAACTCGTAACCACAAGATGTCAAAAAACTTGATTAAACAATTGCCATATCTTATATGAATATATTCTTTAGCTTTGTGTTTTGGACATGACCAGATGTGCAGGTGGTGCAAAGGTTAGCAGCTAGGGATGTGAAATCGGTGTGACGAGTTTGAATTCCAATCGAATTCATTACAATCACTGACACAGAAATACTATTGAGAAAGATATGAATTCATCTCTTCTCCTCAAGATATAGGTCAAATAGAACTTGTATCTGAAAAAATCATTGTTACCTCCAAGGCCTTGTTTGCGGTGAAATGATTTTAATAAAATTACTAGATCAAAACATTACTTCACCTTCTCTGTTTTGTCTAAGCTGTATTGATTGACTATTTCAGTGAACAACCTAACCTTTAGTCTAGCCATCAGGTCCATCCAATGTAGCTCTACATTCATCATGAAAAATTACTGTTGAAAAATAAATTTTCATATATTTTGCCCATCCTGCATATTTTGTTTTGAAATGAATGTACTCATTTAGCTGTTTTCATTTCTTTAGACCTTGTTCTTAATGTTCTGCATCTTTTTAGATAAAATCTATCTGAAATTTAAAAATATAACTATACAGTTATATCTATATTATGATGAACAAATCTTAAGTTGTATAATACAATTTTGATTCTATTAACTAAATTACTATAAGTATTTCTAATATAACAGATATTACAAGCTGAAATTCAGTAGGTCTATTTATTTTATAAATATAAGTCGGTTCTGAAAATTTTAACAGCATCCATTAATACCAATTTTATTTTGAAGGCATTGACTTGTATAATAATTTCTTATATAGTGTACAGCAATATATATAGTCCATAATTTACTCTGGAAAAAGTAAGGGGATTTAGTGCTAACTGGTTTTTACTTGACAGATTTATTTGAAAGAATTCTTTGTTCTGGGTTATGATCTGCTGCCATATCTTTGAGAATGTCACTGTGAGATTCCATTTGCCGGATTACTTCCCGAAATAGTTCTTTTTCATTTGGCAATTTTTATTTTTATATTATCTTTTCTGTTTAGCTAATACATGTACCTATATACATGCTGCATGTACTCCAAATATCCCATTATTGTCTGTATTTCCAAATTCATGCTCATGTAAATAAACTAGTATTCTGATAAATGGTTAGTATTTTGCATATCATGCTCTTGGAAATGATTCATACATACAGCTAGTCAAGAAATAGGTAGAAATCAAATATTTCCTTTTGACAGATTTAAATTAGTATTTATTATTAAATAACTTTGGGTCTTTTTATTGTTGGAATGAATTTATATTTTCTAATCTTCAAACTCTGCTGGTGACTTCAGTCACTATATTCATGTTTAAACCTAATATTAAAGCAAGCAGAAATAGTAGATTTAGTACTACGAAAATCATTTTAATATCCATTATAGAGAATATATTCACATTTTTTATTGCATGTATGTATACAGGATATGGCACTTTTGTCTGTAATGGAGCATAATCATTCAATATGCATATCCCAGAACATTTTAAAGGAGATTCCATTTTATACCAAATATTTTACCTTCACACTTTTGGAAATGGAAGATTCAAAATATCTAATATTGTGTTATAATGTAAGAAACTAGGACTGCCCAAAATCTTAGTGCCATTAATAGCTGTCGTGCAGTACAACAAAGGAAAGGTGTGCCCAGTGATGGACTATCATGAGACCAATGAAGACATTGATGCATTCACTGCAAATATGGACGTTTGTTCAGCCAAACTATGAGACTGGTGACAACAAGGTGTGAATACTTGACTTGTGAAAAGTGTATCTTCAAGTACACATTCATGAGTCACTGTGGCCATATCAATCCATGATGATCAAGGAGAAGTGATTTTTGCCTAATGTGGTTGGGATTCAGCCTCAACATTGCACTTCAAGTCATGAAGTCCATTATTGCCATTCATTTACAGGAGGAGTCAGTGGGGAGAGCAACATTGCTGTACACTGATGATGTGTTTGTCAATGAAAGCATCGTGTCAACAGAACATGTCAGGGAAAAATTGTCCGAAATAGTTTGTTTTAATATAAGTAAAGAATGTGTTGAGATTGGGGGAAAATACTTAACTGATTGCCCACCCAACAACTACAGGAGTAATAGGCAGAGAGGGGGAAAGAGACAGGAGGTAACAAAAATGACACTGCCTCAGAAACCACTGCAACTTTTGGAACAAAGCGCTGTAGGACTGATTTCACAAGACACTGTGTATTACCGACTGCTGGTTTTCCCATTGCTTTTATTAGCCTGTGGCATATTACAATGACCCCGATCTTGACCAGTTGCAGAAGCCCGTATCTGGACATGCTAAGCTGTCCTGCAGCTCACTGGATAAACCTAGCTGTAACTGGTGTTGACAGACATGTTCACACATGATCTGGAACCTCTTTTGCATTTGTATCGATGCACGTTTGTCACATATTGTGTGGTATTTGACAGTATATGTGACTGAATAGTATATCACTAAGTTGTTGTTATTGGAATTAAGAGAATGTAAAAAAAATGGCATTTCAAATATTGCCAAATAATTTTTTCAGTAAATTCTGTATTTAGACTTTCAAAGACATTTTATTCAAAATAAAATGATTTTCCTTCTTATCAGATTCAATAGTCTGACAATATATATATATATATATATTTTTTAAAATTATTTCACACCAAGCCAGGAAAACTCTGAATTTAAACCTCTGCTGCCTTGTGGCCATACCCACTCATGGGAATGGCTTTGGGAGTAAATCCTGAGGATAAATCTGGAGTCCCTAAGACAGTCCGATGGTATGTTCAACTTCATTCTGGCAACTCCTGCGATGACACTGGTGCCAAGCTGTATTCAACTCTACCTTTCCCTTGGACGACAACAGTGGTGTGGAGAGGGAAGATGTGCAGCATGGGCAACAACCAATCTCTCATAAAACCCTGCCCAGGCCTTCACTCTGGAGAGGACACCCTTGTATCACCTCACTGCAATGGCAAAACACAGGAAGCAACAGTCTACTGGTGGGAGGATTCTGAAGAGGACACTAGGGCCACCGTATCTTCACTTCAAGGACGTCTGCAAAAGTGACATGAGGGTGATGGATATAGATATTGAGAGGTGGGACGACATCGCCAATGATTGCTCATACTGGAGACACAATTTACACCATTGCTGGAGTGAGGTAAGAAGAAACAGACTTGTTGCCAGGGTGAAGCATGCTTGAAAGAAAGAAAACGGCATGGTGACATTGGAGGAGTGTGTCTTCACATACATTGTTTGCAATTGAGACTGTCACTGCTGTATGGGTCTATACAGCCATAACAGATGCTGTGTTCCATCAGCAGCTGGGGTTTAACATTTTGGGTGCAGATCCATGTTCTCACAAGCCTGACAGCTGACATACATATAAGCAAAGAGGTAATGTCACTAGAATGCAGGGGATTACAGGAAGCAAAAGAGAATGAGAGGACTGAGAATGGAGATCATTGAAGAATTACAGAAAAGGAACAGGATTCAAGAAGAAAGAAGATGGCGATTTATATTGCATTTAAATTTTTGAAAGATTTGTAGTTACCAGGGAAGCAAGAAATTGGAAATGAGTTTCACAGGTGGGAAGTTTGAGAAAAGAAACTATTAGAGTAAAAGTAACAGTTGCATCTAGCTAGTTCAATGGTAAAATGGTGGGACCTAGTTGCCAGTCTAGTAGCATGAACATTGAGAGGTGGATTGACATCGCCAATGATTGCTCATACTGGAGACACATTTTACATCATTGCTGGAGTAAGGTAAGAAAAAACAGAGACTTGCTGCTGCGGTGAAACATGCCCGAAGGAAAGAAAACAACACAGCAACATTGGAGGAGTGTTGATTCATACAGTTGAGCTGCCATGAAAAATGCTACGTCACTGCAGTGAGAAAGTGAAGTCAAGATGCCTGGTCAGACCCTTCTTTGGATTTTGTCAAGAATCTCAAGATGTACAGCAGGAGCACCAGACCAGATATTCGCAGCAGTATTGAATGCATGGATGAATAGTAGATTTATAAATCTGCAAGATGGTTTCTGACAAGAAAAAATTTCTGGCCTGACACAGTGAACCAATTTTCCTTACAGTAGACTTGATAGAGTCACTCCACTTCACGTCAGTAGAAAACTTAAGGTCAAGAAGGTGGCTTGTGTTGAAGATGTTTCAGGGAATTTCAAACTGAACCCTTTATATAATCAGTGGGGGTAGATTGTTGTCATTCCATTGTCTCTGTCTAGAAATATATTTTTAGTATTGCTCAATGAGTTCTCGCTCTGTTTCCATTGGCCCAGGAATTGAACTCACAATTACTGTCACCAAAATCATAAACCGATGCTTTAATCTTCTAGGCTTTTGTCCTGTAGCACCCTGAAGATTACCTGGATTGATCGACATTTGAAGAAGGCTGGAGAGTACAAAAGCCGAAATATTGTGATAATAACAACAAAGATAAAGATATCAGTTGAAATTTAAATAATATATATAAACTTTTGACTGGCGATATGTCAGCAAGGTGTAGTTATTATTACAAAAAATATAGCAATCCTGATAAAACTGGTTAACCTTGCTAATCATTATATAGTTAAAATATCATGCAAAAATTATCTAATATTGTATATAATGTTTGAGCAACTCATAATATCAGACATGCACAGAGGTATCTATCACAAAGTGATGATTAAAAAGCTATTCTACCATAACATTCATAATTGAATGAGTTTGATATTTAGAATCAGAAATATGTTCATCCATTTAGGTCTGCATATTTCTTTGTGAGGAGGCACAGTGGAGTAATGGATAGCAGCTTGGATTGAGGAATTGGAGAGCTGAGTTTGAATTCCTGTCAAATCCACTACATTCACTTATATGCTAATACACTTAGGAAAGGTATGAATCCTCTTCTTCTCCCTCCAGTTATGGGTAAATAGCGGGACAGACGAGGTTCTATAGCAACTGGTCCAGGAGAAGGAAAACTCTGAATTCAAAACTGGCCTGGAGAGGGTTGGGCTCCATCAAACTATCTTGCCCAGGAAACACCACTTCTCCTGTGGCTGCGGTACATGTGGTGACCCTATGACCCTAATGGGTCATGGGAATCGTGATCATGATTTCTGTATGTGTCTCAGATGCTATGAAGAGTAGAGTGAAATGATTAAAAAAAAAAAAAATAAATAAAATAATATTTTAGAGCTTTGAAATTCTCTTATGATGTTGTAAAAGCAAAAGTTAAAAAAAAAATTTAGAGACAGAATGACAGTAAAATTAGAAAATAATCCCAATATTCAATAACTAACATATAAAGATTTTGAAAGGTCAGAATAAGGTCTTGAGTTCAGATTCATTTTGAATCTAATGCAAGGGCATTGTTAAATAATGACACTGTCCATGAACGCCACTGAAAGACTTCCAAATTCTCAAACAGCAACAAGTCTCTAATCAGTTCCTTTTTACAAATCCTCAGTTGCCTTTCACTATCTCATTAACACAAGCAATGTCGCCTTGAATCTAAAAAGAAAATCAAAAAGAAAGTGCCAACCATATTGCTATGAAGTTGGAACTCTTCCACTTGAAAAGGCCAGTGTTAAAGTTCTAGAACGTTCTTACAATTGTCATCTGTAATTAAGATTTTCATTGTGAATTTTATTCTTTTTATAAACTGGCAATAATAAAAAAAAAATTGTTTTAATATTTTAGAGGAATACTCTAAATTTTTCTGTAGACAAAGCATTTGGCTCTTTAAATTAGGATGTGCAGTATCTAATTTTCAATGTTAGGCAAATCAATGCGTTTGACAATATGTGAGATAACTGATAATAGAAATTTATTTCAGTTCAAATCTTTGAATATCTGTACAAATAATGCACATAGTTTTGTACTGATAGTACAAATAAACCCGTTTCAGCAAATTTTTCTCTTGATTTTCTTTTATCTAAATCTAAGAATATTTTTATGATTTTTTATTTAGAATTTTGCAATAAACTTGGTATTAACCAACCAATGTTGGAAAATGTTCAAGATTTACTTCTATTTACATGAGCAATATATCTTCTGAGTTTCAGCTTGTAATATCTATACTTATTAAATAGATATTACAAGCTGAATATATATTGCTCATCTAAATAGAAGTAAAGCTTGAATGTTGACTTTGACACTTTGAAAACAAGTTATTATCAATATTTTTAATAACATTAATAAGAAATTGTTTTAGGAGTGTCAAAGTCAAGGGAACCTAAATTTTTATTTTCTACATCAATCTGAAAGATCGACACATACAAAAATTATTAATGATGGCGTCCAAATAAATGCAAATCATTAATGTAAGTTGCTGGACAAGACATTTGTTTGAGTGGGATAGGCCACAACCAATAAGCTTTAGGCTAAAGAATATAGATATGAAAGACCATACTCCTTCATATTCTGCTGAGATAACTATTGTAAACCTTACCAAAAAGAAAAAAAGAAGTTTTAAAGACACCAAATTAAAGGAATGCCCCTCCCAGTACCTCAAGATATTAAAAAACTCATCATTACAATAGATTATATGGAGAACAATATTCAAGCAAAAAAACTCTCTTTGAAACAATAAAAACTGCTTCATGTAAAGTTGAAACAGTGAAATGTTGAAAAATTCAGTGAATGAAAGACTGATGAAGGTTATAGAATGTCGAGGAAATCATATTAACTAGTAAGATAATAAAATGATAAATTATTGTGTTAATCAAATGTGTTTCTATGAAATAGAAAAAAAGATAGGTCATAGAAACAGATATCTAATTAATAAAGGCATTCTTTTTCTTGTCTTGACAATGTTTTTGAATACTTTTCTTCTGTGATTCCTGTTTTTTTTTTTTTTTTTTTTTTTTTTTTTTTCATAATTTGAATGTTGTGTTGCCATTGCTCTATAAATTTACACATCTTGTTTCTTTTTTGGGATTCTGTCTTTATTACAATCCACGACAATCTTTAACTGAAATTAAAAATAATCATCAGTGACTATTTTATTTATAATATGATGAACAACATTTGAATTGGCTTAATATGGGATTATCTGTTGATTATTGTGATATTTTGTCCATCTGATGCCAGTTATTTGTTCATTTCTGCTGAATCAGTGCTTCACTATCTGAGGCAAGGATTGAACTCACAGCCATGAGATGACATCAAATCCTATACCCACTACACTGCTGCCTTGAAGGACATTAGTGGTGTGTTTTTGGAGTCATTTATATTCAATGTCAGATTGCTTTTGACAGTTTTAATATTGCGTTGGTACCACTTTTCATAATTTACTATTTTCATTTGAGATGGGTAATCGTCAATATACTTGTATTATTTTAAATTTTTGTTTTAATTTTGGTTGATATAGATGTTATTAAAGACACAGTGTTTTGACTAAGTACCTGCTAGTTATCACTAGGTGTCCATTGATTGATTTGATAGGATATCTGTTGATGACCAGAGGGTACTTGGTCGAAACGTTGTTTTTAATAACATCTATATCAATCTAAATATCATATTTTCTTATAGACGTCTGTATCAACCAAGATGCAAACAACAGTTTGAAATAAGTAAAGTATGATGACATTTATTCATAAATGTAATGAAATATTCAATTATAAAAAATAAACACAAAATAACTTTTGAATTGTATAATAAAATTCTGTCACCACCAAATCAGTTATTGTAAAAATTTCTTATAAAAATAGATATAATTTCTAAAACATTTCTAATAATAATAAGATATGGGCATTATATTATTCACATGAGATAATTTTCATGTAATATATATCCTGAAAATTTTAGCAATATTGGTTGGTTAATACCAATTTTATGATGAAAACATTGGCTTGCATAAGAAGATATGGTGTAGAGTATTTTAGGAAAGAAAAGATATATTGACTTTATCCTTGTTAGCAAAACTAATGTGATGTTCAGACAAAATTCTAAATCCTTGAGTTTGGTGTTGAAAAAATACTTTGCTACATAATTAACATTTGAAAATATGCATGGAAATGCACAGTTTCAAAGCAAAAAAAAAAGAAAAGCTGTTTGGAAATTAGCTTCAATGAATCAACGTTGAAACTGTTGATATTTGCGCCATCATTTTCTCTTTCTTTTCCTCTCACTCAAAAAAATGCTTGCCTTCCATATGGACATTTGCATCCAGTGCTCTTAAGATTAAGAAGTTGTGCGCTTATTTTCTTTTAACAAATTCTTGGCAACAACCTACTCCTTGTAATTTAAAATACAGACCCCCCTCCCAACTAAAAAAAAGAATAAAAATAATGGTGACTTTCTGACTGCATGCAGTTTTGACTTCTGCCATTTTGTGTGCAGTTGACATGGTGCCCTCTCTGTTTGTCCTTTCTTTCTCCCCATCACTTCATCTCTATGCTCATGCAAGCAATAAATTGTATTAAAAACATTTTTTTAACTCTTGAAAAATTTTCTGATTAAAGGAGTTTTTTCTCCGTGTTTTTTCTGATCATTATTTATTTGTTTGGTTCAAAAAGAAAAGGTTTTATTATAAATTGTTCATGTTGAACATATTAAATATTTTTTTCTTCATTTTATCTTTTAAAATTACATTTTCTCTCATAAAAACAGCAAAAATATCAACTATAATTATATTTAAAATAAAATAACAATTAACAGCAAAATAATCATAACTAAAGTTTGATTTTATAAAAGATAAAAAAAGAAAAAAATTTTCAAAGTGGAAATCAAATAAACCTGTTTTTAGTCACCAATTCTTTTTTTTTTTTTTTTTTAATGTCTGCTAAAAATGAAGAAATTTTCTCATTTCTCATTGTTGTCTTTTGGAATATGTAGAGATTTTGCAATTAAGTCTGACATTTCATTTGAAATAGAAAAAAGTATTTCTGAAATCATTAAAAATTAAGGAATTAAAATTTATTGCCACTATTTTTAAATAAAAAAAAATCATTAAAAAGTAAAAAAAAAAAAACCTTAAAATTCTCAGTTTGTTATGACTGAAAAATCAAAAAATGATTGAAAAAAAAAAAATGACAATTAAAAAAATGTGAAACAATTGCAACATTATTCCAAAATAATTATATCAAAATCAACTATCCAATTTTATGAATAATTTAAGCATCAAAGCATCATTACAATAATTTCAAGATAATAAAAACATTAAAACTTATTAAAATTGTTGAGAGCTAAAATTTAAGATATTAAAATACATGAAACATTAAAAGAATGAAAACAATAAGAACATTTTCTGTAATTATCTTTTTATAATTTAATAGTCTAAATATCTTAAATAATTGCAGAAGTTAAGTATAATGAACAAAATCAAAAGCTATTTCAGTTGTTTTTGCTTTCATTAACTACTTGTAATTAGTTGACAATGAGATATTGGCAAAAAAATTTCTGTATCCTAGAGTGGTTGACAGGATATCTCACAAGAAATTTGAGCTGATTAGATATTTTGATGATATAATTTCACACACTGACAAGTTCTTTAACTACTCATACTTTACTGAAAATGGCGCAGTTTAATTTTCCCATTTTGGGAACAAACTCTAGTTCTACATATTTTTTGGCAAAGTGATACTTAGAAATAGTGAAACTAACTGATAATAGAAATACATTTGAATATCTCTGCTAATAATGAGCATATTAGTTTCAGTATTGATTCTTTAAAGGCATTTTTCTATTTTTCAAACAGGTTTCACTTTCACTTTTAACATGTATTTTTCCATTGATATTTTGGAATGTTAATTCTGTAGCAAAATAGTAAAAATGGTTTTAGACAGCACACAGTTAACAATAGTCTTCTGTTTAAAAATTATTTTACCCATAAACAAATATGAATATGCTTTTGTGATATTTTTCAAGTTTTTTTCTCTGGAGAGTGATCCAAGACAATTCATTAGAACTAATGAAGATATTCTATTAGGTTGGTGCAAAAATAATGCCGTTTTCTCATATAGTAACATATGTGAGAAAACATTATTTTTGCACCAGCCTAATACCAATATGATGTTGCACACCAATAATACATAGAAATATTTTCATTAAAAAAAAAACTCACCTGGAGGCAAAACTTTTGTGTCACTTTGGTAAATTAATTACTTTTGTTAATTTTATCCCAAACCCAAGTAGGCTTTTCTCAATACATTTTATGATCTTTGTGGGCCAGAATACAAGCATACTGCTAAACAATTTTATAAATATAAAAGCATATAATTATTTTATGTTGTTGGTCCAAAACTTTTAATGCCAGTATATATTCTTGTCCCAAGTTTTTTTTTATAAGGGTTGAAATCTATGCAACAAAAAAATTTTAATAAACGCATTGAAAATGTTCTCAGATAAATATAAACCAACTTGTTTTTAATCTTAATAATAACATGCTGATTCTCTATGAATGCTGCAGAAAGATAAGGATTCTTCTTTCATGTTCCAAATGTTCGATATCAATGCCATAAGAAGAGAATTGGGAGAAAGAATTCTATTCATAATAGAAATACCCCAAAGCATAAATAAAATGTGTTATTAAGATTAACTTTTTTCATTTTCAGCATTGTAAAAAAAAGGTATTATTTGCTTTGTTATTCAGATCAACACACTCATCTTGGTTGTTATACTCACAAAGTTTTAGCCATTGTACCCTCCCAATTTCTTCAGGTATTTTTCTTTGTACATGGTAACCTTCTTGGAATTTTGAATTGAACTCTTTGTTCAGTCAGCATGGGTAAATTGTTCTCCTTATGCCTTCCATACTTCAGGAATATCAATACTGACCAATCTTCTTCACCTTTATGTTACTTGTCTGTTTCTTCCACAGAATGTGTGACTTTTCAATGTCACCAGACCCAGGGATTGAACACAATTGATACAAAAAGGTGACAGTCTTAGAATCTGTTTATACAAATGTGTTCTTTTTTGATTTATTAAACAATATATTTATTTGTTTTTTTTCTACTGGCCTGAATATCTGTGAAATCTTATTAAAGAAAAATGTGCGCTCTCCAACAGGAATTGAACCTGCATCCATTAGTTTGGTATGCCTTAACTGACTTGGCCATCAAGTGTCGTCGGTCAGCCATGGCTAAATTTCTTGCTTTCAAGTAGAATTTCTCCTGTAATAGATCTCTCAAATGTAAACAAAGAGAATTTTAGAATAGATTTTTTTATTAATACAACAGATTGTTAAACATTATTTTTAGTGGATGGTCATATGTGAGTAGGTGCTCCATTTATTTATTCAACAGTATATTTATTTTCACCAACCAGGCTAAATGTTTGAGAAATCTTATTAAAGAAAAATTTGCACTCTCTAGCAGGAATTGAACCTGAATTTCTCAAGGTAGAGGGAGCTACTGTTTAGCCCAGCCTTCCTTATTGAACTTGGCCATGAAGAGCAGAAAGTCAGGCAAGGCCAAATTTTGTGCTTACAAACAAAATTCCTCCTGTCATAAATCTCTAAGTTTTTTCATATCTGCACAGTTTTGTATCCAAATGTAAACAAAGAGAATTTTAGAATATAAAGATGTATTTTTTGTAATATCAGTTATAGAATGAGATTTGCTTTACATCTTGAGTATAACATTTTCTGTTTAGGTTGATAGATCACAATCTGAAATTAAGCATTAACTCTAATTGACTAGAGTCACCTATTCTTGAAATCAAAAAGCAAATAGTTATATTTAATTTTACTTTTAAAATAATAAAAGCAATAACATGATCTGATTAACCAACATGTATATGTGTTTATCTTTTAAATGAGGGGTGCAAAACAAAGTTTTGTAATAATGCATTGTAGGAAAGAAAAAGTAATATGTAACCTAATTGATTCAGGAAGCAATCATAATGCAGAAGATGATAGCATAAACCAGGATATTGGTTTGTTAATCATATTTGTAAATTGAATTTTTAAAATGTTATCTGTCAGCAATAGCCTTAATTATCTTGAAATTGATTAAGAAAAAAAAAACTCTTAATGAGTTGCTTCCTTTCATTGAGTTCTGATGAGTTTTTTGTGGGGGGGGGTCTATGTTGCATGCATCAGACTGACAAACAGGCACAGTTCTTGATGTGACTGTTCTATGAGCTCCAGCGTATTAAATTCTACCTTTGATTATTAACCCTCCTTTAGTTTGGTTTTTGTTTCGTCACTTCCTGTAATTAGCAATTTTGTCTGACAGGTGAAAAACTGACGTGCATGTCATTACAAAAGCATTAAATTCTGAATTGAAAAGCTCGAAAGGACTTAAAACAGCATTCATAAAACAATAAAGCCAATAATATATAAAAAGTAAAAAAATGAACAAAATAGGGAATCCTCAATTGAGAAACTAAATGAAAAAAAAACAGTGCATTAGAAGCAACCAAAAATGTCATTGTTATAAAATCCATGACAATAGCAAATAAGAAGATGTGACAGAATTTGTTCAGTGGTAATCTATATTAGTAATAAATGCAGTCCAAGAGTTCAGAAAGATATAATAGGATAGAAACAATAAGCAATAGAATTTAAAATGTCAGGTTTGCAAAAAGATGACTTGAAGCTAAATGCATATTTTATTTTGCATTTTGACTCAGCAATGAGTTGCTGAGAAATCTATTTCTTCCAATTTAGGTAAGAAAGCCTAATTTATTTCCATGCTGCAAAAAAGTTATTGATGCCAGCAAATGGCAAGTGAACTTGAAGGAGTTGAGACAAAAGTAGAAAAAAAAAAACATCAATAATTTCAGAATGTATAGAAAATAAGAATAGCTTTCATTTTCAGAAAGGTTGGAACAATGGAACTTATTCAGAAATATAAGATTGTAATTGAAAAGAAAAGAAAAAACCCTGATTTAAAACAATACTTAAAACTACATGAATATTTAAGAAAAACATATTGACACTCTTGAAAAGGTTGGTAGGACTTAACAGAAAATTATGGTGTGAAGTTTCAATGCTGCTATCAAGTTGTTCTGAAAATAATGTCTGATTTTAGAATAAACCTTTTTTGCTCTAATATATTTTCATAATAGTTGCACAAAAATATATTATTAAATCTAAATTATTAAAGTGTCTTATTGAAAATTTTATATCAATCTCTTTCAGAATTTAGATATCAGAAATAAATTATATATACCTCATCTTGAGCATGAAAAAAGAGATGCATTTACTTGCAGGAGTTCAAGCTTGATCATAATGCTTCTCAAAGTGATGCAAACATTAAACATATGGTGTGAAAGATCCACTTATGGTTGGACAGTATGACTCTGTTTTCTGAAGTTCCACAGTGGGGATATGCGTCTTGAAGATCAATGTGGTCAAGGACATCAATCTGCAATTGACAATCAACACCTAAAAACACTAGTCAAACAAAACCCACATCAAAGTTTTTTTTTTTAAACATATCACTCCAAGCAAGGTGGGAGTGCCACTAGCATGCAAGGGGTTACAGAAAGTGAGAGCTGAAGTAAAGAGGATGTTTGAGGAAAGAACACTGAGAAGGATGGGGATCAGGATCAATGCATCAGAAGATGTCGACATTACATTTAAATATTTGAAGGCCATAGCTATCAGGAAAGCAAGTAAGAGGGAGGTTGTTCCACTGATGGGAAGTGTGAGATAAGAAGCTGTTGAAGTAGAAGAAATGGCTAAATTTAACCGTTTAAGTGAAAGGGTGGGACCAAGATGCCAACCTCATAGCACGCTTAAATTCATGCAGCTTGGGAACGAGTAGCTTGTCAGAGCAGTTGCCATGAAAATACTTGTAGAAAAGACAAAGGGAAGCCTTAGCACGTCTGTGAGAGAGTAACTGTAGATGAGGTGCCAGATTATGACCTATCACATTGCATATCTGTCTCTGGATTTTTTCAAAGGCCTCGAGATGAACAGCAGGAGCACCAGACCATATTTGGCAACAGTATTCAATGCAAGGATGAATGGTTGATTTGTACATCTGAAGGATGGACTTGGGTGAAAAAAAAACATGGCACTTAACAGAGAACCAACTTTCCTTGCAGTAGATGAAGCTATTGATTCAGTGTAGTTTTTCCACCTCAGGTCAGTGGAAAGCATAAGATCAAGCAGGTGTAGTGAGGTGCTCTTGTGGAATTGGGCATCAGCCATTCTGATGGGAGGCAAGGAGAGTTCTCTATGGTGGGCAAATGAGAGAGGTTTCGTTTTGGTGGCATTAAAGTTTACAAGCCATTTCCTGTCCCAGTCAACCACAGATTCACTTTCTGACTGACTGTTCGGTTATACTCTCATCCTACGGACGGGAGGAACCCGAAGGAGGCTACGCCGAAGGGCGGAGTCTCCTTCGGGGAGGTAGACCGGCCCTGAACCCGTTTATGTGGGTTCAATGGGCTATTTTTTGGCCGAGCTCACGGGCTCGGCATACCCACGTTAAAAAGGCCTTGTGCCACATGACACCCTCGTGGGTGGGGGTGACTGAATATAGTCAACTACAGATTGGAGGTCCTTTTTGAGACCAATGGCGAGATTAATTTTGACAGTAATGTTCGATTTACTATTGAGGCAGGATTAAATGGTAGTGTCATCTTGGGAACTGATAACATCAGGAAAAAGTGTCAGAGAAATGTCTCCGATAACAGCTATCAGCATTTCAACAATATCAGGCCATCTCAAGAAAATTGGCAAGGTGAAGAAACTCTATAAATGGGTTCCACATGAAGTCAGCGAATTTAAAGAGTTTGATGTTTTTATGTATGTTGAATGTGGCTTCTGTGAAATTCAAATAATCCTTTTCTTGATTGAATAGTATTTTTCCAAAACTGAAATTGCACCAACAGAAAATTCTGGTGACTCGTAAATAAAATGTTCAATTTTGCTTCATGACAATGCTTGGCTTCATGTTGCCAGTATGACACTGCAGAAACTCATCAAATTGGGAATATGATGGATGTGACTTTGCCACATCCGTCATATTCCCCTGATCACTCACGCACTGACAACCACTTTTTCAAACAAAAAACCAAAAGACATTATGTTGCAAAGAAGATGCAGAAACTGCATTCAAAGGTTTCTTGGCATCTAAACCGTTACAGTTTTATCATAAAGGCATAAATAATCTTGTAACACAATGGCAGAAATATATAGATGCTAATGTTTCCTATTTTGACTGAATTAAACACTGTTCAAATGCATTAATTGAGGAATAAAAAATTGATTCTGAAATTGGACATTATTTACTGAACAACCCAATAATTTTCATTATATCCTTAAATTGCTGGTATAATAATTTTTGTTTATATCCCAGATTAATCAAAGTTTAAGTGATAATACTACCTATTTATCTTCTCATACTATAATGTATTTATCAAAAAGAATGGGAAATGAGTGTGGTATAGTATATTAATTATTAGACAGACTATATTAGTAGAATGAATACATGCCTTCAAATCAAAACTGCTATCCCTTAATCACCAGAGAGAACCATTTTTTTCTCTCCATTAGTATGGCTTATACTAACCTCCATGGCAGCAAATCATGGTGCATTCTTGGTTTCATTTTTTTCTACTGACATGAAGTGATTATACAAAATCAGTTGCTAGGTTTGCTGCTAAGAAAGTTGGTTTACTGTATTGTGCCAAACAATTTTTCTTGTCATTTATAAATCATCTTTCCTCTCTCAAGCCTCTTTACTTCAGCTCTCACTTTCTGTAACTCCTTGCATGCTAGTGGTACTCCCGCCTTGCCTGGAGTGATATGTTCACTCATCTATGCATTGAATATTGCCACCATATCTAGTCTTGTACTCCAGCTATGTATCTTGAGATTCTCAACAAAATCCAAAGAAGGATCTGTAATGCTATTGGACCTGAGCTGGCATCTCAACCTCACTTTCCCACTGCCATAACATGGCCCCCTCATCTCTTTTCTATAAATCTTTTCATGCCAGTTGTTCAAATATCTCTCATCCTTTGTACCTTGACCACATGAATACAAGCATATTGCTAGATTGGTTACTAGATTTCATCATTTTACTGTTGAAATAGCTAGATGTAATTGTAGCTTCTATTCTAATAGTTTCTTTGCTCACACATTTCACCTGTGGAACTCTCTTCCAATTTCTTGCTTCTCTGCCACCTATAATCTTCAAGAATGTTAATACAACATAAACTGCTATCTTCTGACTTCTTGAATCTTGTTCTTTTATTGTCCTTCTCCAAAAAGTCTTCTCATTTTCTTCCACTCCCAGTAACCCCTTGTGTTTTTGTGAGATTATCACCTTACTTGTGGTAAAATAATTAAAAAAAGAAAATGAAAAGAAAAATGTTTACATATAGAATTTGGTTCTAGCAATAATATAGAAAATTCCCAAAGAAATTCAAAGAAAATAATTGAGCTGAATACAATAGACTAATTTTGGAACAACGTGTATTTCTCATAGATACAAAGCAAATTATTTTCAATAAAATCTTTCCGCATTTAGCTTTAAGCATTTTAGTTTTTATTTATCAAAACCTTTCTTGAAATTATTTTAATCCATTTTTTTGTTATTTGTATTCGTTGATATTGTATATAAATCAACAAAGAATGTTGTATTTGATACAAAATACTGTTAATCTTGTTTCAAACACTGAGGTGATGTTTTTGTATATGTGTACATAAAAATATAATGTACTTATTGCCATGATGTACAGAGAAATGATAAAATTAATCTAAAAAATAAAGTTGAAATAAAAGACTCTTATTTAATGCTTTAAACAATTCAAGAATATTTTATGCCAATTAAAATTTAGTGGATTACTCAGCCATCAAGTTTATTAGATCCATTTTTTCTATCTGGCTTCTATGTGCCATGTTCTTCAGGATGTCGGTGATATTGGCTCTCCACAATTTTCTTTGTAGCTTTTAATAAATTTTCTCTTTTTGCTCTCTTAATTCCTGTTCTACCAACCATTTACGCAATCTCGTTGTGCAGGAGTTATGTACTGTTTTCCTCTGTCCTTTTGCCTTCAATATGTCCTATGCATGTTAAATTTTCAGAGACCTCTTTCCTCAATGTGCTTTCAGACTTCAGTCTTGCATTTTCCGTTCTCTTAAAACTCTTTCCAGATATTTAATTTTTTGTACTTGCTTGAATTTAGTATTGCCAATTTGTAATTTGCATGTTGGGCTCTTTCTTTTGCTAACAACCATACATTCTATCTTCTTACAATTGATGTTTAATCTTTTTTCTTGCTTTACTTCACTAACTTCCATAGGAATTTCTGTAGTTTCCCTTCTTTCTCTGCTATCAACAATGCATCATCTGCATATCTGATGTGGTTAAGACTGTGGTCACTGATAATGAATCCTATTAATCCTTTGATTTCTCTTAGGATTGCATTACTGTAAAGGTTAAATAAGTCTGGTGAGAAGACACATCCTTGTCTTATGCTTATTTCTATTTTTGTGCATTAATGAATTCATTTTCTATCCATATAAAAATTTGTTTTTATTTTTATTTCCTATCTGTATGCAGACGGTTTGCTCCCAGTATTAGTTCTGGATAATTCTAATAGCTTTCCCAAATAAATCAAGTTTACCTAACATTTCCAATATTTCTTTATAATTTATTTTATCAAATGCTTAAAAATACAAAACAAATATTCTGTAAAAGATTTTCTATTTATTTTCCTTATTTGATGATCCAAAGTGGTCCAGATGTTCAGGTCACAAGTCATCAGATTGATTATTCTGTAAGATTTGTTTAAAAAATTTTTGGACTAGTCATTGTTTTTTTTTTAATTTTTTTTTTTTTTAAATTTAAAAAAAATTTTTTTTATTGTATGGCATAAATTTCAGTTCTTTCTGAAAGGATGCTCTTTCATGCAAAATAAGCATAACTTAATGCTGAGTGAAATTCCTTTCTGTAGAATAGATATGGATTTTTCTGAATTGATCTTCCCAAAACACTTTAGAAGATTTCAATGACCAGTGCTCCAAATATTTTCCCATCCCATAAATGAAAATGCAATCAGATTTGACAGTGGGCTGCAAGCTAATCAGGTAACATTCTTATCTTGATAATCTCCAGCTCTCTCCACTCACCTGTTCTTCTAAAATTAAGCAAATGAAAACTCGAATGGAAAGATGACAATTTGTCAAAATTCTACAGTCATTTGCCTACTTCTTTTGCTGAATGTTCACTGATTTAAGAATTTATTTTTATTTTTGGTTTCTAACCTAAATGATAAAGATTGTATACTGCAAATTTGGGGCTGATTTGGAACACAGTCTGTCATATCTTCTACCTTGCATCGGGGCTTTATTTTTCAAGTTTTCATCTCATCTTCTGAAGACAACTTCCTGATTGCTGAGGTGTACCAGGATGAGAAACAGTGGATTACTCATTGTTAGTGAATTTTATGATCACTTGACTCATAGTTGAAAGAATTCTGAATTTTAATGTTAATAATGCTTTAGAATAACAGACATTTTAAACGCATATATAGATATATACAAAAATATCAAACAAAGAGACAGAAGTGCAAGGATAAGAAAAAATAACCTTAAAAGTAGTGGATCAAACAAAAACATGTGACAACAAAAAAATATAACAAAAAAGAGCTGGTTATCAATCTTCACTCTTCAGAACCAATCGAGGACAAAAATATGTGCACAATGACTAAAAAAGGGGAAAGAAAAAATGGTGGGGAAGAAAAAATAATACCAATGAATCAGCAGTATAAATTACAAACAGATTACATTTAAACCCAGCAACCATTCCTTCTACTTACAGAGAAAAAGCTGATAAGAGTTAATATAAATGGTTTCAATATTTCTTACATGTTAATCTGAAAGTGCTATACTGATTGTGGGGAAAAAAACCCTAGAGAAGGATGAAGCACAGATAACAATGTTATTTAATAGTAGCTTATTCCACTTTTGGATTGACCAATGTTTTAAAACCTGGCTATTCTTGTATTTCAAGGCATTAGGCAGTGATTATGCAGTTTTTTTTTTTTTTTTGAGATTTTATACTACATATAGTCATTGATTATGAGCATATCAATAATAAATATCAAATCAAAATAATGATGTCTTTTTTCATACTAAAAAGTTTGATA
This sequence comes from Acanthosepion lycidas, assembly GCA_963932145.1. Classification (NCBI taxonomy): domain Eukaryota; kingdom Metazoa; phylum Mollusca; class Cephalopoda; order Sepiida; family Sepiidae; genus Acanthosepion; species Acanthosepion lycidas. The sequence continues at coordinate 55,353,893 of OZ010583.1, forward strand.
GCCTCCCTGACAATGTAAAGACTTGTTTTAGTTTCTGAATGAACCATTTTACTAGGTTAGCAAAGCCAATACCTATTGCACATGCTTACTTTGGTACATTTATGTTTTTTTTTTTGTCATCCATTGTGGTTTAAATTGCAACTTAGCTACATAATGTGAGAAAGATTGTATAATCTGGTGTGATCAATAGTTAAATATATATATTATATATATATATATATATATATATATATATAAAGTAGTAGATTGGCAAACTTGGAAACAAGTAGCCATTATGCTTACTTGTTTCCAAGTTTGTCAATCTACTAGGTTAGCTAGTTAATCTCTGTTACAAATATCTGATCAGACCCATTTTTTTGTGTTTTTTTTTTTTTTCAAACTCTCCCAAAGCCAACATATAGTTTATACTGCAACTATTCTGAACAAACCTTAGTTACACTTTCTGGGAGGGAATGCAGATTCTGCCATGATCTGTAGTTCTAGTACAGCACTTAAATTCATAGATTCCAGGTAACATTGAGAAGAGTTCATCAAATAAAAAGTAAAATAAATATATTGTTTCCTTCTTTTTTCTATAACACTATATAAATAATTGTTCAATCTTTTATATAATTCTATAATTTTAGGCCCATCAATGTTATGATCTTATTTGCTGCAACCCTCAGAATATAAAAGTAGACATTGAGATTAGCACTGAGAGATGAGTCTGTTCATGCAATATGCAGACCTTCTATTATTTCAAATATATAATACATAAATTCATCTCAAGCTAAAATAATATATATATATATATATAACATTATAAATGTTAACTCCTTGAGAAATCAACTCTGGTGAGATTTAAACCTGGTTCTCATGGACAGTAAATATTCTAACCATTTAGCCATATACTCATAATGCTAATACATTAATCATTGTATCATAGGAAGATCTTCATCATTCCTATAACAGTAAAATAACATAGGACTGTCTGATTATGTCAAGATCTAATAAGTTTCCTGATACTAAAAGCTCTGAAAAGAGTGGATTATTTTTGTTACTTCGATTTGATTTAATAAGACATTTTATTGTTAATGAGTTTATTTTGTTTGGATTTTTAAAGAAATTAAAATCAGAAATGAAAGTTTCCCCTCATTGAATTATAGGGAATTGTTAAGATTCTATTGAACATTCAACTCGTTTTTTGAAAGAAACTGAGAAACTGTCGACTTCTGCACGCATAAGTAAAAAGTAAAACAAAAACAAAAATATAGAATTTTGTGCTGTAAAGAAAATAAATTCTAATGAACAAGTATTCTTCTGTTTATTTCTTAATTTGCCTATTCTTTGTTTAATTTACAGCTGTTACATGAGGTTGGACAAAATTAGTCAATAAAAGCTATTTTAAATCTAGGCAGCCATTATTCTGTGCTGCTAATTTGCAATGGCTACAGCTAAAGGAACTCCAGAAAGAAAAAGAAAATGAATTCTAATAATAACCAAAATTTCAATGGTTATTATAGAAGTAAAAACAACACCCACCTGAGAAAACAATAATGTCTATTAATGACTAAAATTCATTCAGTAAATTTTACATTTATTTTATTCTAACAAGTTATTTTTGTCAAGTAGGAAATACATTTACTAAAGAAACAATATTGGTATTAATTTACTTTTGAGAAATTCAAATGCAATACTTTGTAGAAAATAAAACATTTTTGTAACAAAGATTTCAGAAGAATCATTCTTGAAGCAATTAAAAAAAGTATTATTAATGAGCTAGCAGTGTCACCTTTCACTTATAAGGAAGACATTAGATACAGCAGAGATGAGTTGTCATTTGCATTAGAAATCTTTGTAAAAAAACAAAAGGGACTGAATATATATCATTCATTTTTAAAAAAGCATAATCTGTTTAATTTTATGTTTTCTGCTCTTGTTATGCTAAGGGGCATGGTTTTTCATAGTTGCCTGTTCATAAAACAGTAAACAATTCTTTTAATGTTGTTTTGAAGAAAACTGCAAGGAAAAGATTGATTGTATTTAATATTTTTCTATTTTCCAATTGTCAAATACAATATTTTGCCTCCCTCCCTCTACACACTTAATCTTTTTGGCAGTTCGTAACTGATTCCATTACATTTCAGCTACTGTTCTGTTTCTATTTTTGCTTAAAAGTTGTTTTTTCCATCAATGTAAACATATTTGTGCATTCCCTGCATGCAACAATTGGAAATAAATTAACTGCAGCTAACAGTGGAACATGATGGAAGTTTGGATTCTGATAGGATTTTGGGAAAGCATCATGGGATGTTTCAGAGTTTTATTTGCTTAAGCCCTATTGGGTAAGATGTGAAAACACAAGACCCCACCATAGCAAAATGTGAACAGAAAAGGAAAAGGGGATGTTTAGAAAGTCATTAAACAAAGTCTACATAAAATTCAAGATATTAAATTATTTTTTTTATTCTCCACTATACTCTGCAAAATATTATTAAGCAAATCAATTTTTTCTCAATAAAATTGGTGTAAAACAACTGTTATTGGTAAAGATTTGAGGATATTGGTATATTTATATAAGCAATATATCATTATTTACATTATTTGGACTATTGTCCTCATCTTTGTCGCCATATTTATTACAACATTTCGGCCATTGTACGCTCCGGCCTTCTTCAGGTGGTTGGAATGTCGAACTGAACCCTTTATTTCACTCACTGGGGTAGACTGTTCTAGTTCCACGTGCCATGTTTGATGGATGTCAGTTATCAGTTATCTTCTGTTAATTTCCCTCTGAAAGTTCTCCACTGCCTTAACCGGGTATTGAACTCACACTCTTTGGGTCCTGTCACTGGATCTAACCAACGCCTTTATCCACTGTGCCACAGTCTACCCCAGTGAGCGAAATAAAGGGTTCAGTTCGACATTCCAACCACCTGAAGAAGGCCGGAGCGTACAACAGCCGAAACGTTGTAATAAATATGGCGGCAAAGATGAGGACAATAGTCCGAATAATGTAAATAATGTACATAATACCTCATCTCAGAAATATAGACAAACTCTGAAGCAATATACCATACAAGATTCAGATTATAATATATGTCCTTAATTTACTGAATGAATTTTAGCCATTAATAGACATTATTGTTTTCTCGGGTGTGTGTTGTTTTTACTTCTATAATAACCATTGAAATTTTGGTTATTATTAGAATTCATTTTCTTTTTCTTTCTGAAGTTCATTTAGTTGTAGCCATTTAACACTGACAATGATATGTTTGATGAGTGTCAGATTTTATTATGCAAACAAAGTGAAAGAATTTTTTTCAGCTAGAAATAAATCTGAAAGATGTAACCCATAGAAATATATATGGTTAACAGATTATACCTTGATGAATAATTATTTTTGCTTGTTAATATAGGTACCTTGATATTCTATAACATTCACCATCTTTGAAACATTGAATTTAAGTTTTCTACTGTTCCAACATTAACATTATTTACTTGCTGCAGGATCTTATTTGCCCTGAATATTGTTTTCTATTCTCATAAAAATTTATAATGGATTTCTGATCTGGACTAGCTAAGTGCCATTTGATTAAATTAGTGTCTTTGAAACATTGGTACATATTACATTCTGACATTTAATTTTGGTTACATAATTTATTAATAAATTTTATAATTTGTTTTTATTTTATCAATTTTAGCCTTCTTAATATTTGGCTACTTTTATATTTTAAAGACTGATGCAATAATATTATTTATTATTTGAATTAGCACAATTCTTATTTGGATTTTTATTCATATTTTATGCAATTATTTATGTAAACTGTTATAGTCATTTGCATGCATGTAAGATACCCAGCTGAAGAAAAATGGTCTGAGATAGACATGTCTACAGAATCATCAATAGAAAGCTAATTGAGCAGTATATATTGATAACTTTAGGCTTATCCTAGTATACTCTCCTTCTCTTCAACTTTAGCAATAAATATGGATAATGAAAATGTTTGTTTCAAATACTATAAAAACGGTGAGGATTTAACATGGTGACTAGTAGAAAAGAATAGAAAGTTAATTTTCAGTCTCTGTGAGACAAGAATGAGCAGATGAAACTCATTCAGAAAATGTGGGATTGTTTACAGGGCTGTTTATCTATTCGTATTCTTCTTGGCCTATTAGGTCTTGTTAATGACATTTTTAGCTGTTGGGTAAATGACTAATTTAATTAGCCTCAATTTAAAAATTTCCAATACTTGAGGAAAGAAAAGAATATTATGAAATATCTAATAGGAGAGGTTTTCATTTATTGATTGTTAAAATTAAAATGTTATAAATAGATTTTTTCATATTTGATATTCAAAATACTCTTGATAATTTTTGCAACCAAGTATAAATACATAGTTTTATATAATAAGCATTGCAACGTTTTGTCATTTCTATATATATATATATATATTTTATTATTATCAAATACAGAAAATTTGATGCTTGTTTTTTCCTTCTGCATATATGTAGGCATGCCAAATGATTTATGAAAATATAAAAAAACATTACAAAAAAATTACCAGCAATACATTTTCATACTAAAAAAAAAATTAGAAAAATTACCAGCCATCCATTAAAAAAAAAATTACCAAAGCTCACAACAAAATAAAATTTCAATTTTAAATGATCCATAAGAAGTTTTATATGCCGTTAAACAAATAAACCAAATCAAAATAATTGAGCTAACAGAGTTCTAATTTAAATGTTGAAGATGTTCTATTTTAACTTAGGATATATACTGGAATTGCTTATATCCTGATTATATTTACTGAATGAAAATTATAGGTGAATAGATATGTGCATTAAGATCTTTGCTGGAATTTATAAAATTTAACATAATTTCTGTCTGAATTTCTGGGATGAGGAGTTATTATTATTTATACTACTTACATTTGGACTGTTGTTGTCATCATAACATTTCAGCCTTCATCAGATATATATCAATCTGGATAACCTACAGGGAATTCTGAACTGAACCCTTCCACTGCCCATAATAAAACTCTAGGGATATTTCATCTTGTTCTTATTTTTATTAGTGCTCAATTTTTGCTTGCCCTGTTACCATTGAGTCCAAGTACACACTGCCCAACCCAGGGATTGAACCTATTATGTCGTCAAATTCATGAACCAATACTTTAATCCACAAGGCTATTTTCCTGTAGGACAATTTTCTGTGGAGAACTTGGAGCCTTAAACTTAACCTGCCTGCCTGCTGATGAGTGCTGTTGCTGTATGTCATGGCGCACTCACTGAAGCTGTCATTTGTCTTTATTAGCAGCTTCCATATCATACCAGTTTCTTTGCTAGGTCTACTAAGGAGCTCCTAATAGCCTAGCATATAGTGTAAATAAAGTAGTGTAAATAATATTTGGCATATTTCTTTTATGCTAAGTGAACATTATTAGATTTAACCCATATTAGACAAACTTTAAAGTCTCTTTGCTTTTTGGAAGAGTAATTATCCAAATTTATTTGTTTATATTTTGAACCTTTTTGTCTTATAAGAGCTGGGTTGGATTAAATGAAAATATAGTTTTTGATCAGACTTTCTGTTTCTGTAATGGAATTGCAATGTTCATCTCCAGCAGCTGGTTACCTTTCATGGCTATGTTCACAGATTCAGTTTTTAGAATAAGTCATTGTTTTGTGAGTCTTGTTTAACTACAGTAGGGATACAATGTGACAAAATGCTATGTTTCATATTCAGTTGAGTTCAATAAAATAAAATATGTGCTGACTTTGTAATCTTTCCATTAGTCACAGGGCTTATGGTCAGATTGCTCTGAAAGCACCAATTCTTATTCGATCTCCAAAGTTAAGCAATGTCAAGTCGTTCAGTACTTAGATGGGGGACTGTTTGGGAATGCTGGATACTACAATCTGTTATAAGTTTTGGCTTTAAATAACCCACAAAGGGTTGATAAAAATCAAATCAATTGTTAGTAACAGATTATGCCTACACAAAATGAGATCTTCTAAAACTTACTAAAAAATTACCAGAATTAGCATAGGATGAACTTGACAGAAGGGTGAAACGTTTCCATCCCAAAAATGGATAAAAAGGTCTTATAGTCATTGAAAAAAGAATAGAATCCATTACAAACTTATACTTTGAGAAACTTTTGCAATGAATGGCAAAAGTTTGTTCTGCAGTAATCAAGGCTAAAGGAGGATATTTTGATGAGAGTAAAATTTAATCATAATATGTTTTTTTTCTTTTTGTCATAATAAAATTTCTAATAAAAAAATCATGTCTCGCTATTTTTTAACCATTTATAATAATTTTCTCTTATTTAAAGGGCAAGGCAAGTACTTTTTAGGCTAATTTAAAAAATTACCAGTGGTGTCCCCAAACTTTTGAACTATTGTGTGTGTGTGTGTGTGTATATATATATATATATATATATATATATATATATATATATATATATATGTCCCTGTTTCTTTGCTTCCCTGACAATTTTTTTCCTTTCTTCAATCCTGCCTATTCCCAGTCATCTTTCTCTTTCAGTCCCTGCTACCCCCGTGTGTTAGTGGCATTACCGCTGTGCTTCAGGTGAAATGATTAAATATATATATAATATTCATGTTTGATTACTTAGATACATTTTGCAAAATATTGCTGCATTAGTGAAAAAAGTCTGATCAGCTGTAATTTTTCTGAAATGTTGTTTGTATATTTTGTTATTAATGTTAGATGGTTTTCTTGAAATGGTGAAGTTCTTAATGGTTGCAATCATTTTACATCAGATGAGTTACTAATACACTACTGTCTTAAATGTATTGCAGAAAAGGTTTGCAATTGAAATTGATTGTTAATAACTTTATACTATTGCTGTTAAACTGCAACCTAAAGTTGGTCATATTTATTTGCCATTGATTGCTGTTATGAATTAATAAATTATGCAATTTTGTACTTAATTAAAAAAGTGTTGGGATATAACCACTGGAGCAAGGAACAATGAGATAAATATAGCTTTTAGGCCCATTATAACTATTATCATTTGTCATAATCATGGCCCAGGTGTTTTATTATATTCCACTAAATTTTATTTAAAATAACACAGCATACATATGTTGTATAAACCATCTTCTTTATTTTATATTTAAATATAATGAATTTGCTTTATTTTTTAATAAAAGTTACTAAATAATAATGCTACCCCAACCAGATCTTTTGGCTTTGTGAAATCATGTGATTTCATATTAATTTTTATGAAAAATGTTTTGATTTTTAATTTAAAATTTGTAATGTGACATTATGAATGATATTTATGGTAAGTTACACAGATTAATCAAATATAAATCTATAATGGTAAGAGCAGTGGGACTGATGTGATGTAGGCTGAACAAAAGGCTGATATAAAATTCAGATGGCTTTAACCTAGCTCAGCATGAATGATAAGCAGTTGTTTTATATGAATTTTTAATAGTTTTAGTATCTCATTTTATATTAGATTTCAACATGCACAATAACATCTTTAAAATTAGTTTTCCTTCTTTTGTCAATGATATATCGTTATAATAAAATCGGTATACTGCCCAATAATTTTTACACCATTGAGCAACTTGTTATTAAACCATGATTTCTGTAGCATATTACAATAACATAAAGCTGCACAAACACAGTTTCTGTTTAGCTAAAGGAAGGACTGCTATGATGATTTTAAAAATGATAATATAAGCAGAAATGCTTCAGTGACATCAGATAAAGAAAAAAAAAAAAAACATTGTGAGAAAAGAGATGCATTTTATTTGAAACAATGTGAAAGATTCTCCGATGATCTGAATGTCAATAAATATTGATATCTGAATTTTAAAAGAGTTTATGTTTTATGATTTATTATATGTAATACAAATGTAAGGCCTGTAGATAATGTCTACCAGTGGCAACTTACATCTACCCTCAATTCTGAAGAGAGTATATTCTTCTGACTTTGTCAGCTATCTTGATCTGTATTTGCATAATGTGAAAGTCTGAAATTTACAATCTTTGTTCTAGAATTTTTACAACTTATATTGCATGACTGAGGACACTATCCTGAATTATCAGAATTAAAAACAGAATAAATATGTTTAAGAATTATTTTACTTGCTACATTTGAGTCATAATTCTTTTTGTGTGTCTTGATATTTTAAATTTAAACCTTGAAACTTATTTAACTGAAATTTAAAACTTCTCTTACTTTTTCATGTATGAAAAGTTCTCAACCTGACTGATTTCCAAAATTACAGTTTTGTTAAGTGGGTCAGACTGGGATTTTTGGCACCCAATAGTGTGACATGGTCTGTTTAGCTATGGTTAGTTACACAGATTAATAAGATATAAATCTATAATGGTAAGAGCCATTATGTCTTAGACATACTTTGTTCTAAGGCTTTATTCAACAAATAGCATCAGTAAACCAAAGAGCAAATGTTAAGAAAAGACCATTCCTTAAATACTCGAATGAGGTGGTGTCTAGCCAAGACATTTCCTTAGACTAAAATAGTCCAACCTCATGACAATATATTACTTAAAATTTGCTCTATTCATGGGAGAAAGAGTGTTTGTCTATCATGAATAGTGTTTGTAGATATAACCAATGTGTACATAGAAGTCAACACTGCATTGCGACTGGCATTTTCACTCCTTTAGCAGTCATCAGACTATCTGATGGCCAGATAGTCACTTTGGTTCCCAAACTTTTTTCTCTAGGCTGCATTTTCAAAATGAAAATTTGCTTTCGCCTCACCAAATTTTATGTGATAAAAAGTACATTTAAAAAAAAAAAGAGCTCAAGGGAGATAACTGCAGATTTGAAGTCAGAACTTTATCATTGATAACTCTCTCCCCAAATTTGCAGACCATAGTTACTATATTCTTACTATTTGATATAATGCAAAAATATCATCATGATAATATCGATCAATAATTAATTATAACTATTTAATTTGGGACTGATGCATGCAATCACAAGCAATCCATAATAATATTTTAAATTTTGAAATCATATTTATATTTGGCATATGAATTTTTTGAAACTATTTCAAAATCTTTGATTGTCTTTCAATCATTCCACCTCACCAACCACCCTCTTCTGCCACACTTATGAGGCATGATGCACCGTTTGGAAACCACTGGCTTAAGGCATGAAACTGACGGTGACCATGTAGTACTGATTTCTATTTCTATACACTCACACAAACACATTTAATGATTTGAGATGGCAAATGTAGTTCAACTGTCCACACAAAAATCTTTGGGTATTTATTTGTTGAGAAACCTTCTTTCATTTACTCGACAAAATGATCTATAGTTGTATCTACATTTACTGGTTAACATATCAACATACATCTGGTATTTTCTTGTACATACTCTATACATTATAGACATACATTTATACATATCTATAAGTGTTTTTTGTAAGTGCATTTATAATTTACTTGCAAATATATTTGCTGTTTGATAGTAATGCACAGGCATATATGTAAATTAGGTTATGTGGGTATTTTTACAGTTATGTTCGCATATAAACATATTTTACTGTTTATATATGAACAGATACATAATTTTTATATATTTATATATGCATACTAAGATTTTTTTTTTATATATATATATATATATATATATATATATATATATATATATATGCATACTAAGATTTTATATATATATATATATATATATATATATATATATATATATATATATATAAAATGTGTATATTTATTAAATAATACATATATATCTTTTTTTATTAAATAATATTTGTCTTTGTGCATATTTTTAGCAACTTGATTATGCTTCTCTGTTACACACAAAAAGTGTTTTTTATTATGACAAATTTTATTTTTTTGTGTTTTAATTTTCCTTCCTTGTCTTCTTTTCTATCCTTGGTGTATTTACATCTGAAAGATAGCTCTACCCTGAAACTTCATATCCTTACATATTCCATCCTGCTGTCAAAGAGACAATGAAAAAAAAAAAAAATGGATAATAGGTATGCTCAGAGGTTTGCTTGTTGGTCGTCAATTCTGAAAATCTTGATCTGTGGATGCAGTATGAGAGAGAGAGAAACCAAAAGAATTGGAGAAATGAAATAAAAAATAAAAATAAAAAAATGTGCACAAAGCAAAAATACTAAAAAAAAAAAAAAAATAAAAATCTAATTATTTCAGTTTTCATTGTCCCCCATCTTATTTCCTTCTCTACTACCTTATCCTTAACCATATTTCCACATACCGCATTCCTACTCATCTGTTAAAAGAAAGATGAAGGAAGAAAAAAGAAGACAAAATGAAAGTTTTAAAGTATATAGGAATACTTGTTTTGAGGGTTTGCTGAGTGAGTTATATATTTTTTTCTTCTTCTTCACACCTGCAGAGCAATGATAAATAATAAGATTTGGGCAGCCTATGGCGCCAAAGAGACAAAAGACAAAATAAGGAAAGCATGAAGACATTAATAAGATTTGTCTTTTAAGATTGTGTAATAAACTATTGTCAAATTGTTTTCAGCTATAGGTTTTCACTGTGTACATCAATGTGGCTGTTCTTAAAATATATAATATATATATATTTCATAAGTGTAGAGTTGTATGATTTTTTTGATTAGTATATAATGTGTGTAGATATGTACATAAAATGTGCATAAACTACAGTATATATTCAGTATTCTGTTTTTACTTATAAATTTTAGTTGCTCAATTTTTTATTGTGAGGGTAAACATGAAGTGTAAACTTGGTAGGTCTGCATTTCACACTGTTGTGGTGAGAAATATAAAATATGTATATTTGAAAGGTATTTTATATTTTTGAACTGTATGCATAACTACGTTTTTTTTAATTCTTTACTTTAATAGAGTTTTTTGCATTAGGTTCTCAGTATAGATATATATCCATGCATGAGGATTTGTCTTTACTCATCATGTACTTTTGTATATAAATGTTATATGCATGGATTTAATTGGTAAGATATAATTTGACCTTGTGCATAAACTATTTCCATGTAGGGGAAAGAGAACCCTGATTTTAAACCTCTACACTGCCTTTCTGTAATATCCAAACTTAGGAAAGGTTATGGAAGTAAATCCAGACAGAAAGCCTGGAGTGGAGACCCAAAAGCAGTTTGTTGTCAACACTGATAACTTTCCAGTAACTCCTGCAGCTAAGCTGTCCTCCAATATAATACCCTGCATTCTTTTGGATCTTGTTAGTACAACATCCATATGCCATTGCCCAGGCTTATACTTTGGAGATGTCACTTCAGTTTCATTACCAAAGGACTAAATTTTAACCAAACTGTGTGCTACAATTTTTAAAGATCATCTAGCATCTGCTTACTAGTATCTGTTGTATACCTGCCAATATTCATCATTCAAAGTTGAATATGCAAATAATATTGCCTCAATATGATTATATGCACACAATTATTAAATATATAGATTGTAGTCATTGTATATTTTGCATGTTCATATATATGCATCTTGACTTCTGCATAGCTGAATAGTTTTTGTAGACATTTTTTTTTCGGATTATACATATACTTGATGTAAGTACAGACATGAAATCAGCACATGTTGAAAATTATTTCACTATTTTCTGTTATTATTTTTGCTTTAAAATTTACGTATTTTTTTAAAAACATCTGACAAGAAATATGTAAAGAATCTATATTATTCTACTAGGTTATTTTGAACTAAGTTATTGTCCGTAAAAAATAATTTTTGGGAAAATAGCTTTTGTGAGATTACCATTGTTTGCAGCATATTTGATTTTATCATTATAGAAACTACACATTGGAAGAATTATCAAAAAATCAGTTGTTTGATTGGAAATAAATCATTTTTGCAAATTAAATGCAGATTTCTAAAATTAAATAGAAAATATTCTTTTCTGGTGGAAATTTTCAGGCCTTTGAAAATTTAACCCTTTAGCATTCTACCTACCCTGTAAATATCAGCTCTCAGTGTTCAACTTGCCATAACCTGCCACATTTATACTATGCTATAACATATGACGGCATCATTGCAAATAACACAAGAAGTCATACGAACGTTGAGACTTGGAGAGCCGACATTTACAGGACAGGTTTGAGCATGTTGAATGTTAAGGGTTTATTTACTATGCCTATGCAAAATTTTAATTTCTCTGAAGACAGGTGATATAGATATGTTTTTTTTTCTATGCAGACTGTACTTCAAAAGATAGTCCAATGTCTGTCAAAATGATGGGTTATTAATAAGATGCTATTACTATGATTCACATTTTTTAATGATTTTTCTTAATTACAGTACACTGAAGGTTTTATGAGAATGGATATTTAAAAAATAAAATAGCTTTATTTCATAAAAATATTTATATTAAAAAATGTGAAGATTTTAGATAAAATGTAATCATTTTAAGTTGGTTGTATATGAATTCATTTAAATAGCATAAATGATCAGGTCAAAATTTTGTACAGTAACTTAAAGTGGTAGAAGAACCATTTCCTTGGAAAAGTTCTCTTTTGGTAGGCTATAATAATAAAATGATGGTATTAAAGTTGGTCTCTGATGTTTATTGTTATTGGCTACCTTAAAATTTACCCTTTTTCAACAAACTAATAATTAAAAGGCTAAGTTCAAAACAACTATTAGGTTGGTGCAAAAATAATGACGTAATAATGTCATTTTTTGACGTTAAAAAATATGTCAAAAAACAACATTATTACGTCATTATTTTTGCACCAACATAATACCTCGTGATTTCTCTTAAATCATTTTTCATGCTATGCTAAAAGGCCTATTTGATTGCTAAATTCTTATCTTAATACAATTCTTGACTTTTCTTGCAGTATTTAAATTAATGTATGAAAAACATATTTCTCAGTTGTGTAAATGTAATGAAAATCTTAATGGCGAGTGAGAAAAATTGATCTTAATATATAAGCAAAAGATTTTAAATGTATATCATTTCTAGGTTAATTAATGTAATTCATTTTAAAAAATTGGTTCTTCAACCACTCTTCTATCACAAAAGCTTGTTTATTAAGGTCAGTATCTTGAACTTTTTGCAGTATGCTTTTTTTAAAAAGTGTTTCATTTTTGACTGATATCTATATTCATATCTATACAATTTATACCCATATATTTAATATATATCTATATCTATCTATCTATCTATCTATATATATATATATATATATATATATATATATAGGTAGTACATCAATAAGTTTATAGCTTTGTGATGAAAAGAAAAATATTTATTTTACACAAAATATTTGCTCAAGCTGATCTTCTTTGTCAATGCACTTAACTAAACACTTCCCTGTAGATCGCATGGTAATGGTAATATTAGCCATTTCCCTATAAGGAAACATTGAAATTTATTGACTGAGCAGCCAGTAATGTTCTCAACTGAAATTTACAAAATCTTTCTCTTAAAACACTTTTTTTTAAAGAGAAATGGTTTCTCAAGTCCAGTAGGTTTCATCAGTCTTTCCAGTATTGATGAGTGCTTCCTTTTGAATCTCCTATTTGAAATTGTGTGGGAAAGTTAACATCTTGTTTATGTCATTAATTTCTCTTTGAGTCACATGTACTATCCATTTTAGTTGTTGCTGCTGTTGGTAGTCCTCAAATGATATTGTTTCTCTTATTTCGTACAGTTCTTTGTGATACTGTATTTCCAGTCCACAATCAAGAAGATAATCTTTGCCAAGAGGCTCAGGCTTTACTTGCTCAAAGCCTTTTTTCACCATTGATCTTAGGAAGCAATTGTATACAGCTGACAGTTTAGACTTTTCTACACATGTTTGGCAACATGACATCCATATTAGTCTCAATCTTTCATGGCTATTTAAAAACATAACTCAAGTTTTTAGACTGAACATTAAACAATGAATATTTCAAATTATAACTTAGCTAAAAGCTGTGTTGTGCTATGGACCTGATTCGCCTTTGTGCATTCAATGGCTATGCATCTATTTGAATGCAATATGTATATATTTCTGCATGAAAAATATAAACGGTATCCTGTCGAAGTAGAATTGGTCTATACATTTTCTAAAATCTTGCTTCATTTTTATTTTGAAAGAATTATCAATGTTTTCTATTTTTACGTTTTAGTTGGAGGAGGTATTAACTGAAATTATTTTTCCTGAGTATTAGAAATAAAATCACCAAGAAAATAAGGCATTGTCATGTGCGATACAGAATATAATTCTGATGATAATAATGTTTTACATCAATTATTCTTTTCCACCATTCCCATGATATCAGTGTAAAGACACCAGAAAGCATCCACCATCATTTGAATGTGTGTGAGTGGAGAGGTGATATTTACCATGTGTGAATTTATGTAAATTTTAAAACTTTATAATTTAAAACTCTTTATTATGCATAAATTGCACCTGATTTATTGTTCGTGAAAATAGACTTGCATTTCCAAACCACTTCCTTTTTTTTCCCTTGATTTTCTGATAATTTATGCTTGTGCATTATTTTCAGAGTGCAGGTTATATAGTGCATGTATCTTTATATATGTCCACTGTACCTTTATGCATATATGATGCCATTATCCAAATAATTGCTTCTCTATTTGCATGTGTTCATAAATCTTTGCATTATATATTTGCACATCATTTACATGCCTATATTTGGCTGGGTGTATGTTTATAAATAATATATTAAGCTTTATAACTTGTATGCATCACTTCTTTTAACATATATATATATATATATATATATATATATATATATATATATATATATATATATGTATATGTGATTGCCCCATAAGTTAGCTTGAGGCTAGATGCCACTAACAAAAGACCCATAGAGAAGAACGGTTTAAGAATTCTGGCATATATTGCATGCTCATTTTGATGTTATTTATATTAAAAAAAAAAAAAAAAATGGAAACACTGGTGGATAATTACCTTCAAAATTTCATAGAGGTGCCATTACTCAATGAAAATATGTTATATATATAGAGAGAGAGATCTGGCTGGAGAAGGGTGATTTGGGAATGCTGCAACAATTTTGAGCCGAAGAGAATTGAGTATTCCAACAAAAAGTGTGCCATTAGGAAAGAAGAAATAGAATCTGTCCCAGAGCTATTAGGACATCAACACACTTGCAATATTTGTGGAAAAGTCACCATTTTGGTAGCTGGTATAGCCAGTCAGGTAAGATTATGCCAGAGAGGTCAGGTGCAAATTCCTGTGAATGCAACCTTGCCAGAAAGACCTGCACATTACTTGTGCCAGTCTTGTGACAAGGTTTGTAAGTCTGTTTCAAGACTCAAGCTTCACATGATTGTACACAGGGACAGGCAGGTTTCCAACATAGGTAACACGGACAAACTTTGTTTGCCACATGTTTAAGAGAGGTTGTAAAAGTGAAGCTGACCTTAATAATCACTTACAGGTCCATAGCAGAGTGTTAGCTTGGATATAAATGATGGAAATAATAAAATTCTGAATGAAAAACAAAGAAAAAAGAAAAAATACTACTACGTGAAGAGATGGCCTTCTTCTGCAAAGAAGTGACAATCATTATATATATATATATATATATATATGCCACTTCATTGTCAAATATGACCATCACAAGATATCATTGTAAGAATTGTGCTTTGAACAGATGTTTAACAGATATGGCTCTTTAAATGGACATACTTTAATACCTATGGCGCAAAGTTGGCAGGCATGGGATGCATGTATATATACATACATTATAGACCAAAAGTTTAGGACCACCTTCTGTGTTTAATAATCAGTAAGTTCCATACCTTATTTGGCTTAATTAACTCTTATTAAGATAAGATGCTGAAAATATTTAATCCATTAATGCATGGTGTATAATTTTTTAGAGAAGGGGTTATCTAAAATTTCAAATCTTCCAGCCCGAATATTGGCGATAAGGTCTGAAATTTGAAGGTAACAGTAATCGGTTAATTTTGTTATTATTATTATTGAATATATGATAAAACTGTTCAGGAAGAAAAAATAGTTCTGACCCAATGTGAACTAGTAAATGGGAATACTTTCTGTAAGACATTGTCCCCCACCCATGGACAGTGGGGAGTGATCAAACATGAGTCCTTAATGATTGTGACCAGAGGTATCTGGTTAGAATTATCTGTGTTAACATACAAACGACACTGGCTCTAATCACATCCGCATTCAATTCAGGAGATACTTGGTACCTAGCCAGTAGGTTAGTTTTGCCTTCTTCAGTTTCAATGGGATATGTGAGCAAAAAACCCACCAGGGTCTCCTTGATAACATTATACCATTAGGAACAGCACCTTGCCTGCACTTGTGACATTACAAATTGGACTCTGGAGAACTAGTAACATGTGATGAAGGTCAGGTGAGTCAGAGTTTTAGTTGTTTCAGGTATGGCACAGGCACCATGAGGCTATGGATCCCAGTTAACGAGGCACCATGCAAACCAGTGGTGGTTCCATAATAGCATGATTATGTGTTTATGGTTGGATTTTCTGGTTTGCTTGGTGAAAGCCATGTTTCACTGCTTTGTGACCATTTGTACCCATTTATAGATTTCATTTACCCCAACAATGATGAGATAAATGGAGTCAGAATAAATCACTGTGTAATGATATTCACTAACTGCCCCACACGGTCGGATGTGGCACAAGGCCGAGTTTATTGTGGGGTATCCGAGCCCGTAAGCTCGGGCAAAAATTCCCCGTAGATCCTGTAAAATACGGGGTCGGGTAGCTGTCTACCACCCCAGACGAGAGACTGCCCTTTGGCATAGCCTCGTCTGGGTTCCTCTCTGTCCAGAGGCAGAGAGTTCGACAAGGACACCTCCGAAGTAAATCACTGTGTAATTGGTTGTCAGTTACCCAGAATTCATTTAAGAAGCATTCTGGGAAGTTTTGGTTGAATGGTGCAGCCACCATATGCCCCCTCCTAATATAAACCCAGTTAAGCATTTATGGGATGGAGATATCTATTTACTTGGAAGATACTGCATCTACAAATACTGCAGAGCTATGAATAATTATCAATATAGCATGGCTTAACATTTCTTCAGAGTTCTTCCATCCACTTCTAGAACTTATGCCATGCAAAGTTGGTGCATTTTGCCAGCTTCAAGAGGTTCTTATACAATGTTAGGCTCCTATCCCATGACTTTGTAATGTATATAATTTACACTTTAGTGATTCATAAATACAAAGTTGTTTCCCCTGCTTTTTTAAGTTCTAAAAAGGAAAGGAAGTAGAACTTCCATAATGCCCTAGAAAGACAGTTTTGGTGTAAATACACAAAGCCCTGTTTTCTGACCGCCATTTGTCGGACCATAAAAGTGTGTTTCTTTCACAAGAAAGATGTCTCTTCACACAGATAAACCTAAAACAAGTTCTTTCTTTAAATTAATACATGCAAATATCTCTCTCTCTCTCTCTCTCTATATATATATATATATATATATATATATATATATATATATATATATATCATTTAAACATGTCTGATTAAACAATTTAGACATGTCTATTTATTTTCAGTAAAATCCATTCGTAATCAGGTATAAGCTTTCTTGTTTCATGATTAAAGACAGCAAGAAAGGTACTGTGGTTATATTTATTTATTATTTATTTTTCATGAGTACATTTGATATTCTCCAATATTATCATCAGGGTTTTGATGGCTAAGACAACTGTGTTAGTCCAAATAAATTTTTGCTTTTGTGATTAAACCATTATCAATTCAGGTTATGCACAAAGTCACAAATGCTGATTTAAAAATTTTATTTTGTAAGAGAAATTGTTTGTGGTTAAATTATTACAAGTGTGGATATGATTGTGAACATAATGTCAATTTCATAATTTTAAAATTTTAATGTAAGGGAGATAACTTAGTTAATATTTGAAATATAAATAGAAGGTTATAATTTACTTGTTTCTAAACTGTTAGTTGTAACTTACATATTTTTTTAAAACTATATACTATAAGCATTTCAGAACATTTGTACTATATTCATAATTAATTTTTATGTGTTGCTTTTAATTTTTAATGTCGATAGCTCGAAGAATTTGTAGTTTCTGCATATTACTTTCTTGGTGAAGTATACAGGTATTGACCACTAATAGTCTTCACAATTGTGAATGTGGACAGGAACAATTTTTGTAGATGTTGAGCAATGGATGATAAATCATATGTGTATGGAGTGAACCTTCTTGATAATGTGATTGTGATATAACCAACATATGTATTAACTCTTTTGTTAGAGATGCAAATCTCCCAAGAGACATTTAAATTAATATATAATGTTGTTTTTTTGCAATACATTAATTGGTGTAGAAGGGTTATTGCAGATGATTAAGTTATTAATATTGAATTTAGTATATAATTAATTTTATTTTTTCACTGGGATCTGTGGGAGATCTATTAGTATTTAAGTTTTTTTAAAGATTTTTTTTTTATCTTGTTTATATTTAGAATGCATCTCATTACAATATATAAGATTGATATGGTTAGGGTTATTTGAGGAAGTATTATATTTTATTTGGTTTATATTAAAATTTCTAATTGATTGCCTTATTTGTTCTTCAACAGTGTGGTTAGGAAGTTCATTATTAATTAATGAGTTTAATGTTTTTTAGTTCAGTGTAGAAAATCTTTTTTGCTGATGAGTTAACTGTTGCGCCATTTATTAAATTTTGTATAATTGCTATTCTGTAGTATTTGGGACATTCACCCTTAGAATTAAGAATGCACAAGTTTATGGTAGTAGGTTTTTTATATGGGGAAGGTAGTGAGTGTATTATTATTGGTAGGTATCAATATATTAAGGAAAGGAATTTTATTATATATATATATATATATATATATATATATATATATAATGTTCTGTAAATAATATGAATCAATGATGTAAGCAATTGTATCAATCAAACATTAATTATTTAATAAATATGTTATATCTTGTTGCATGCATACCAAAAACTGTTCATGTTTTATTTAATGTTTTCATGTAATATTGCACACGGATATTAATTTAACACGTGGATGGATGATAAAAATATCAAAAGCACACTCTCACAACATATATATATATATATATATATATAATAAATCATGAATTTATCTTGTGTTTTTACTTGCATTATAGTGCCGACAAGCATGCATTTCTAAATGGCATGAATATGCAAAACATTTGTTGCATTTTTTATTAGCATGTTTTGTCTTAAATGTTCACACAAAATGAATTTATATACACATATGTCGATGGCTTATGTATTATTTGGGAATGTCATATAAATAATGCATGATAACCAGATCCATTCCTGTGTTTATTTGGTCTCAAATCTAAAGATTATGAAATCATCTTCGCTAAAGTGTGTTCATATCCAAATACTCAAATGTTTGTTTATATATTCTTTTATAGATACATAAGCCTAGAAACATACCTTTGTTTTTTCTTCAGATAATGATAAAATCCAATTTTTCTAGTTGTAAAGCATCCATGCTAACATTGGCTCAGTATTATTGTACTTTTTTTCCAATAAGTCTATTAATGTTTAATGTTTATGTAACCTAAAACAAAACAGGTTGCTTATATCTTTTATGCAAAATAAGGTCTTTCTTCCCCTTCCATTTGACTGATTGTAATCTGCTACAAACACATATTCCACATAAGAAATGTATTGTGTACTCCAAACTTTATAGCACTGTGCATAATGTTAAGGTAGTTGCAGCAGGGCATCCAGCAGTAAAAAATATATACCACTCTACTAGACTGAGTTACCAAGATAAATGTGCACCTGTATGCAGTCAAACAGCTCTAAATTAGGATAAATCACAACAGCTAATCAGAGGATGCTGAAAGGTTCTCAGACCAAGCAAAAAGGGATTTAAAAAAAATCTGATTCTTGGTCAGATTTGCGGAAATGGTTCATTCTAAGAAATTTTCAGCAACCTCTCATACATGTACTTGTGTTACTGAATACTCAGAGTTACCTGTGTTTTACAAACTTCTTTTGTTTACCTTACTGCCACATATGGTTTGGTACTCCTGCTATTTATTTAGAGATTCTTGATAAAATCCAAAGTAGTATCAGCAAGATTATCGATCTTAACCTGGCATCTTGGCTTCACTCACTTTCCCACCACTGTAATGTAGCTTCCCTGTGCCTTTTCTATAAATACTTTCATGGTAATTTTTTTGTATAAACTCTTTTCTTTTGTACCTAGGCTCTATTAATTTAAGCACAGTGCTAGATTGATGGCAAGGTTTCATCAATTTTCTATTGAATTGGCTTGATGTAACCATAAGTTCTATGCTCACAGTTCTTTTCTCACACTTCTTGCTTGTGGAATGCTCTGCCAGTTCAATGCTTTCTAGCCAACTATGATCTTCAAAAATTTAAATGCAATATCAATTGTTATTTACTGTCTTGATTACTCTATTGTCCTCGCTCTTTAATAATGTTTTTCTTTTTTTCTTATTTTTTCATGCTCAGTAACCACATGTGTCTTAGTGGCTTTACTGCCTTGTATGGGGTGATATGATTAAAAAGGGAAATGTTTTCATTGTCACTTCTGACAAAGGCAATAGTGTGAAAGCAAGCAAGTGTGAGAAACTTGATCTTCTAAAGGCTGGAAACCTTACAATAAGAATGTATTAGTGAGGAAAGGGAAATACTTAACGACAGACTGTTTACCATTCTCTTTACTGACCATCTCAACACACAGTAAAAATACCTATGTAGGAAAGATTTATGTTATTTCCTTATCAGCATCTAAATAAATAGACTCATACTCTGACTGATGTCTAGATTGCATAATGGTTACCTAAAAAATGCTATCAGTAAGTCAAGCTCAAATTCCAGTTGAAGCTGTTGCATTCACTTTGTACAAATAATCTTGGCAAAGGCATGTAGCCATCCTGCCAACCAGATATGGGTTAAATAGTATGGCAGATAATTTTGTTGCTTTTGCTAAGGCAACTAATCTTGGTGGTCTATTCTGAAATCAAAACCATAGACAAGACAGTAATACACCATATCTTTTCCAAAGAATAGACATTATTAAGGAAACTGTGGAGAGCTATGATTACTTACATCTGGAAGAAACATTGCATTAAAAAGCATCTCTAAGAATAATATAAGTTTACATACATTTATTGAAATATATTTGTTAATTATAACATTATTTTTAATTACTGAATATAGTATACATTAGTATTTTTCGAAAATGTGATCAAAGAATTTGTCATTTTTATTTTTAATCACAGGCTATCCTAATAATATTTATTCTTAAACAACACAATGTGAATATATTCTTATTTTTTGAAATTCTGCTTCTAGTCGAAATTCTTAATATATTTAAAAATGAAGCTTCATGCAAAATCTCTTCTGGACAATACTTTGTATCATATTAGTGGGTAGCGAACTTACATCTTCACAGAACTCTTGTTCACTTAGAAATATTAGTTTAATTGTATTTACCTGCATATAACAGTTACTTTATTCATGTTTATTTATATATGTTTTTACATTTATTTCCCTAATATCTTGTTAAAACATAAAAAGACCACATTTCTTGTCTACTGATATTCTTTCTGTGTTTCATACCTTATGTCTCATTGTTCTATGCCCGCCACAAAACCATAACCATGCAACACAAATGGTGCATGTTGTTTACAGACAATGTCTGCAGAAAATAGAAACAACAAACAAATCGATTTTTGCATTCACCTTTTAAAAAAAATGATCACCAAAAAGCCCCAACTTTTATCAACAAGCCAGCCATGTATTGTATTTGTTATTCTGGGTTTGTCAACTGATTTTTTCTTTCATTTTACATTTTTTATTGTTTTTTTATTTCCGGTGTGAATCTTAAAGTGTTGTTCTTCAAGATTTTTTTTTTATTTTTTGTATTTTCAAGGTTTTTTTCTGTATATTTTTCCCTTCATTCTTAAAACTGTTTGTCTTCAACTCTCAACTCAACCCTTTCAAAGAGAAAATCTCTCCTTTGCCTGTTTTCTTTCTAAACATAGATTTCTGTTTGCCCAGATTTTCCTATTTGTTGTTTTTAGGTGCTGAATTGAATAAATGGGAAATACTGCATTGTAAAATGCGACCAAAAATATTCTTTTATTCTGTTCTTATCTCTCTATCTACAGTCAATATATTTGCTTTTATATATATATATATATATATATATATATACATGCATAAACACACACACAGAGGTATAGAAATGTAATAAGAATGCATATATTATATACCTCTGCAGCTAATGATAAGAGTATAATGTGGTGCATTTTGGCAAAGATACTTTTGTGTGTGTGTATATATATATATATAATTTCTGTATTATGAATAAAATACATCTACATATTTACAGTAACAAAAACAGAAAGTATACATTGATTAATGCAAAGACATGATGAAAACTTTTATCATATATATATATATATATATATATATATATATATGATAAAAGTTTTCATCATGTCTTTGCATATATATATATATATATATATATATATATATAATGTACACAACAGTTCAAGTTTGAAGCCACCTTCAGAATTAGCTTGTGATGAACTTGACAG
Organism: Acanthosepion lycidas; assembly: GCA_963932145.1. Taxonomy (NCBI): domain Eukaryota; kingdom Metazoa; phylum Mollusca; class Cephalopoda; order Sepiida; family Sepiidae; genus Acanthosepion; species Acanthosepion lycidas. The sequence continues at coordinate 55,376,485 of OZ010583.1, forward strand.
ATTAGTGAAAAAAATGAAAAAGATTCTCTTAATCATTGGGAAAAAGAATAGAATCAATTATCATATTTATACTTTGAGAAACTTTTGCATTGAATGCCAAACATTTGTGCTGCAATAATCAAGGTTAGAGGAGATATTTTGGCAGCAACAAAATTTAATCATCAAATGCTTTTTTTATTTTTGTCATAAAAAATTTGTAATAAGCAATCATGTCTCACTTATTTTTTTTAACCATGTATAATAATTTTCTCTTATTTAAAGTACAAAACAAGTACTTTTAAAAAAATTACCACGGGTCACATCAAACTTTTGAAATATAGTGTGTATATATATATATATATATGCATGTGTGTATGTGTATATGTGTTTGTATATATATATATATATATATATATATATATAAGGTTGGTGCAAAAATAATGACGTAATAATGTTGTTTTATGACGTTTAAAAATACGTATATATATATATATATATATATATATATATATATATATGTGTGTGTGTGTGTATATATGTGTGTGTGTGTATATATATGTCTGAGTGTGTTTGTGTGTGTGTGTATATATGTCTGAGTGTGTTTGTGTGTGTGTATATATATGTCTGAGTGTGTTTGTGTGTGTGCATATATATATATATGTGTGTGTGCATATATATATATATGTGTGTACAGTATATATATGTGCGTGTATATATATATATATATGTGTGTACAGTATATATATGTGCGTGTATATATATATATATATGTGTGTACAGTATATATATGTGCGTGTATATATATATATATGTGTGTACAGTATATATATGTGCGTGTATATATATATATATATGTGTGTACAGTATATATATGTGCGTGTGTGTATATATATATGTGTGTACAGTATATGTGTGTGTGTATATATATATATATTATATATGTATGTTTATATATGTTTATATATATATATATATGTGTGTGTGTGTATATATGTGTGTATATATATATATATAATATACATATATATATAATAAGAATAAAAATAATATAAATAAATATAACAAGAATGCATATGTTTATATCTCTGCAGCTAATGATAAGAATATAATGTAATGCATTTTGGCAAAGATATTTTGGGGCAGACACACACACGCTTATATATGTGTGTGTATAATATAACATTTGTATATTATGAACAAAACACATTTACATATTTATATATATTTTCAGTAAGAAAAGTGAAAGTATGTATTAACCAATGTAAACAAATGATGTAGGCATTTATCATATATATATATATATATATATATATATATATATATATATGTGTGTGTGTGTATCTACTTACAAACATACTTATTCTAAGCAGATTCTCAAATACATTTATATTTTGGCATGCATGATGTATGTATTGTGTGTGTAATAGAGATAAATCAAAAGTTTATCTAATTTACATAGATGCCAAGATTCTTCCAGAGCTCAAATGGTTATTGTCACAACTCTTCTTTGTTCATACCAAAATTCTTTAACAAAGCAAAAACAATATAGAGGGATATATATATATATATATATATATATATATATATATATATATATATATAAATTCCTTAAAAAACTAGGTATATAAATGATGAGCCAGGAAAACCAAATCAAAAACATTTTTTGCTTGACTTTCTTTTCTGAAACTTATACTGATGGATAAGAGCAATGCCCATATTTTGTCAATCTAATCAGAGGACCAGAATAGAATCTTTAGTTTATATATTTCTTTTGCTTTGATCTAAAAGCTAATATCATCTCATATACATCTTTTATCTTGTTTTCTGGCTTATAAAAGGTAACAAAATGACATTATTACTATTTGTTGGGGTGGAATGAAGAAGTGTTACTTTCTAAAAAAAAAGTAAGCACTTTTTGTTGCAACACTTTTTTATTTCCCACGTTCTGGCTGCAGCAGTATCATGTTTCTTTACAACAAACCAAAAATGATAACAAAAGAGACACTTTAATTAAATATACACATGCAGCATTTAATTTGTTATATAACCAGGAGTTTGTATCCTGAAAAAACGCATGGTGGGAAACTTTAGTAAAATCTTTTTATTCTTTCCGAAATACACAATATATTCTCTACAAATCATCTTGGAAGTTTAGGTTTCAGAATATTTTAAATGTAACTTCTAAAATTAAATTGCTTGCTGCAGTAGTAGAATAAATAGTTTTTCCATTGACTGCAAAAGATTTATTTCCATTTAATTATGGTAATTTTGCAAAAGCTATTGTAAGTTTTGTTTCACTGGTATAAATTTCTAAAAGAATTGTCATGCAACACTCTTTATACAAATAATGTCTACCTGTAGTGAATTTCCCTGCAAACAGTGATATCAGTGGGCTGAAATATTAACCCATGACCCTTCATTAAAAGTAGATTATGTTATTAAAGACTAAAGATATAGGCTTTGATTAGAAGAAAGTCTTGATAAATAAACAATTACAGTAGAGCACAGCAGATTAGATTATTATCTCCTGAAAACGAATCCACAAAATTTCAAAGTAGTATCAATTTTTAACTAAGTAAAAGCTTAGTATAAATAGTGCAATAGTTTATGGAAAAATTATTGCATTTATTGTTGTATCAGTCTTAACACCATCTATCATCTTCAGAAACATGGTGTACCACAAAATTAGATTCATAAAGAAAGCCATTGGAGGTGCCCCAGAAAACTAGTTGAATCAAAGAACAAAGGGTTGCTAATGTAAACATTCAAAAATTGTTCCTGTTACAGTTCTTTGTTCTTTAACAGAATTCTTACCAAAGCAAAAACAATATAGAGATTATATTATTATTAATAATAATTATGGATAGGTTAATTAAAACAGTTGCTAACAGACATATAATGTTGAAACACCCATCCCATATGATCCCTGAAGTTAGGCAATGTTGTACCTCGATGGTGACTGCTTGGGAATACCAGGTTCTGTAAGCTTGGATGTGCACGTGATGTAATGGATAATGGCTTGGAATTGTTAATCAGAGAGCCAAGTTTCAATTTCTGTTGGGTTAGTTTTATTCACTTAAGCGTAAATACTCTTGGGAAAGGTATGAATCCATGTCTTCTCCCCCCCAGCTATGGGTTAATTAGATTTGTATCACTGAACCATTATTATCACAAAAAAATTCTTACAATCTAAAAATATTTGCTGGTTTTAAATAACCTGCAAAGTGTTGATAAGCCATAGAAATCAATCAATTAATCAATCAATAAAAGGATCTAATAGTACCTTCTATTGTTTTTTTTTTTTTTAATTTTAATATATGTAGGATATACTAAAATTATACTATAGAATGTGATATTAGGTCCTGTTAAGCTCCTCCCCCTGCCCTCAGTACTGGAAAGGTGGAGCTGAAATAGATACTACTTAAAATATTCGCTTCTCTCTTGAATATGTATTCCATTGGTGAGATGTAAGTTCTAATTGAGCAACTTCTTCTTATGAACCGATGCTTTATGGAACCGACTCCCAGGAGGATGCTTCCCAGATTACTACAATCTTAACCTGTTCAAGTGTAGGATTAGCCATTATCTTCCCCACATATCCACATAAACTGTGCCTCTTACTCTGTAACCTACTATCTCTAGTGGCTCTCGGGCCTTGTACAGGGTGAACATTATTGTAAATAATATCTGAATTCTTACATAATGTTATCTCTGTTTTTAGTGAAGTTACCAATTGAAATTGCTATATTTCCTGGCAAATAAAATTTATATTTTTTAAACTATAAAGAATGATGTTACTATATGTCTTTTTTTGGTGGTACTCCATGTTTTTTTTTCTCTATAGTATCATTCATGATTATTTTTTTTTTAAATGTGCATAATGGAATGGCTTCACGTATGTGTCAAAAGCATTACACAACATGCCAGAAGATGCACATGCTTTGTATGAAAATAAATGTGTTCAGAAACAGTCAATATTATTTGTATATTGGTGAATGTTCTTTCTGAATTAATAAAATCAATTTGATAATATGAAAAATACAATGCAACTTTTTATATATTTGTTGCTCACAGTCCTAACCTCCCTATTTTCAGATAATGAATTATTTCTTTATAATGGCAAGTTAGCATAATGACAAGATGATGATGATGATTATGATAATAATAAAATCAGCAAATGGTAATAAATTGTTTGCCATTTATTTTGTTTTGTGTTAACTTTCTTTGGATGTTTTTATTTTTAATGATTAAAAAAAAAAAGCAAAATTTTAATATGATGTGACAATAGAGTTAATTGTTTGGATAAAATCCTAGATTACTCCTTCAGAAAATCTAACCAAATTTATTTTAATAAGACATTCTCAAATTCTTTTCACAGAACGCACAGATTCTACACAGATCCTAGGCAGAGAGCCCGAAAGCGACCATTTTAGCTGAAGCAAAGCACACAGATACTTTGATCCAAGGCAGAAGTAAATAACCTGTTTTGATCAGTCCTATGCTAGTTAAATGGACCAGCATAACTGAGAACTTGTAAAACATATCAAGTAAATCATTGAAGGTTTTTAAAACATGATATTGCATAAGGATAAAATATCTAATCCTCTCATTTTGAATAAATGGTATTATCCATTAATCATTGGAGAGACTTTAATGATGACTTGATAAAAGCCACTGATCTGAATTAATGCATTTTAAGTTAGCCTCAATATTATTATGCATCAAAATGATTCTTAAGCGAGTAAAATAAATGGAGATGACAGTGAACAGTTCGCAAATGGATATAAAAAGTGCCTCTAATAAAAATCCCAAAAAGCTTAAAAATATACTGACCTTAATAAACTTTAGTGTTACATAAAGAACAGTTTTACTGGTCAGTGAGGAAAATTTCTTTGTCTATATTTTAAGGTTAATTTTCTTTTTAACCATTAGTTTTATCATAAATAGGAAAAACACCAAGCTTAAAATACAAAAATATATGACATGATTATTTTTTTTACTTGTTTAATCGCTATTTCTTGTTTTAATTAAAGCTAATATCTTAAAAAAAAAAAAAGGTTCATATATTTATAAAAATAAAAAAAAAAGGTTTTTGGTATTGTGCATGAGAGTACATTGTATTTTAGAATCTAAAATAAAAAAAATGTGAAAGCAATTGTCTCTTAATATACTTTGATTATTCTCAACTATTGTTCGCATCTTGGTTGATATAGATGTTATTATAGACATGTTTCTACCAAGTACCCTCTGGCCATCATCAGGAGCTGTCCATTGTTTGGCTGATATGGGATATATGTTGATTATTGTGCTATATCTGTCCCTGTGATGCCAGTTATTGTTTACTCCTACTGAACCAATGTTTCACTACTGATCCAGGGATTGAACTTACAGTGTATAACCAACTCCTATATCCACTATGCCACCAACCCTAAGGACAATAGTGATGTATTTTTGGAGCATTTATATTTATTGTCAGATGATTTTGATCATCTTAGTGGGTTTGTATGGCTTTTCATTTAGACCCTGGATCAGGTAAGCACAACTCTGTTATTTTGAGTGTTTAAAATAACTTTAATGTTTTTTATTTGTTAAAAAAAAAAAAAAAAAAAAAAAATAAATAAAAATAGAAATACGACCATTTCTTCCATAATTCCTCTTTTTTTCTTTTATATATCATATTCCTTTAGGATAGGAGGGATGATTGCCCTCCACAGTTTCCTGTCCTTTGTAGCTCTAAGCTAGGTTTTTTTTTTTACTATCAGAACAGTGGGAAACACTTTCTGTTCTTTTATCCAATAACAAACTTCTTTTGCTGTTTTCGTTTGCTTCTCTTGCCTTCCATTTGTCCTGTGAGTGTTAACTTATATGTCCCATGAGAATTTCCACTTCTGAAACAAGTGAACTATTTCCAAACAGTTTTCTCAGTTATGGCACCATTTCCATCAGGGCATATGAATTTTTTGATATATACTCAGCCTTTTTTCCTTTCTCAAAATAATAGATTGACAAAAATGCATTTCATTTTCCTTCATTTTTACTTGTAGCATAAACTTTTAAAATTCACAATCCATACATAAGTCATATAGAACAATGCAGTGAAATGTCACATGTCAAATGATCATGTGGAAAGACAAAAAAGACATATCAGAGATGCTACTTGGCTTCAGTGAGAAAATAAAGAAAGAAGTAGGATGTAAGTGTTTAAAATCTTCTGCTAATACTTCATAAATGATGGTTTCAGTGAGAATATGAAAGTAAAAAGGTAAGATAGAAGTGCTCAACATCTGTTTCAGTGAAATTGGAAAAAAATCAAATCTTTTCATTTGTACCCTCTTCTTAAAATAATGACCAGCCTTCATATTTATGATTGTTACTGCAATATTTTCTTAAAGTTGTTAAGATCAAATATTTAATGATGGATTTTTTTTTTAAATTTTTATAATTTCACTTCAAGCAAAGTCATAATGCCACTAAGATGCAAGGAATTACTGGGAGTGAAAGAACAATGAGAGAAATTTAGTGTGAATAAAGGACAATAAAAGGACAGATTTCAGAAAGACAGAAGATGGCAATTGACATTACATTTAAATTTTTGAAGATTGTAGATGGCAGGGAAGCAAGAAACCAGAAGAGAGCCCCACAGGTGTAAACTGCAAGAAAAGAGACTATTCGAATAGAACTTACAGTTACATTTAGCTATTTCAACAATAAAATGATGAGACCTAATTGCCAATCTAGTATAATGCTTAAATTTATGTAACTGAGGTACCAAGAAGGAGAGCTCATTAGAACAACTGCCATGAAAATATTTATAGAAAAGATATGGCAAAGCCATTTCACAGTAGTGGGAAGGCGACTGAAGTTGTGATGCCAGGTCAGCACTGATAATATTACAAACCCGTCTTTGATTTATATAGCACCAGACCAGATATAGCAGCAATATTTAATGCATAGATGAATGGTAGATTTATAAATGTGCAAGATGAATTCTGGTGAGAATAACTGTCTGGCACAACAGAGTGAACCAACATTTTTAGTCACAGACTTATCAATTGATTCAATATAATATTCCCACTTTATGCCAGTGGAAAACATGAAAGCAATAAGATGCAATCAGTTGCTCTTTTGGAGGTTTGCATCAACCATGCTAATTGATGGAAAAATGGTAATCTATGATGATTAAAGGAACAGCAGTTTCATTTTGTAGGTGTTAAAATGTACAAGCTATTTCTTGGCCCAGTTAACAACTGTTTTGAGAGCAACTGCCAGTTTTACTTTTTACTTTGAATAGTTATATTATCAGCAAAGTTCAGTTACATATGAAATAAAATCATTTTCAAATGTTATCTATTAAAAAATGATTTATTTCCTGCTTAGTATATTAAAATATATTTTTTTTTAAACATGAATTAACATTTTCCATGTCTATATCAATGTTTAAATTAAAAGATACAATCTATGGTAATTACTTAACTGATCTCCTTATGATGTACGATTAGCATATTTACAGATCATTAATAGATCCTACTTATAAAATGAACTGATCTGAACATATATAATTTTCCTGTATGGTTTGATCTTAAAATTCAGCTTGGTTCTCCTTTAGTTACCATGACTGTTATGCCCTGTCACTATGTTATAAATAATAGACTATTTTGTTATGATCATATGGAAAGACAAAAAAGACATATCAGAGATGCTATTTGGCTTCAGTGAGAAAATAAAGAAAGAAGTAGGATGTAAGTGTTTAAAATCTTCTGCTAATATTTCATAAATGATGGTTTCAGTGAGAATATGAAAGAAAGCAAAAAGAGAAGTGTTCAACATCTGTTTCAGTGAAATTGGAAAAAGTCTAATCTTTTCATTTGTATTAGGTTGGTGCAAAAATAATCTCGTTTTCTAACACACGTTACTATGTGAGAAAACGAAATTATTTTTGCACCAACCTAATATCTTCTTATTTCTTAATGTAATGACCATTCATATTTATGATTGCTAGTGCAATATTTTCTTAAAGTTGTTAAGATCAAGTATTTAATGATGTGATGGGGGAATTTTTATGGATATTTTGTTGTCATAGAACTCGCTTATTCTATCATTAATTTAAGATTCATCAGAAAATTAAAATAGGAAAACCATGACATTTTCCAGGTATTTCTAGTGAATTAAAAAGTATGTCTCAGTAACCCACTAACTAAAAGCAACACATTTAAGGTTTATTTATAGTTTTTATTCAGTGCTTAGTATGACAATGGCTAAGCCAAGCAGATGGTAAAAGTACCAAAGCCATTAGACATTACATCAAATTCACAACAGGCATACTCAAATGTGTGCTATTTTCATATCCACTTCCCCTCAACCAATAAGCAAGACACAATGAGCGGGAGGTAGAAAAGATAGTTTGGGTCATATTTGCAGTATGGTTGGGAATTTTTTTCTGGAGAGTAATGCTTGGAAAATAGCATTCTGTATTTTGTGACATTAAAGGTGACTTTGTATATATTAGGTTGGTGCAAAAATAATGTCGTTTTCTCACATAGTAACATATGTGAGAAAACGACATTATTTTTGCACCAACCTAATACTTTTATTTATGTGTTCTTCCTTTATTGTAATGAGTGGTGTACTGTAAATCTTACCCAATACAGAATATTCTGGAAGATATAAATATACTCACTATATCTTGGCAGCCTTAATAATGGATATATATATATATATAGATATTTCCTTAGGAAATATGTAAAAATCAGTGTTAGTGGCACTTATACTGCAAGAAACATATTGAAAAGCCTTAATTGCATTGTTCCTCAAAATACACTTACGTATACTTGAATATACATCCATGAACATATACATAGTAATGTAGAACAATGAAGTTTATTGTCGTATATGTATTAGTGCTTAGCTATGTGATTCTAATATTTGCACACCACAGAGGACCCTCCCTGACTTCCATTAGAATGTCTGATACTCAACTCCATGAGAGCACCTCTCTGCGACTTTTTGGTTTCACACTGTCCGCTGATCTGAGATGTAACAAATACATTGAATCAATAGCTTCATCTACGGCAAGTAAAGTTGGTTCTCTGTATCGCACCAGAAAGTTTTTCTCAACCAAATCCATCCTTCAAATCTATAAATCAACCATTCGCCCTTGAATGGAATACTGATGCCATATATGGTCTGGAGGCCCCCACTGTTCATCTTAAGGTCCTTAACAAAATCCAGAGATAGATATGCAATGTGATTGGCCCTGATCTGGCATCTTGTTTACTGTCGCTCTCTCACAGATGTGCCATTGTTTCCCTCTGTCTTTTCTACTAATACTTTCATGGTAACTGCTCTGACAAGCTACTGTCGCTGGTTCCCAATCTGCTTGAATTTAAACGTGCTACTAGGTTGGCATGTCAGTCCCACCCTTTTCAATGTCGAAACGGTTAAATGCAGCCATCTCTTCTACTCCAATAGCTTCATGTCTCGTACTTCCTGTTTGTGGAACTCCCTTCTTCTTACTTTCTTTTATTCAAATGCAATGTCAATTGACATCTTCAGATGCCTTGATCTAATTCCCTGTCTTTCTCTTCATTCTTTCCTCTTTCATGCCTCTTTACTCTTGCTCCCACTCTTTGTAACTCCTTGCATGCTAATAGCACTCCCACCTTGCTTGGGGTGAAATGCTTAAAAAAGATAAAACATGTTAATTACTCTCATTATTTATTTGCCCATGCACATATAGGGATGTCAGGATTATTGAAGTAGAAAGTGAAAATGGCTGAGTGAGAATTTCAGACGATTGTGTTTTGTTTACATCAAAATGTGTCTATTTTGCTCAAGCTATGGGTGAAACAAGAGGGCAGACTGACCTCTCTTGCCTTGAGTAGTAGCCTATCTAGGGGAAGAAAACCACTAAATTCAAACCTGGAGAGGGCTGTTTGGAGACTTTGTGGCTGACTGTACCACTTCTCTGGTATCAGTTCAGAAAAGTGTAGTTAGTTCTACACACACCTTCACCATAATAATCAATTACCTATTAAATTCTAATATGGAATTTCTGGGCATTGAAATTGGTGAGAGAGTCCAATCTTTCTCTCTCTGTCTCATTACACACGCACAAACACACATATATATATATATATTGTATATGTGTTTGTTCATGCACATGCATGAATTTCTTTCAATTTTTGGTAGATTGATAACACAGGGTACCCCACAAAAACAGGAAATTGGGTACAGTTTATTTAATTGTTGGTATTTTTGTTAAAGTTATTTGAAACAAAAACAAAGGATAGAAATTTAGTAGCCTAAAACAGAACAAAAGCACAAATGTTCGATGTGGTGTTCAAAATAAAGAACTCTGGCAAAATTTCTTGGCATTTTTTCCTGTCTCCAAGTTGGATGTTTTTCCTTAAAGAGAACAATTACCTTGTGTTGAAAATTTGGTAACTGCGGCATCCTGGAACAACAAATGGTTAAATAATTTATATGTTAAATCATTTTTTTAGTTCATTCATATAGTGAACTATATATTAAATCTAAAATTTCTTGTTTTTTTTTTATGGGGCACTCTGTATATGAGGGATTGATGTTTAGTTCTATTTTCAGTAATTCTTCATATACTGGGCGTCACAGCAAAATTGTCCAAATTGTGTAACAGCATAATTATCCATCCCACAAAAGGTTTAATATCTAAAAAACCAATAAACTAATTGAGTTTCTTTTTTCCAGGTTTTCAGATAAGACATTCAGCTATCTTGACACTATTTCTCATAAGAATCAATGACAAACACTGTGTTATTCAGCTAAAAAGAGTGCAATTTGAATTTGTTTTGTGTCAGAACCACTGCCTTTCCAGCTGAGCAATAGTGAGAAGAAAAAGATCATTCAGGCCTTCACTAATGCTACTGATATTCATACTCTGGCTTCGACCTTCAAAGTCCATTCAAGAATCATCAAGAGAATGGTGAATATGGTGAGTTTAAAAAAGCAAGAACAGTAGAGAGAAAAACTGGATCAGGGGGTCATAACAGGAAGAGGCATCATCATTTCAAGTAAGAGCTAAAGAAGTCCATTCAAAAAGATCAAACTCAATACATAAGATATTTGGCATGTGAGAGAGGAGTTTCAGTGATGACAGTTCAAAGAGCAGTCAAAACAGATTTGAAAGGGAAATCTGCAAGGTACCTTTTTACTCTAGAATAGAAAGTTAAAAGGTTAGAGAGGGTGAAGATCATCTTGAATAAGTTGGAAAATGATCCTAGCATTTTATATATATATATATATATATATATTTTGAACTCAATTTCAATCCTTCATGAGTTTCCGATCCTTAGCTATGGTTAATTAATGATGAACATGTCATTTTTGTTTATGAGTGATTTCATCACGATTCTTCTGTTAAGCTTGGAGAGTAATTATATATTCTTATCGCTCAAAGTAGAGTTCAATAGTGTCATAAAACCCTTGGAGAATTCCTGTAAGATATCATTAATCATTACTAAGAAACTATGGTTCAGAGCTTAATCTAACAATTAGACAATTTTGCTGTTACACCTGGTATGTTTTGTGTCTGTGTGTGTGTAGTATATATATATATATTATATATATATATATATATATATATATGTTCATTTTTATATTTGCATACATTCTATCACTGATACTGACCACTTTAACCTATAAATATAACATAGCATAAAACTATATTTTATCTTTTATATATATATATATATATATATATATATATATATATATGAAAATTTAGCTTCACTTTTGTTTCAGAATCTGTTATACATTTTACACACACACACATATATATATATATATATATATATATTTGTTTCTTTATTTACAGGCAGGTGTTCAATATAGTCATTATGTTGTCCTTTTAGTGAAGGACAATTTTACAAAAATATATAAATTTAAAATATAAAAGAATTCAGATAACTAACTTCTTTTTTTTTTTTTTTTTTTTTTTTTTCTCGATCATTTCACCTCAAAGAAAGTGATAATGTCGCTAAGATGTAAGAGTTGAGATACTAAAAGGGAAAGATGAGAAGCAGTTAGTTAGGAGACAGGCAAATGGAAGAGCAAGATTCAAGAAGGCAGAAAATGATGATTGATGTTGCATTAAAATTTTTGAAGAAGGTTGTTGGGAAGCAAGAAACTAAAAGAGAGTTTCTCAGGAGAGAAGTGCAAAACAAGTTACTATTAGAATAGAACTTATGATTACATCAAGCTATTTCAACAGTAAAAACAATGGCAATCTTATAGCATGTTTAAATTCATGCAGTCCAGATAACAATGAGGAAAGAGATTTAGAGCAATTGCCATGAAAATATTTAAAGAAAAGAGACGGGAAGTCATGTTATGACAGCGGTGAAGTAACTGAAGTTGAGATGCCAGTTCAGGATCCATAACATTACAAACACTTCTTTGAATTTTGTCAAGAATCTCAAGATATATAGTAGGAGCCACAGACCAGAGATGGCAGTAATATTCAATGAATGAATGAATTGTAAATTTATAAATGTGCAAGATGGATATGGGCAAGAAAAATTGTCTAGCACAACAAGATGAACCAACCTACTTAGCCACAGATGTAGCAATTGATTCAATATAATCTATCCACTTCATGTCACTGGAAAATGTAATATCAAAAAGGTGCAATGAGGTGATCTCCTTTAGACATTATCAACCATACTGATCGAAGGGAAATATGATTTTCTGTGATGCAGTTTCATTTAGGAGGCATTAAAATTTACAAGCCATTTCTTACCTCAGTTAACAACTGATTGGAGATCATTTTCAAAATTAGCTGCATTTTTTACTTTATTGAACATAACAGACGTATTTTTAAAACCAAGGACACATGGCACAGTGGATAAAGACATTGGTTAGATCTAGTGACAGGAAACAACGAGTGTGAGTTCAATACCTAGTTAAGGCGGTGGAGAACTTGGAGAGGGGAATTAACAGGTGTTAAGTGATAACTGACATCCATTAGACATGGCACGTGGAACTAAAACAGTCTACCCCAGTGAGCGAATTAAAGGGTTTAGTTCGACATTCCATCCACCTGAAGAAGGCTGGAGCACACAACGGCTGAAATGATATAATAAACATGGCGACAAAGATGAGGACAATAGTCTGAATAATGTAAATAGCGTAAATACTGAGTTGGGAACTGATATCATCAAGGTTGCTGATGAAGTTAAGAAACAATATAGGTCCAATGATAGAGCCCTTGGTGATTCCTACATTAATGTGAAAGGATCTCACTGATAAAATATTAAAAATGTTTTTTTTTTTCATTCCTTATGCATATTTCCTTTTAATACACCTGTATATGCATGGGGTGACTCTATATGGAATACACTGTTAATGTGATTAATGATTATTATAATGGCATCATTATAGGTAATGCATGTCTCATTGCATAAGAGTTCGGGCATTCTGTTCATCTATCAGTCTTTCGTGCTGTCTTTCTACACATGCATGTGTTACCTCTTTCTCTTAGAAATACACTTACATTTAAATAGTTATGTATATATTTGTAGCAATTTAAGTCGATGCAATATTTTTTTAAAAATATCTATATGCTGGATATATTAAGCTGGTGCAATAATAATTAAGTTTTTTTTTAACTACCAACTTTAAAAAATTATATTTTGAAATAAAATTTATTTGAAACAAGAATTATTATAATTGACACATTGTTCCCAATAATAAATTTATTATGGTGTGTAATGGGTAAATTGTCACCATTTTATATTTTTAATTTTGTGTATTCGTGTTTGTTTTTGATTTTGGTGACTGTACAGTCTAGTTGGGTCAGTTGGGCACTGTCTGTGAGAAAAAGAGCACCATGATGCAATTCACTCTACCAGAAATTTGGAAACAGCATGTTGTACTCCTTGACATTTGCACCAGAAGCTCCAGTATGAACATTTCAGAGTGTTTGGCTGTCAATTGGAGGACAGTGCAGAGGATTTGGAAAGAGTTGGATGAGTCTAATGGTGATTACGAAGGTGTTTGGAGTGATCACTAGTGATGGTGATGTTATGACTCCATCTTCCCACAGGGTCTCAGATTCAACACAGAGGCATGCATCAAATGCCTTGAGGAGGTAGTGCTGTCCTGGTTCAAGAGGGTGGCTCCTGGACAACCCTTTGTCTGGCAACAGGACTGCTGTTAGACAATTTCTGCAACCCATTCATCTGGCCACCTAACTCCCCAAAATGCAACCACCTTGATTATTATGTGTAGTGTGCAGTTGAGCAAGAGACCAACAAAACTCCCTGTAATACCAAAGATGAATTGAAGGAAAGAATTATGGCAGCTTTCACCAACTTAAACTTGTTGAAGTTTAACTCCACAGATTGCACACAGACAGCTTTTATGGAACACACCCATTATATATATATATATATATATATATATATATATAGATATATATAGATATGTTTTCCATAAAAGCTGTCTGCTTCAAGATAGGACATCTAACGTAGACCTGTTTAACAGATGTAATATTGGAGGAATTGAGACTTTTATCATAGAGTCTCAGTTACGGTGGACTGGTCATGTCTTGAGAATGTCTGATGACAGGATACCCAAGATCCTAATGTACAGCCAGTTAGATCAGGGCTACAGGAATATAGGACACCCATGTCTAAGATACAAAGACAAGTTGAAAAGCAACTTGTCAGCAGTCAATATACCACATAACACCCTTGAGCGCTTAGTTTTGGAGCGGGTAGAATGGAGATCAACGTGTTTTAGTGGACTCAGCAATTTTCAATTTGCTTGTCTGAATCATCTTCAAGAA
>OZ010583.1:55401287-55456287 GCA_963932145.1 Acanthosepion lycidas
CTAACAATGTAAACATTCCCATATGCCATCAAATAATTGTGTCTTTTGATTGATATCTTTTTTTTTTTTCTTTTTTTTTTTCTTGGTTCCCCTCATTTTTCCAATTTTATTACTTTCACTATTAATGTTCTTTAATTGACCACTGATTAAATTACTATGGCATCGACATAGAAAGTTTTTTTTTTTTTTTTTTGTTATATATATATGTGAGACACTGCTGCTTTAATTCTACTTTTGATATAGTGGTTTTGCCAATGGATGGTGTAATGATTACCTTGGGCCCCGTGGCTTATGCAGTTCTGGGATTGGCTTGTCTATTGGTTTTTATTTTGGTTAATGTTCTTTTCTGTTTACAGGCAGTCCCTTTATTTTTCTTCTTTATTTAATTATAAATTTTGCTCTTTGTATTATCCTCCATTTCTTTTCTTTCTTTATACTTTTTCTTTTCTGTCATCTGTTTTTGTCTCTCTTTTAATTCTTCTGCACATTTTCTTCCTTTTTATTATTTTCCTATTTTACAGTTGTAACCTTTTCTCTAACGTATCTCTATTTTATATTATCCCTTCCCTGTTTTATTTTTCATTCAATGATTTTATCTTTTTCTCTTTCCCATTTTTTTTTTTTTTTTTTTTTTTTTTTCCTTGAATATTTTCTTACAGTCCTTCATTTTTGCATTGCTTCTGTATTGTGTTTCTATTCATTATTTTTTGAATGGCCTTGTACTCTTTGACTGGGTTTCATTCTCTTGTACAGCCTCCAACCAAAATCTTGTACAGAATAGGAAAAAGATGGGTTTTCCTTAAAATTTGTTTTCTTCATCCTTGCTATAAAATGCCATGAGCCTACATGGCACTTAATAATAGAACTGAGGTCAATGGGTTTCTACAAGTGCAAGAATATTTTATTCACAATGAGCATTACAAACTTATAAAATCACAACAGTATAAAGACCCAAAAATACAGAATGAAGAAAATGAAGAATGGTCTCATTCTATAGAAAAGATCAGTATCTCATTGAATCAGCAGACACATTCTAGGGTAGTTCTTTGGTATATACAAATCTGCTTTTAAAATTCATATTCTATATATAACTACATGTAAAAATAAAATTTACAACTTTTTTTTTTTTAAACCATTTCATTCCAAGCAAGGCAATAAAGCCACAAAGACACAAGGGAATACTGAGTATGAAATAATATAAGAAAAAGAAAGACATCATTAAGGAGCAAAAACAATAACAAAACAGAAAGTAAGAAGCCGGAGTAGAGTTCCACAAACAAGAAATGCGAGAAAAAAAAACTGCTTGCATACACCTTAGAATTACATCTAGCCATTTCTACTGTAAAATGATGAGACCTTGTTGCCAATGTAGTACTGCACTTAAACACGTAGTCTAGGTACCATAGAGGAGACTTCATCAGAACAATTACCATTGAAGTATTTATAGAAAAGGCATATAGAAGCTATATTATGGCAGTAGGAATGTCACTGAAGTCAAAATGCTAGGTCAGGAGCAATAACATTGTAGATTCTTCTTTGAATTTTATCGAAGATCTCTAAATATATAGCAGGAGCACCATATGTGACAGCAATATACAAAGCAAGGATGAATGGTTGATTTATAAACATGTAAGTGGAAAAGATTTTAATATTCATAAATACTAGTAATCATTATGAAGCAAGAGACCCAAAAGCTTCCTATCCATTTAGCATTCTGTTTTTAAATATATCCCATCGAGATTTATGTGATCAATGCCCTCCTCAGTTTCCTTTTATGCAGGATGTATAAATTGTTGTGACTGTTCTTGGAAAAGATTGGGGAGTGGTTGCACTTTTGCCTTCTCCATGGTTTTGAATTCAGATTTGTCCTTGTCCTTGACTGGTTGTTAATGTAGCTGAAGAACCCATTCAGCTCTCTGGAGTTGGGGAGATGGATGCATCTTTGTCATACTTGTTCCAAAAAGGCAGTAAAACAGGAATTCCTAAAGTTTATTCATCTCATGTGTATAGGCAATAGCATAATTTGGATTGTCATAGTACTGGTTGCATGGGTAAATGCTATAAAATTCTAATTTTAAGGGAAATAGAAACAAAAGGATACTTATATTTGGAATCAGAAAAAATAGTTGAAATTTTGGGAACACATGAGATAAGAGGGCTTGGAGATTTTTGACACTTACAGGACATATATTGAAGACAAGAAGAACAGAGGGAAAAAACCTACCTAAAATGCTTGTGTAAATAACTTAACAAAGAGTGTGGGAGGAATGGTGAAAAGACACTGAGATCTACAAAGGATAAGAAATTGTGTAGAGCCCAAACTGCCCACATCCTTGAGGGATATGGCATGTTGAAGAAATCTACTTCTGTTGTTATTGTTTTCTTTTTTGTATACTGAATATACATAACTTATTATTCTATGTGCCATGTCCTTTCAGGACGTGGGCAATCATGACTCTCCACAATTTCCTGTCCTTTGTAGTTCTTAGTAAACTTTGTGTTATTTCACTTTCCTAATCCCTGTTCTGCTAACCGTTTGCACAAGCTTGTTGGATAGTTTACACACTGCTTTTATCTATCCCTCTTGCTTTCATTATGTCCTGAGAGTGTCAAAATTTCTAAGCCCTCTTTCCTCCTTATGTGCTCTAGAAATTTCAACTATCTCTTTCTGATGCTAAGTATGTGTCCTTTTTGTTTCCATTTTCTCTTAGTCCTGGGTATGAGCATAAACTATATCCAGCAACAAGGTCGCTGATCAGGAGATTGAAGGTTTTGGGAAGTGTGGAACCACCTCTTAAATGCTGTTGTTCCCAGGTTCACTCTGAGCCAGGGTGGTAGCACCTGTTAGAATCCCAGCTATGGGCAAATAGTGAATCCCCAAACAAAAACAAAACAGTATGAAAGTATAAAAATACATTTTTATAGTAAAAATACCAGCAATACATATTTATTAGGTTGGTGCAAAAATAATGACGTAATAATGTCGTTTTTTGACATTAAAAAATACGTCAAAAAACAACATTATTACGTCATTATTTTTTCACCAACCTAATTTATGAAAAAATACCAGCAATACATATTTATATGAAAAAATACCAGCAATACATATTTATATGAAAAAATACCAGCAATATATATTTATATAGAAAATACCAGCAATACAGTTTTAAAGCAAAATGACCAACAATACATTTTATCTGTAGTGGAAGCCATAAAATTGTGTTCAAAATATTTCAGTTAAATTTTGGCATTAAATGAGCCATAGGGAGTTGGTATGCCATTAAACAAACAAATCAATCAATCCATTTTCTCTTAAACTTTAATTTTCAAGTATTCATTGTCATAACCATATTCTTGTTGCTGCAAGTCCTATTCGATGTCATAAAGGACAACTGAAAATCTAAAACAAAAATTTCTATTTTATTGCATCATGATTCATATAAAACTTGTCAGACCATAAACCACTTATTAATGTCTTTCCAACCTGTTTTGGATTAGCAAGCTGGCTGATTAGATTTGGACTCTTCTTTAGGAAGATATTAATCTCAGTGTTTTTGTTTTCTTGAAACATCTGTATTATCTAAATACATATTAACAGATTATCTTTATTGATATGTTATAGTTTTCTATCAAACCACTATTAACAACTTTCTGTTGAATTCCTTTTTTTTTTCTATTGTCTATAACCAAATAGATTCATTCATGGACTTACTACTATGTAGTTTTTTCATTGTTTCCCCTTCAGTGGTTATGTTAGCCTGCATTCTTTATATTTGTCACTTCAAATGAAAGATACATCGTAACAGAAATTTTCAAAGATTATTTTATTTGAACAAATTATCCTCAAACAAGTGTGAATTTTATTATTATTAAAGGCTTCATTGTTTTTTTTTTCTGTTGTGTGGTTCACCCTGTACAAGGATCACTTGAGGTGGAGGATTACAGAGTAAGAGGCAGATTGTAGTGATTGGGGTAACATACTCTTGTCAGTGGTCCACAGGAAGAAACTGTTTGAGTGAAACTTCTCACCAATGGAATATGGAGGGAATGAGGGGGGTTTGCTAAAATGGGAGTGGCATGAGCTGTCCTAGCCATGAAGGTTAAAACTGGTGGAACCAAGGAATGCAGTTCATCCAAGAACTTTCCATGGAAGTAGTTATTGTGAGAGGCTTCCCACATCCCGCCTGTGAGAGAATGCTTGCAGGGTGGAAAATAATTTATAGCTCATAAGGATCTGGAGATGCTTTTGGACACTATCAAGATGGGAAGATGAGGACTGGGCAGATCCTAACCAAATATGACAGCAGTCCATTTTAGGCCTGATCTGGCTCTTATAAAGGTAAAGGATAGCACAAGGAGTCAGGGACTTACTGGAGTGATATCGGGAACTGGCTATTTTTTCTGCATCTTTAGTGATGGATTATATGTGTGGGTTCAATTTAAGGTATGGAGTGTGTTTAAGGCCCAATTGACTCTCAAGGCACATAGCCTCGCTGAGGGAACATCTGTTCATCGTGACTGGTGGTAGTTCAAAGAACGATCAGCAATTATGATATGTAACTAGTTTGGTTTTTGAAGCATCGAATGTAAGCAGCCAGTTCATCCTCTCACCCCCACTGAGATGCAAAAGCTAGATTGGATTAGAGATCTGCTGCCAATTTCCGGTCATCATGAGTTTTGGAGGTGAGCTTATTTTTAATCATTCACAGATTGTGATATGTAATAAAAAATTGAAAATAAATAATGTTTCTGACTCCCTTATACAATAGTTAAAGTGTTTTTTCTCTCTCTCTCTCACGCACACACACACATATATATATATTAGTAAAGAAAGATTTTTTCATAAATATTATTAGTCTTATTATTAATATTATTGTTTTTAGACCTTTCAAATTTCATCAGAACAATTAACATTAAAGTATTTATAGAAAAGGCACAAGGAAGCTATGTTAGGGCAGTAGGAAAGGGACTGAAGCAGAGATGCTAGGTCAGGACCAATGACATTGCAAATTGATATAAGCTTATTGACTGAAACAGACTTCAAAAATTTGAAATACAGATGAGTGTAAACTTTAAATACTACTGAGCTTGACTTTATAACTCTTTCATCCCACTTTATTTAAATAAAACACCCAAAAACAAAATACATTTGATTTGTTCTGACTCAAACAGAAACTTTCTTAATGTTTAATATGTAGTCTTGTTTGCCTTACATTTTTGGAATTCTAAATCCAAATGACTTGATTGAAAAAATCACACTGTGATCAAAAGTTTAGACTGGAAAGAATGCGATATTATTTTCAATTTGGGTTGTCAAACATCAATGTTCTTAAGAGAAGCCGGAATTGTGAAATAGGAATAATCTCTACATGAAAACCTACATTCTTCCACCCAAAGACATACGGTAATACCAGATTTGAGCATAAAACTAACATGCAAATCTCCTATCAGTATGCTTGCCTATACTTGCAGACACATGACAAAACTTGCTTTGCTAAATTGTCAGAAATTAAAGTTAAAAACAAATTCTCAAAAAATGTTTCTTTCCTCTGATCATTTGAAACACATTAGTTTTGTGTCATTTGACTCAAATCCACACCTTACCAATTGCAAGAGGTCTCTGTCAGGTCGTCAGCAGCACTTTACTTTTCAACTTCTGTGGAATAAATTCTGAAAACTTTTTTTTTCTTCTGTGCATCAATTCACGTGTACCAGTTACATCAACTCTCTTAGATTAAAAGCAAGATTTTCTCTTCTTCATTACTATTTTCGACTCTGTTCCCTTTGCTGATTTCTTTTAAATTTGATTTTGATTTTTTTTTTTTTTTTTTTTTTTTCAGCTGTTTAATTTTTATTTGCACATTTTCCTAAATCCTTCAATCACCTCCAACAAAGTGCTTTTTTTTCTTTTACCCTTAGTTTTGCCGCCTTTGGTTTTATTCCGCAAGTTATTCATTTATCAGCTTGTTGGGTTTAATCGAATTTAATTTTCGTCATTTCCAGCTGCCCACTTTGTCGACTGACAACCTTAGAAGAAATCCTTTGTTTACTTTACTTCAAGTTCTGTTGGCATTAGCTTTGTTTTTAATTTGCTTGATCAAGGAGAAGAAAACAGAGAGGAAGTTAAGGGTGGGTGGGAGAGATGTGAAGGAAGGAGGAGAAGGAAGAGGAGGAGCATGCAAATAGAAAAAGGCAACAAGATGTATGAATATTGAGGACAGCAGCAAGTGAAAGAGGGGGATAAAAAAAAAAAAATTGGATTTGGTGTTAGAAGAAAAAGAAGAATCCAGCCATAGAAAGAACAAAATATAGACTAGAAAATTAGAGTGGAAAAAGGCTTGTAAACATCATGTCTATACACAAATAATAATAATAATAATAAAAAAAAGGCTAAAAATATTTCTGGGTATAGATATGTATATAAATGTAAGTGATACAAAAATGAATAGGTTATATATATATATACATACACACACCCACACGCATATATATATATATATATATATATATATATATATATATAAAGACAAAAGATATATATATATATATATATATCATTTTTTTTTTCATGCAGTAGGTTGCCATTGCTTTCTGCAATAGACCAGTTGCCATCCAAGGCTATAGAACCTGATCTGCCCTGCTATTTACCCATAGCTGGGTGGAGAAGAAGAGGATTCATACATTTCCCAATGTTATTAGCACATAAGTGAATTTAATGCATTTGACTGGAATTTGAACTTGGTTCTCTAATTCCTCAGTCCGAGACTCTATTCATTACTCCACCATGCCTCCTACTAAGGTTATGTACTGTATGATTTAAATTTTATGATGGAAATGTCAAGGCAGGTAACTAAGTTATAAAATGTCTAAATGTTTTTTAAAAAATATTTAAAACTATTAGTTAAAATTTAGATATTTTAAACTATCTACTGTAAGCATTTTAAAACATTTGTGCAGTCTTCATAATTAATTTTATTAAGGTTTGGTTTCAATTTTTAATATAGATAGTTTCAAGTAATTTTAGTTTGTTTATTATTTTCAATAAAAATTATAGATGTATTTTCAACAAAAATATTCCTAAGTGGAGAATGCTGACAGGCATGCTGTTGTAAATGTTATGATATGTTTGATGCATTGTTCAAATGAAATCTCAACTGTCAAGACAACGTAGTAGTAGTATAACCAACATATATATTATTTTTTCTGTTGGAGATACAATCTCCCAAGGAACATTTAAATTTATATACAATGTTGGTTTTTTGCACCATATTATTTGGTGGGGAGGAGTCATTATGAATGATTCAATTGGTTATATTGAATTTAGTATAGTATATAATTAATTTTATTTTATTTTTTTTACGAGGATCTGTTATGGATATATTAATATTTATTATTTTTTTAGTATATTTTTGTCTTGTTTATAATGTATCTGATTGTGATATAAAAGATTAATATGTTTAAGGTTAATTGAAGAAGTATTATATTCTATTTGCTTTGTATTAAAATTTTTAATTGAACATCTTATTTGTTCATCAATAATATAATTAGGGAAGTTATTAATAAGAGTTTGTTTTATAGTTTTTCGTTCACTGAAGTTTTGTGGATGAATTAATTTTTGCATGGTTAGTTTTTTTTATAATTGCTATTTTATTGTAATTTGGACATTAACTCTTATAGTTAAGAGTGCATAAATTTGTGCAAGTAGGTTTTTTTTATCTGGGAAGACAGTGAATTTATTATTATTAGTGTTTATCAATATATGCAGAAAAGGAATTTATAACTATTATTAAGTTTGTATATAAATTTAAGGACAGAGTTATTTGGAAATTGTTTTTGAAGTTGATTTATTTCATCCATATTTTTGACTAATATAAGAATATGATCAACATATCTTAGGTAGATGGAGTGATTTTTAAATTTGTTAAATATTTTATTCTCAAGACTAGACATATACAGATTGCCAAAAGTTGGGCACAGAACTGAACCCATAGAAACACCATCCCATTGTACACATGTATATATTATTTTTGTGATCATAGAATGGGACTTACGCAAGTTAACAATAGTTTCCATAATATTCTCCAAGGTTTTTATAACACTACTGGACTCTACTTTGAGCAATAAGAATGTAGAATTACTTTCCAAACTTGACAGAAGAATCCTGATGAAATCGATCATAAATAAGATAACATGAAGATCTGAAGTTCATGAAGGATTGAAATAAAGTTCAAACATATATTATTCCAGAATCATTTTCCAACTTATTCAAGATGATTGTTTGCCTTCTCTAACCTTTTCACTTTCTCTCCTGGCGTGACAAGGTGCCTCACATGTTTCATGCATGATTTCATTTTCAAGTCTTTTTTCACTGCTATTGGTGAAACTCTTCTTCCGCATGCCAAATTTCTTATGGATTGAGTTTGTTCTTTTCCAGTTGATCTCTTTAGCTCTAAATTGAAATGTTGCTCCCTCTTCCTGTTGTGACCTCCTCTGATCCTGTTCTTCTCTCTAATCTTCCCTCTTTTTTAAACTTATTCACCATTCTCTTGATGGTTCTTGGATGGACTTTAAAGGTGGAAGCCAAAGTATGAATGTTGGTACTATTACTGAAGGCCTGAATGATCTTTTTCCTCTCACCATTGCTCAGTTGGGAAGACATAATGGGGCAGACACAAAACAATTTTAACCTGTTCTCTTTCTAGCTGAATAACTTAAAGGGTTTTTCAGTGATCCTTATGGAAAAAGGTGTCATGATAGCTAAACGTCTCATTTTGAAATCTGGAAAAAAGAAACTTAATTAATTTAGTGATTTTTTAGATATTAAATATTTTTTTGGGATAGCCAATTATGCTGTAACATGATTTGGAAAATTTTACTGTTACACCCAGTATGTATATATATATATATATATATATGGTTGGTGCAAAAATAATGTCGTTTTCTCACATATGTTACTATGTGAGAAAACGACATTATTTTTGCACCAACCTAATATGTATATATGTATTAGTAAATACATCGTCATATTTTGCAATTATTCTTTTCTACCAAATCAATCTTGTTGAAGTGTATTCATCAAGTGAATGTTAGTGCAAAGACATCAGTTCTCATGTGAAGAGCTGTAAAAGAAAAGAAACACATTAATTTCTAATGATTTTAAAGATCCAAAAAAAGAAAAGGAAGCTACTTGACAATGGCATTACTATTTCCATTTGCCATAACTCTTACAATTTGAGTAAGCTCAGATTTAAAACATTGATGGCTCATAGGCAATCTGATGGAGGAGAAATCCAACCTTTTGTCCTTTTGTTTTCTTTCTTAATTTCTGTATTAACTGTTGGAATGGCTTCAAGACATTTTGGGTTTCAAAACTGGAAAATGTTTTTTAGGATTTGATATTTGATATGTTAATCAAATTCTACAGTTTCTTAAGCTATGAGAGGGTGCTGAAAATTTCTCTATTCAAACAAGAGGAGATTCAGAAATAAAAATTCTGATGTCTGATAATTTGATTTTGGGCTTAGAATTTTTCAGCACCTCCTCATAAAGCTGATGATAATTTGATACCTGACAACAAATTTTCTTCAGTTTCTGTTGCTTTTTGTCTTTAGTAGAGAACATTTTGCTCTAAGTATTGAACATATACTTATGTTATATAACTATTAGATATTTTATCTTTGTTACGGTGGTATAATGGTAGCAGCTTGGGAAATTAGCAAGCTCATGTCAACAGTCAAAATTCCAAGTGTGTTAGTTACATTCACTTTTATACAAATGCCCTTGAGAAAGGTATGGATCCATCTCTTCTCTCTCCATCTATGGGTTAAATTGCAAAGCAAACTAGACTCTATAGCTGTGGTTGGCATTCAGTCTAGGAGATGGTAAAATACTGAATTCAAAACCATACATAAAATACATACTGGGCTGACAACAAAGGATTGTAGAGTTCACAATGACACTAAGATCCTGACTTGTATGTCTGTTAAAAGATATATATTTTTTTGTCAGTTTTAAATAATATGCTTCACCAGCATATGTCTATATTAGTTCAGTGGCTAAAATAGTAACTAGTACATTATTACTGATATATTTTTGGTTTCTTTCATTGAGCCAATCTATCTGAAGACTTTTATAATGGTTGGTGAGCACAAGAGATGTTAGTTCTGGTTAAAAAGAAAGAAAAGAAATCCCTTTCTCCAAGAAGCTGATGCATTGTTATTAAATAGGGATGTGATAACTGATTTTATGTAAATTCTCCTTTCATGTGCTGTGTACCTTCAGGACATTGGTGGTCATGGCTCTTCGCGATTTCCTATCCTTTGTAATTTTTAGTAAATTTGTTTTTTGTTATCTCTCTTAAACCTTGTTCTGCCATCTGGGTTTCAAAAAGATTGTTTGCTAGATTATGCACTGCTTTTCTCCATCCCTCTTGCCTTCAGTGTGTTTAGTGAGTTTCATATTCGCCAAGCCCTCTTTCCTTATTATGTACCCTGAAAAATTCAACTATCCCTTTCTAATGTTAAATATATGTGTCATTTTTGCTTCCATTTTCTTTGTTTCAAACTTTGTTGTTGCTCACATGTTCAGACCATCATATTCTCAGTATCCTCCCATACAACCACATTTCTGTTGCCTCGTCTCTTCTGTGAGTAGAGTGTCCAGCATTTATAGCATATGAAGGCTCATAGTACAAAACAGTTCAGTACTCTTTTCTTTGTTTTTAACAAAATTTTCCTGTTTTTTAATACTTTGCTTGTCTTTTGGAAGACATCTTTTACTATCCCAGTGTCATACTTTCTATATTCTGTTTAAAAACTTCCAAGGTTAATTTAAAAACTATCATTTCCAGAACTTTCTGGTTGGTAACCATATTGTAATAGTTGTTTATATGGAAATATTCTACATTTTCTAACTGAGCAGCTAGTTCTACAGTCAGTTGAAATTTAGAAAATCACCTTGTTAAAAGAATTTCTCAGAAAAATAGGTTCCTCAAGTCCACTGTTATTGCTCTTTCCAGTATTGATGGGGGTTTCCTTTCTAACCTTTTGTTTGAAGTTATGTGGAACATCAACATCATGCTAAATTCTGATGCTGCACAATACTTCCATCTATGATAAGACATCTAATGTAAAAATGCTAATGAATAACCCAGGCAATAACTCAAACTTTATCTGTTTAAATGTTACTTCCATATGGGAGACTTCCACCTTTATTGCTCTTTCCAGTATTAATAATGACTTCCTTCTTAGCCTTTTGTTTGAAGTCTTGTGGAATGTCAACATCTTGATAAATTCATAAATTCTGATGTTGTACAATGGCACAGTAGAGTAATGGATAGTGGCTCAGACTAAGGAATCAGAGAGCCAAGTTCAAATTCCAGTCAGATCCATTAGATTCACTTATGAGCTAATACCCTTGGGAAAGGTATGAATCTTCTTCTCCCCCCAGCTATGGGTAAATAGCAAGACAGACCAGGTTCTGTAGCCTTCGATGGCAACTGGTCTACCGCAGAAAGAAATGGCAACCTACTGTGGGGAAAAAAAAATCTTCCTTGTCAGTCATGTATCGAAAGATACATGATCACCTAAGTATGTATCACACATGGCACATAACTGACTGACAATATTTCCATCTATGATAATGTAAAAATGCTAATGAACAAGCCAGGCAATTTCTCAAACTTTATCTGTATAACTGTGTTACTTCCATATGGGAGACATATATATGCTTTTCCTATTCAAGCCTGTTTTTTCTCTTTAACATACACATATTACCATGCTGAAGTTTTTAAAAAAATCAATGTAAGATTATAGTTTTACCAAAGAATCCTATTGCATTTATCTTTTGCTAGCCCAAATTGAATCAAATTTCAACTTGCATGTTGTCATGCTTCAAAAATCCATTAAACCTAAAAAAAATTTAATACATAACATTTTTGTATACTTGAAGATGTGTTGCCAAAGAACCAGCAACTCTGAAATTTAATTCCAGGTAGAAGATTGATTAGGCTTTTAAACACAACTCCAATTCAAAAATACCAAAAGAAAGAAAATCTGCCTTTAAAATGTCAGTCTTCATAGAGAAGAAAAAATTACTAATCCAAATAGATCCCCATCTACGAGGGAATGGAAGTTGCTTCATGATAACCTCATTCCACAGCTCAGTTGCAACTCTATTTGTCTATTTAGCTGTCGTCCATCAAGTAAAAATAAAAGCGGCCATGTATAACTGAATCCATTTTCTATTTATTCTGCCAAGAAATCTTTGTTTATCCTTCTTCAATATCCTTTTCATATCAAACTGGCCAGCATTGTGTCAGTGCATCCCCTTCATTTGGAAAGAGATCTGATATTTGTCATCTTGAGTGGAAATAACGCACTCCTGACAATGCCAATAATCGAAGTCATCCCAGTAGGTCTGCATTGCTTCCTTTGCACAACAATATATAAATCAAACCCTTTTCTCATCTGCAAACTTAGAGACGTGCAATCTGCTTCGTTACCATGAATGCTGATGATAGTGCCACCAAGAAAATCCTAACTTAATTTCGCCTGATTTGTTTTGCCTTGTGTGTCCACTGTGTTTCTAACATGTGGAAACGTTGTTTGGGGTGTGATGGGTGATAGGTTAGATCGGTACTTGCTGCCACAAAGCAAGCATTTATCTTGATTTCATCAGGACCTGTGGACCAACCATTAATCCCTGGCCTCATGAATTATACATTGTGATCGTTGTGGCTGTTGAACGATGAGGATAATGAATACTGTGAGTAGTCTAATTAGGCAGTGCTTGCATTGTGACAGGTGTGTTGACCTCTGGGGATAAAATGTTTTCTGTGGGTGTGTGTCTATATATGTCTATGTAATTGTGTGATTTGACTAATGTACATCAATTTAAATACAGATAAATGCTTATATGTCTGCTGTCTCACTTATATACATCGCTATACAGATTTGTATGCATTTGTGTATTCTTTATGGACTATGTTTACTGAATTTTCTTTAAACAATGCCAGCTTACAAACACACACACACACAAATATATAATATATATATATATATATATATATATATATATATATATAATCAGAATACATTATATGATATATCATGGGGAACCTCGAGGATCTGATATTCTTGAGCATAATTTTACATTCTTTTCTTTAAAATAATTGTGAATTTATGGCTTTTTCATCCTGGGTGAGTGGGCAGTTTTCTTACCCAAATCAGTGAGTTTAGTTGGTGTGTGTATAGCATGTGTAACATCAGCTACATTTTTGCCATCTTGAACTAGTATAAAGTGTCCATTTTCATGCATAACTGTTACCAACCACCTGATGATTGCATGACAGCATTTGAAACTGATGTATGTATGTATATATATATATATATATATATATATATATATATATATATATATATTTGAGATTGTGGTAAAGAGCCTAATGTTAGGGATAACTAATTTATTTTCAAATTTTGTAGATAGTGTTAAAGGGTAGGATTATTGATTTTATATAGCTGTGTCTACTTTTATCAAATAAAGTCCTTGCAATGTAAAAACACTTAGTGAGACATCTCAAAATATATATATATATAAAGTGTGTGTGTTTGTACATATATAAAGTAAAATTGTGCTCAATACCAGGCCCTCAAAATCACTCATGACATATAATGTATTCTGATTTCATATATATATGTGCGTGTATATATATATATATATATATATATATACACTATTTACATTATTCGGACTATTGTCCTCATCTTTGTTGCCACATTTACACATTTGGAATGTCGAACTGAACCCTAGGGTAGACTGTTCTATTTCCACTTTGCATGCCTAATGGATGTCAGTTGTCAGTTATCTCCAGTTCTCCACCGCCCTAACCAGGTATTGAACTCACACTCTGGGTCCTGTCACAGGATCAAATTAACACCTTTATCCACTGTGCCATGTGTCCTTGAGGACATCTGTGTATGAATTTCTGGGTATTATAAACCTAAAGTCTTCAGCAACCATTTTTTTTACTAGTGCTCATAATTCAATTTTTGCTGTTATCATTACATGTTTTTACAAGAGCTCATATTGCAATTTTTGTTGTTATTATCTATATGTTATCTTTTCTCTATATAGACAGATATATATATGTCTCTTCATTGAATAAGTTCTAAGTAATTTACCTGTCAAATATTTCATAATAAAAGTACCTATAGGTGCAGTGATTTGATTTTTCTTCTAAATCATCAGACAAATACCAAAACCTGACTTTCAATCTATAAACTGAACCATTTGTATATTTATTATATTTCTGCTGATAATATTGTTACTTATAAGTCAAATGGGAAAATATTTGAACAAGATTTTTCTTATTTTTTAATTTACTCTTTAATTTCATATAAGAAATTTTTTATTTACCCGTTGACACACATATATATATATATATATATATATATATATATATATATATATATAAGGTTTCAGTGAAGGCAACTGACAAGGCACTGTGATTAAGTTTTTTATAATTTTTTTTGCATTTGTATAAGGGATTTCTTTTCTGGTCATAATGTGCAAAATCTGTCCAAATAAGTTTTTGCACACTCTATGTCCAGAAAAGAAATCACATGTTCAAAAGCAAGAAATATATGATAAAAAAGCTTAATCACAGTGCCTTGTCAGCTGTCTTCAATGTATAATAGAAGGATTGCTATCTAAATACACTTAATAGTATAAGCTGAAAAGGTTAAAACCGTAAAAGAGTCTGAGGGATCAATATTATAAGACAAAGCTTTGATATAACCATAAAATAGTGCTTTAAGATGTCACCCATCTCATGATATCACAAGACGAAATATGTATAATTTTGAAATTCAACAATTTTAAGATTGCACGAGCATGAACTTTAGAGTCACAGTGAGTTGAAGCATTTTAAACATTTTAAAGTGATATTTTATTGTCATATATATACATATATTTATTAGCCAATGCACCCAGCATTGCCCAGGTGTACATAGCTGTAATTGTATAACCACATCCCCAATTTAGAAATGTCTGCCTGTGTTTCCTCTTGCATGCCTCATCTGTTGGTATAATAAGCCACTCCCTGCACCTCATCTTTTTTACTTCCTTCTTTCATGATTGTTGCTCGGAGTTAAATTGTTTCAATGTTTTAGATATTCAGTAAATTTCCTATGGCTGTAATAACTTTCAAATAGTATGGAGTTGTTCACAAATCTAATAATCAAACAAAAACAGGGATGAAGTGTCAGAATTTGATTCAAGTGCAAATGCATGAATGCTCCCTTCTTTCTTTGCACATTTACTGTAAAGCTAGGATTAATTCTTTCGGAATTTTTGCTTTTTTAAAACTTCAATAATACTTCTCAAACAATCTTTGCATCAAAGATGGTTTGAATGCCAATTTAGGAAGGAATCATATGAAGAAACTATTAGCCAAATGGCAAAAGCCGACTTTCGACATAGTTTGTCGCAGGTTTTGTTCATTTAACTGAAATAATCTAAACCAAACATTCAGACAAGACAATTTGTGTGTCATATGTAATTTACATGGGAAATTTGGAAAGCATTGGATGAAAAACCAGGGAGTTATTGCTGAAAAATTGGAGTTTTGAAAAGTTTTTTGTGGGTTTTCATTATACATGGGGAAGCGAGCAGGACTAAAACTACACTATCTTATTTCTTGCATGATGGCAAAGTTTTTGTGACATGATTGAAGAAAATCGGATAAAAATGAGGAAGTTATTCAAGTTTTTATTTTAAGTAGTGCAAAAAAAATCTGATTTTTTCACAGATTTTGCAATTTTTTGTATGAAGCCAATGTTTCAGGAAAACAATCAAGCACTCTTCATAAACCTCATAACATGAGCTGATGTTTTGTATTAAATGCAAAGAACATCAGCTCATCCAGTAAAAATTTTGTTTGCATGTAACTTTAACTTGATTTTTGCAAAAAGTTGTACCCACCCTCAGTTTTTTTGATTTTTCTACCAAAACCAAAGGGGGCCTGGAGATTGAAAAGTTATCTTGGTAAATTCACAACATGTATGTAGAATTTCATCGAAATTGATTGAGAAATTTGGATATGCATAAATAGCATACATGCACAATGACAGACATACACACACATCTTCTGTTTTAAAGGGTGTGATGGGTAAATTGTCACCATTTTATATTTTTCATTTTGTGCATACATGCTTGTTTTTGATTTTGTCAACTGCACAGTATAGTAGGGTTAGTTATCTGTGAGAAAAAGCACACCATGACACAATTGACTGCACTAGAAAAGTTTAGAACCAGCATGCTGTAATGTTTGCTATATGCACCAGAAGCTTCAGTATGAGCATTTCAGAGGGCTAGGTTGTCAATCTGAGGACAGCACAGAGGATTCAGAAAGAGTTGGATAATATATCCAGCAATCCTTCTTTTGTACAAGTTTCATTTAACATGACTGACAAGATACTGTGATTAAGTTGTTTATTTAATTTTTTTGTGTTCTTATAATGTTTTGCTTTTCATAAAGTATGTAAAAATTGTCTGAAAATTTTGTATGCTCGAACACTTTTGACTATTCTTTTAGCCATTATCAAGGATACTTTTTATTTCTTTTGCTGAATATATGGATTTTTTTATGTATGTTTATCTAGAGTTATGGAAATGCTTTTATTTTTCAAATATAGTCAGCACATTGTGGCCATGTTTCTAGTTGATGTTATTGAGTGTTGGCTTTTCTTTTTTTATTATTGTTTCCATCCTTGATAGAGAAAAACGGAAAGCACTCAAACATATAGAATTTCTAGTTAAATATATATATATATAATTCGGGTTTACAGAGCTGTTGTACTTGCCATGCTTTTGTACAGGTCAGAGTCATGGACTCCATACAGGTACCATATATGCCAGCTAGATGTTTTCCATAAAAGCTGTCTGCATGCAATCTGTGGAGTTAAGCTTCAAGATAGGACATCTAACGTAGACCTGTTTAACAGGTTTAATATTGGAGGAATCGAGACTTTTATCATACAGTCTCAGTTACAGTGGACTGGTCTGTCTTGAGAATGTCTGATGACAGGATACCCAAGATCCTAATGTATAGCCAGTGAGATCAGGGCTACATGAATGTAGGACGCCCATGGCTAAGATACAAAGACAAGCTGAAAAGCAACTTGTCAGCTGTTAATATACCATATAACACTCTTGAGCACTTAGCCTTGGTGCGGGTAGAATGGAGATCAACGTGTTTTAGTGGACTCAGCAATTTTCAATCTGCTTGTATGAATTATCTTCAAGAAGTGAGAGCAGGATCTAAAAGGTCAGCCAGTCTAACAGTGATCTCATTTCACAATCCTCACACTTGCTCCATATGTGGCCTCCTTTGTAAATCACTAGCGGGTCTTAAATGCCACTTAAGATTATCGCACAAACTTTCATAACTGAATCAATAAGCTGTCAGATCCTCATACGTTGAAACCAACGGGAGAGTTCATTATTACTATTATTATTATTATATATATATATATATAAATAAAAATATAAGTGATATTTTATTGTAATATATATAATTATTTTAAAGTGATATCTTATTGTTATATATATATATGTGTGTGTGTGTGTGTAAATTAATTTTATTTGTTTTCATTTCATATTTATTTTCATTTTTCTTATTAACTCATGCTGTTCTATTTGGAACTATCTGAGTTAAAAATGAGCATTTTTGACTCTTCTGCAGTTATCACAGCCATGTTCATAAATCCTATAGGCCATTATGTTTATTGAAGCATCACCTATACTGCAGCATTAGGTGTGTCTAGGGTAAGATAGACTGATGGAACCCATATCTTTTCAGACTAGTAGTAGGTACTGATCAGGCTCGACATTGATTAACTTTGATTATCATATGGGACCAGGGTTTCAATGTGGCCGTAAGCTAAGAAGAAGAAAAATGCAAAGGTAAATTAAAGTTTTCATCTCATTTAAACAAAACATGATGCATAAATTTTGTATAAAAAATAAATCTTTTTATTCAATCTGCCACTATTTCAATTGACAACAACATTATTAATACAAAACTTTTTATCTTTGTCATAATCAAAATCATGTTTTAGCAAAAATGGGGGGAGAAAGAATGAATAAATATTGAATCTAATGAATATATATTGATTTGGCAGTGACTTGTTTATAATTAGCCTTGCATGAGTTAATTGAATAATATTTCATAGTTTTCTTGATTTTTGACACATTGACCTTTGCTGTTCTACGTATGACAATAAACTACATCTGTGTCCTGGGTAAGACGATAAACTACATCCAGCAGCAAGGCCTCTGATCAGGAAGTTTTGAGGAGCATGGAACCACCTCTTAATTGCTGGTGTTCCCAGGTCCACCCTGACCCGGGGTGGTAGCACCACCAAACTCGGATCAAAAAACTATGAAAGTGTGAAAATAGGTTTTAATACCAGAAATACTTTGTATAAAAAAATTATTACCAGCAATACTCTTTTGAAAAACAAATATTACCAGCAATACATTTTTTGAAAAAAGAAATATTACCAGCAAAGGAAAATTCTTACCAGAAATAGATTTTTGGAAAAAAAATGTTACCGACAATGAAAATGTTGTCAGCATTAAATAACCCACTGAGGTTGATATGCCGTAAAACAAAACAAACAAACAAACAAAACATTGACCCTTATTGGGTTATTTAATGTTGAAATCACACTTTATTAATTTGAGTCTTTAAGTATTTGATATTGCTCATTGATATTTGAGTTTATAACAAGGCCATTTATGTCTTGATCTATAAGCATTTATTTGATTCAGGAATAGCTCAATATTGGTTGTTTTTATTTGAGTCTATAAACATTTATTTAAATTTAGGTGTAGTACCATTACTTCAAAAGATGTACTTGGAGTATTCTTGATCCCAATAACAGGGCCTCTGAATAATTTCATTTATCTTTTTAAGTTAACACATCAAAAACTTTGTCTCAAGGTCCTCAACAAGATCCAGAGATGCATGTGCAATGTGATTGGTCCTGATCTGGCATCTCGTCTACAGTCACTTTCTCACAGACTTCCCTCTACAAATATTTTCACAGTAACTGCTCTGATGAGTTACTTTCACTGGTTCCCAAACTGCATGAATTTAAGTGTGTTACTAGGTTGGCATCTCAGTCCCACCCTTTCACTGTCGAAACTCTTAAATGTAGCTGTCTCTTCTACTCCAGTAGCTTCATGTCTTGCACTTCGTGTCCGTGGAACTCCTTTCTCTTCCTTGCTTCCCTGATAGCTATAGTCTTCAATTATTCAAATGCAATATCAATCGACATCTCCAGATGTCTTGATCTAATTCCCTGTCCTTCTCTTCATCCTTTCCTCTATCAGGCCTTTTTACACTTGCTCCCACTCTCTGTAACCCCTTGCGGGCTAGTGGCATTCCTGCCTGGTTTGTGGTGAAATGCTTAAAAAAGAAATTATCTTAATGTATCAGGAATTTTGAAGCTGCAGTTGAAAATGAAAGATTGATTTGTTTTTTTTATAGCTTAATCACTTTGAGGGCTATTTAAAATCAGAACATTTTAAATTGTTAGAATAATAATTTTTTTGAGATTAATATTGCATTAACAATTTTTTGAGAATAACAATTATTTTTTCCAGATACAAGTCCTAGAATTTAACCTATGTCTTGGGGAGGAAATAGATTTATACCTTTCCCAAGAATATCCATGCAAAAGTGATTGTAAACAACCAGAATTCGAACTCTGCTCTCCAATTTCAAAGCTGTATTTTCCTTATTATTTACAAATCTGAATCCAGTGACAGAGAAAGATTGTCATAAATTTCCACCCAGTTCATTTCATTTCCTTAATTCAGTCAAATATCTTTTCCTTTTTACCAGCTTAAAATGCACCTTACATTTTGTTCAGTTAGAATTTTTTTCTTCTTCTATGTGTGGTCATCTTAGAGTTTTCACTTTTTTTTGTGGTAATGGCTGTTTTGTACATCGTATATTGCACCACTGACTTCACAAGCATTTTTTTATGAACTTATTTCTTCTCTCTCTTCATAACTTATTTGCATTCCCCCTTTTTCATGTGTGTTTTTTTTTTTGTTTACTTCTTTTATCAATATTGCTGGCAGTGTACGCAGCCACCTGGCCACAGAGTTAATCTCAAAGTTAGGTTGTACTGAGAAACCCAGATTTTAAAGGCACTAATTGCGTCAAGTACAAACTTTTGCTTTTTTTGTTTCTGCCAGTGCCCAGCCCGTTTTATGATATTGCATGTTTTATGTTGCTATGCCAATTGAATATGCTCATATGACAGCTGTTTATTTTTACATTCGCAAGTTTTAATCATTTCACTCACTGTTATTGGATTCCAATAATCCTATTTGTTGTAAGATTCTTACAGCATCCAACAATTTTCTCATTTTCTTCAATATCTTCTCATCCCTCTCTTCTTTCATTTTTTTGATGCTTTACTTGGTTTGTTCTTTTGGGTAAATTTGATAGCAGCATCATTAATAGAAAAACTCTAATGTGTGTCTGTGTATATATATATATATATATATATATATATATATATATATATATATATATATAAGGTGTATTTAGACAGTGAAAATTCTCCCAAACAAGATTTATTAAACAATAGATCTCTCTGCCGAGCTTTTTATTTAGTTTTTCTAAGTTCTGACTAAGTTGTTTTATGTCCAAATTAACTTTTCGTTTATTTTATCCACCCTTCCAGAATTCATTTACTATAACATGCAATTCTTGATAACAACTGGAAGTATCAGTCGAAAATAATTGGATGGGTACAATAAATGAACTTTGCAAAGTTAATTGTGATGTAAAACAACTTCGTCAAAAGTTAGGAAAACTAAATAAAAAATTATAAATGTTATCAAAAATACAGAGAAGAGAATTTGAGTAATTATATGATTATTATAATATTATATATATGATAGTATATAAAACATTATACGATAGGATTATGTGAACAGAAATCTTTTACAAAACAAAACACTCAATGCATTAGTTGTTGATCATAAGGAATCTGACCATAATTTTGAGAAAAAAAATGCTCCTTTAATTAAAAATTTACTGAGGCAAATATGTATTGAAAGTACACTGATTTCTGAGTCTTCCTCATTAAATTTGCATCCAAGTTACTAAAATATTTCATCTTTCTTAATATTTTCACAATGGGAGAAATTTAAAAACAACAGTTTTGGGGAACCACATGTGTGGCCAAACACGTCAAATACCAGAAATTTTAAAATTTAACATTTAGCATTCTTACATTTTTTCCTCTTGGTGCATAGCCATCACTGATGTTTCTGCTAATATCTTCCCTCTACATAAGTATAATTCCATCAGTAAGAAGGGTAAAGTCCCTTTGGAGGACAAAACTTGTTAGAATTTTTCCATTTTGTCATTCAATTACCCAAGACTAAGCGGATATTCCCCATTCACTAGTGAAGCAAGTTGGAGCATTCTTATACTTCAAATTGCTACTTGTATCATATCTAATTCTTACTAATAGTCTTTTTATCTCTTATCATGGCTTCCACATGCACACATACACACACTCTCTTGTTAAATATCTTATTAGTTAAAAAGCTAAAAATAAAAAGTGAAGGATGAAAATATTATAAATACAACATAAGAACAGAATATCAATGAAGATTTTGAAAAGTAAGTGAATATAAAAAATTTTCCAGAAAAGTAGAAAAATAAAGCCAAAATAAATGAAATCTAAATGTAAATATCATTTCTGGGATAAGATAATGTGAGTCTCTAAGGATTTGTAAGTTACTCTAGAAATATAACATCCATTTATATTGAATTGTTAAAAAGAAATTTCTTTTTAAATGTCACTTTATGCAATGGAACCATGATAATTTGTTTTATCTCCAAGGTTTTGCTATTTTATAGGAAGCTAATTTTTATGTTTAATCATTACACTACCCCATACACCCAATCTTACTCCACCTGATATTCCCAAGTGGTCACCCATTTAGTTACTGACCAGGCTCGATGTTGCTAAACTTTGGTGTTCGGACAAGAACTAGTATTTCAACATGATATGGCCATTAGCTGGAATTAGAAATCAGAGAGCCAAGTTCAAATTTAATTTGGGATTGTTACATTCACTTATGCGCAAACACCCTTGAACGATCACTAATCAAAAAGATACTTGATTGGCCATTATTTGCCACATCCACCTCTACCAGCATGCACTG
Source organism: Acanthosepion lycidas (assembly GCA_963932145.1). Taxonomy (NCBI): domain Eukaryota; kingdom Metazoa; phylum Mollusca; class Cephalopoda; order Sepiida; family Sepiidae; genus Acanthosepion; species Acanthosepion lycidas. Next base: position 55,423,551 of record OZ010583.1, read on the forward strand.
GGTCAGCGCAGTTGAGTAATGGCCCATTCTACCTCATGAATCTGGGAAAAGCCTACATCTGACAAACCTTTGAAGGACCTTCAAAGAAGAAGAATTATTATTATTATGTTTAGTTAAATATTAAAGAGCATAAAGTTTTTGTCACAATCATATTTGAAATTTCCTTTTTCTTTTAATGAATTTTTTAAAACTCAGTTTGAAAACCACAATATAATTTTTTTAAATGCCATGTTCTTTCAGCAGGAGGTAGGTGATCATGACTCATCATGTCTTCCTTTTCAAATATCTGTAAATTGCCATAACTCCTTGGAAAAAAATAGTGGCATTGTTTCACATTACCATCTCTACCATTTTCATTTCAGAGTAGTCATTATCAAGACTGGTTGCCACTCAATGCAAGAAAGCTCAGTCTACCCTGCTATTTAAGCCATAGCTGGGAGGGAGAAGAAATAGATTCATGCCTTTCTGAAGGGTATGAGTGCTAACTTAACTCAGATTCAGCAAGAATACAAACTTTCTGCACTAATATCCATCACTCTACCCATGCATCCCTGTTAATGCACTACTGTAGTAGAAACAGTTTGTTTGATATCTTTAACACATTGGCTCCCAAGTTTCATTTCTCTTGTTACCCTAGGATTCCACCACTATATCTTAATTCATTTTGGTACAAGTGACTTCGTTTAATATTAACATTCATATATGAAGCAAGGTTATCATAGGTAGTATTTATTACCCACAACCCACCAGTGTGTCATTCAGTATTTGAGACTATTTTACAACCCAGACTCCCACACGACCGACCCATGGGTTATTGGAAAATTCCCAATATACAAGTATTACATTGACACTAACTCTCATTTTCTATATTAAAAAATATTTAAATTAAAAAATGTGGTTCTGGTTTGCCATGATCTCATAAGCAATCAATCATAGCATCTCACTCCTGATAATCCTTATAGAAAAGAAATTGGAAAACAACCCACTGAAGGGTTGTGTGGGTCTTGCAGACATACCACCATGATACTCTAGTGGGTTGTGTGGGAGCCATCATGTTAAATAAACTGGTAAAGAAGTTTCATAAGTGAAGACAAAGAATGTTAGACAAAGTTTATCTTTGTATTTTTATTATTTATGTATCTTGCTTAGTAATTGTATATCTAATGTATATACCATACTGTGACATATAAAACATACATAACTCACTGTTTTATATAACCCAAGATCTGTGGTATTTTTATATAATAATTTATATCAGCTGACTCCATGTTATCATATGCTAAATCCACTAATTTGTACTTTATGAACAAAATGCAATAGTAAAATATATAGTAAAACCATTACAATGTTTGTAAAACATCTTTTTTCAAAAAATTTTATACTAAGTTTTTTATAAGTTGTGTTTATTTAATATTTTCTTTTCTTTCCTTCTCCAAGCTGAAATCCTGTAATAGAAAGTCTGGTCTTAGAAAGGTTTGATGACACTAGAAAGAAAGCAAACAGCAGAACCCTCCCTCACAAGAAAATCTGCCTAAGAACTCTTCTTACAAGAATGAAAGTTTGGCACTATCTTAACAATTCCCTAATTTAATAAAGGAGGAATAATAATAGAAAGTGATTATGTAGATTGATTTCATCCTGACATTTTGTGAAAGAGAGGAAGAAAAAAAAATCTACTAGGCACTTCATATGCATCTCAGCCCTGAAGAAATTAGAATGTTTCCACAAAAAAAAAAAAAAAAAGAAAAAAACCCAAAAAAAACAAATCAGCCAGAATATTTTTGGAAATCTTTCTAAGCTTAAAATGAAAATAAAATAAAAATGCAATATTATGTTGAGTGCTGTATTCTATTTAATTTTCTTTTTCTCTCAGAGACACAATCAGACCAATTTTAGAAAATAATTCTTATTTTTTTTTTATTTTTTGGCGGTTGAAGGGTGAATAGCCAAGTGGTTATGTGTTAAAATCATGAGAAGGAAAAAGAATGCTGGTTGTACTGATATGTGCTTCAGGGTAATCTCCCTTTTTAGTTCCTTCCCAAGAATTTGGCAGAGTCCAGTGCCTCAGGTAAACCTTTTATTGACAGCTGCTGTGGGTACATATGCAAAGTATGGGTGCACAGTATGAGTACTTATACACATGTATGTGGATTTCTAGGTACATGTGATTGTCTGTCTGTGTGAGTTCTGCGCATTTATATAATTTTGCATAGATTAATACAAATTATTGTGAAACATTTGTGTGGGTATATGAATGCAGGAACATAAATTTATAATTATGAATTTCTGCCTCTATATGTGTCTATCAAATACATTTAGATTAACATACCTTTGGAATAAATATAGTTGTAGCTATATGTGTGTGTGTGTGTATATATATAATATATATATGAGGCTGGCATCCCACTCTCACCCCTTCACTGTCGAAACTCCTAAATGTAGCCGTCTCTTCTACTCCAATAGCTTCACGTCTCGCACCTCTCGCCTGTGGAACTCCCTTCCCTATTCCTGTTTCCCTGTGAGCTATAGTCTCCAGCTATTCAAGTGTAATGTCAATTGACATCTCCAGTTGCCTTGATCTATCCACTATCCTCATCCTTTCTTCTATCACTCTTATCTGATCTTGGTCTAAATTTTCTGTAACCCCTTGCATCCTAGTGGCTTCCCGCCTTGCTTGGGGTGAAATTCTTAAAAAAAAAAAAAAATATATATATATATATATATATATATATATATCTATACACATGTAAGGTGCGATTGGTAAATTGTCGACATTTTATATTTTTAATTTCATCTATGTGCATTGTTTTTGATTTCATCAACTGCACATTATAGTAGGGTCAGTTGGGCACTGTTTGTGAGAAAAAGAGCACCATGGCACAATTTACTTTGCCAGAAATTTGGAAACATCATGCAGTATTCTTTGACATTTGTGCTGGAAGCTCCAATACGAACATTTCAGAGTTTTTGGGTGTCAATCTGAGGACAGTGCAGAGGATGCGGAAAGAATTGGATGGTATATCCAGACAACATCATGATGTATGGAGTGATCACTAGTGTTGGAGATGTTATGCCTCCATTCATTTTCCCACAATACTCAACACAGAGGCTTACATCAAGTGCCTTGAGGATATAGTGCTGCCCTGGATGAAGAGGGTGGAAGACCCTATGTCTGACAACAGGACTCTGCACCATACCACACAAACAGGAGAACCCATTCATAGCTGTCAGACAATTTCTGTGACCACACCATCCCTTAGATTTGGCCACCTAACTCTCCAGACTGCAACCTCCTTGATTATTATCTGTGGAGCGCAGTTGAGCGAGAGACCAACAAAATTCCTTGTAACACCAAAGATGAACTGAAGGCAAGGATTATGGCAGTATTCACCAACTTAAACAAGGAGATTGTCCAGAAGAGTTGCAAAAGATTCTGAACTTGTCTGGAGGCTGTCATTGAAGCCAATGGGAATTTTACTGAATAAATTTACTCTTTAGTATTTCAAGATATTTTTGTGTAATTTTGGTAAATGTTTCTGTTAAAATGAGATGTCAGTGTTATTTTCATTTTTGCATAATTTAGATGACAGTTTAATCATTACACCATATATATATATATATATATATATATATATATATATATATATATATAAGGTGATCACCTGTTTCTTGGTTTCAACCTTTCAGTATCTTCAGGTGATATGTAAAAGCTCTACATGTTGATTTTTTATTTTTTTACACGTGTACTGAGGACTTTAATACTTCAGTTTCCTGGTCTAATTCAATTCTGACCATTAAATTTTTTTATTGTGTGTGTGTGTGTGTATATATATATATATATATATATATGTGTGTGTGTGTGTGTGTGTGTGTGTATATATTTAACAAAAGATGGGTGTATGTAGATGTGTAGTTATGAACTTGTATACATGTATGCAAATGACATATATCACTTGTCTGGATTTCTGAGATGAGTTATCATTATTTACACTGTTTGCATTCAGACTATTGTCCTCATCTTTGTTGTTGTTATCACAATGTCTGGTCTTCATCACGTGTATGTTGATCTGGGTAACATACAGGGAATTTCAAACTAAACCCCTTATTTAATCTACATGGGTAAATTGTTCTTGTTCCATTGCCCATGTCTAAGGATATCTCATCTAGTTCTTATTTTTAGAATTTGCTCAGTTATTGCTTACCCTGTTTCCACTGAGTCCAAGTACACACTGCCCAGCCCAGGGATTGAACTCACAATTATTATGTAACCAAATTCATGATTCAATGCTTTGATCTACTAGGCTATTGTTGAGGTTACCGAGGTTGACATATACCTGATGAAGGCTGGACGACACCATGATGAAAACGTGACAACAATGACAAAGATGAAGACAATACCCTGTAAATAGTGTAAATGAATATTTAAATTATTTTATGTGTCTATATTCACTGGAATTAAGGTGTATATAAGTTTGTGTATTAAATGTATTGTTTAGGAAGTGTCTAATGGAGAAAAGGAAGTTTCTGTTGATATGGTCATATGCTGCTGTGGGAGCAACGTAGCAGGTATACAATTTTCTACTGGAGTGCTATGCAATTTCTTGGAGTTGTTTGATGACATATAAGCCGTCATTATATCCCTTACTAGAGTGAAAACCAAACTTTCATAAAATGATGGGAGCCAAGTTAATACAATGTGTGTTAATACTTTCACCATAATGGGTCCAACTAAGATAACCATATGTCTGAGGGTTTTGAAGGATGTCATTTTGTTTTTATAGTGCATTTGTTGGAGCAATGGATAATGGCTTGGATTGAGGAATCAGAGAGCTGAGTTTGAATTCCAGTCAAATCCATTACATTCATTCACATGCTAATACCCTTGGGATAGGTATGAATCCTATTCTTCTCCCCACTAGTTATGGGTAATAGCAGGACAGATTGGGTTCTATAGCCTTGGATGGTAACTGGTCTACCGCAGAAAGAAACGGCAATCTACTGCGGGGAAAAAATCTGCCTCGTCAGTCATGTATCAAAAGATACATGATCGCCTATACGTATATTATGCAAGGTACATAACTGACTGAGTGCATTAATTCGTGATAAGTTCTATCTTTGGCATGTGTTTCTGATTCTAGACTTTCTTCATGAGATTAAGAAGCTTGAATTCAGGAGAACAAATAAACTATTTTCAAAAGTTCAGTGTCAATTTCAGGTGATACTTCATTATTCCTTAGTTTTTTAATAACTTTCTTTAATTCCTCATTAGTAGGTTCATTATTGTTTATGTTTGGAGAGCTTAGATTTAGTTTATAGTTGCATTTGTTATAGAACTGACTATTTTTTTTTATGGAACTTACCAAATTCACACTAGCCATATATATTAGGTTGGTGCAAAAATAATTTCGTTTTCTAACATATGTTACTATGTGAGAAAACGAAATTATTTTTGCACCAACCTAATATCATCTAAATTCTGTGATATTGTGATAAACTTACCATGACAAACAAACTTGTACTTCTGTAACTATTTCTGAACATTTAACTAAGAATAGTGAATTTATTTCTTCCCCTTACAAATTGGATCATCAAGTAAGTATTTGTGTGCATCTACAATGATTAAGTGTATTTTATTGTTGATACTTTGATATCTGAGTGATGAATCAAGAGTAAGGCTTCTTATTTATTTCCTAGGAAACTACAGCAGATATGGAGAACACAGTAATACTATTTAATAGATTAAGTTTTCACTTACAAGACTATTTTTTTATATAGTTATCATTGACCATTCAATTTTTCATATAGTAACTGTCATTGGCCATGCAATTTTTCATATAGTAAGTGTCATTGGTCATGCATTTTTTTCATATAGTAACTGTCATTGGTCATGCATTTTTTCATATAGTAACTGTCATTGGTCATGCATTTTTTAATGTAAGAATTATTATTAGTTATGTACTTTTGCAGCAGTAAAAAAAAAAGCTGACATGCTGCACTCATTAAAATCTGCATGAGTGGTGGCAACCCACTTTTTCACAGCAGCAAATATGGTGTCATTGTTACAAAAGTGTTATCTGTATAGTCCATCTTTCAGTGGCCCAAACAGATAAAAGTAAGACAGTGTCAAATCCAGATGAAATGGTAGACATGGTAGAATAGTTAAGTCCAAATTTGTAACATGGTCTTCAAAATAGTGCGTTACAAGTGAAGGATTGTTTTCCACAATCTGGAAATTCAAAAGTTCAGCTTCTTGGAGTTCTTGGAACATTAAAATCTCCACATCTCAAAAGACAGTGCATAAAACTTTGCCCACTCATCCCTTGGGTCTTGAACGTTTTCTTCAGTGGGGTATTTACATGTTGTCACTCAATGAGCTGCTGATTTCAGTTTGTAATGTGGACATCATATCTCTTCGCTAATGAAACTTCAACTGTCAAGCTTGTAGTGGTCCTAAGAGACTTGAATTTAGTGGTCTTTTTGTTAGTTTGTGAGGGTCTGTGGGACCCACTTGACACAAACTTTGCTTTATTGATATTGTTTTCAGCATAGTGAAATAGGAAATTTTGCTCAGTACACAATTCTTTGGTCAAAATCTTCTGATTTGTGCAAATGAGCATGTCAAAATGTTTTTCATTTCGTGGGTTGACAGCTGGGTCATCTGGAACATGGTTTGTCATACAGATTACTGTTTCTTCAGCTGAAATGCATCACCAATTGCCTAACATATATATATATATATATACACACACATATATATATATATATATATATATATATATATATATATATATATATATATATATATATATATGGCCTCATCATTGAGCATTGGTTAGTAGTCTCACAGACAATTACTACTGATTAGGTTCCTTTTCATTGAGTCCCCCACTCTCATGTCAAACTAAGCTGAAGTTAATTTATAGCTAAACAGTATTATTCTTGATTATAATCTTTAATCAGGCAATGAAAATTTTCTGTCTAATTTCTAAATGTATATACACATCCATATTTATTCTCAAATAATTTTGTTTTCTCTCTCTCTCTGCCATAAAAGCATCAATTACATATGAATATCTCTTTAAACTGTTAGTTTTTTTTATTACAGTTTTATGTGTTTTCTCTAATTTTGTATGTATTTTCTCATACATTTTTCAGACTTCACATGGCTTTACAAGTGTCTAAGAACATCTCAAAACTTAGCCTTAGTATTTTCTTTTAATACTGTCTTCATCAACCACCACTTAATAAATCCAATATTATCATGTTGAGGGTCTCTTTGAAAGCAAAAAATTATTTTTGATTTTCTCTCGCATAAAGTTGTTGGTGTTATGAGAACATTGAAGTTAGAAAGACATTTTGTTTTGCTGAATGTTTTAATTTGCTTCTTGTTTTATTCATACCAAGCTATGACTTTTTTTTTTTTATAAGTCATTAAATGCTGTGAATCATCTGAATAGATTAAATAACATTTCAAGCTGATAAAAAAACAACAGATTTCTATCCTAATTAGCAGAACTTGCATTCTTTCTGAAGTTATTCATAGATCATATTGAAATTTTAGTCGCTGAAATATTTCTTCATTTTTCTTTCCTTACTGCTAGGACATTTGGTTCACTGTGTCATACTAGACAATCTTTATAAATCTACCATCTGTCCGTGCATTGAATATTGCTACTACATCTGGTCTGGTGCTTTTGCTATGTATCTAGAGATTCTTGACAGAATCCAAAGAATCTGCAATGTCATCAGTCCTGACTTGGCATCTCAGTTTCAGTCACTTTTCTATTCTCATAACATAGCTTCCATGAGCCTTTCTATAAATATTTTCATGGCAATTGTTTTGATCAACTTTACTCCTTGGTACCTCAACTTCACAACTTTATGCACAGTACTAGATTGGTAGCTAAGTTTCATCATTCTACTGTTGAAATGCCGAGATATAACCATAAGTTATGTGCTGATAATTTTTTCTTTCATTCTTTTCTCTTGTGAAACTCTCTTCCAGTTTCTTGCTTTCCTGTCAACTACAATCTTCAAAAACTTAGATACATTGTCAGTTGTTGTCATCTATTGTCTTGAATGATGTATAATGCTTTTATTATCCTCTCTCCCTTCAATAACATTTTTCACTTTTTTAACCTTTTGTGTCTTAGTGGCTTTATTGCTTTGCTTGAGGTAAAATGATTTAAATTTTTTTTTTTTTTTCTTAAATAAGATGACACCTGTTTATTATAAGAAATAACCTTCGTTTACACTTTACAAAGGTATTCACATTAAAGATGTTCAAATTTTCTATGTATTTCTTATGAAAATGACATATAGGCTCACTGTTATGACCAATACTTACCTGATAAAATCTTGACACCAGAACCAGTTATATGCTCAGATTGTTCAAGCTGTTTCTCTTTATGGAATAGGGGCCAGATGCACATGTACAAAATGGAAATTTTATTACTCGTCAATGATAAAGGAAATATTTTGATTTTTTTTTTTTTTTTTTTTTTTTTTAAACAAAAATTCATAGCATTTCATATGAAATGTCAAGTTTTCAATGAGAACATGAAACTGGTTTCTGTAGAGTAGAAATGGAGGTCTCATTAGATAATGAGGAACTTCCACTGGTAGACACTGGAGGACGTGTTACCTCCTCCGGTGTTATATAAACAGCTGAGTGTCCAGGGATGAAATGTTTTTTGTATTTGTCTCCAGTTGGTATGAGAATAAAGTAGTTCAGAATTACTGCTACCATTGTCGTTGTGGTTATTCAAAGTAATGTAGCTAGACATGTAGATATATAGGATATATCTAGAGACCGCAGAAAACAAAAAAAAAGAACTTTTTTACTTTTTTAAATTGAAAAAATGAAATTATCATTAATCACAGTTTTAATGCATCTGTGGTTGAAAAGATACCAAGAATAGTTAATTTAATGTAACTAAAACTACTCAAAACTGACAGTATTTAATTGGTTCATATTTTCCAAAGATTTTATTGAAAAGAAATGAAGGTATTAAAATTGGTAGACCTGGAAAAGTTGTTAAAAATGATGAAATATTAATTGTTCAACACAAGGAAAAAGAAGACGTATGGTTGACTAGCAACAAATTTTAGAGAAACTTAAAGAAACACTGAGCAATTCATTTACTTTGTAGAGTTTGTCTCTGATAGATGTCAAAAACTCTCAAAGAAATAATTCATAAATACTTTCATTTGCAGTGAACCATAATAGAGACTTCCTTGTCTCATCCATTAAAAACCGCCATTCTACGTTCTGAGTCCACTGAATGCCTCAATCTAATAGGGGAACTGTCATTTCATTTTGTCTCAAAACTTCTATAAAGAAAAAATAATTTTTATTCATTTTGCAAAGGTTCTATAACCCTACTGTCTAAGATTACATATTTCTGTCAGTCTTTCCCTACAGAAAAAACCTTATGTACCTCTTGCTACTCTATCCCTATTTCCGTACCACGTGTTCTTGATGAGCTACATTCCTTGGTCCCCAGCCTTGACCTTTTCACCTGAGACCTGTGTTCCATGTACACAATGATGAATCCTCCTCATTTGTTCCAGGTTCCATTAGTATTCCACTTGAACAGCTGCTTCCCAAGAACTTCTGCCTTGTGGAACAGAGGGCCAGAAAGATGTTTTCCCAATCACTAGAATCTTGACCTCTTCAAGTCTAGAGTTAGCCATTATCTTTCCTGCATGGCCCCAAGAAATACACTTTTTGCCCTTTTTTGCACTAATAGAATACCACCCAGTATCCCTCTACATTGAGTGACTCTTGGGCCTTGTATTCGGCGAACATTAGTACTAAAAAAGTAATTTTGTTCTGATTAGCTTTCCTTTTTGATACTTTGACTTTATGAATTTAATCATACTACTAGATTAATGGCAAGGTGTCATCATCATACAGTTAAATGACTTGATGCAACTGTATGTTCCAGGCTAACAGTTTCTTCTCTTACACATCATACTTGTTGAAAGTTTGATTTTCAAAAATATAAATGCAATATCACTTGTTATTTTCTGTCTTTATTTTCTGTTCTTTTATTGTTCTCTCTCCTTAATAATGTTTTCTTTTTCTTATATTATCACACTCAGTAACCCCAACCCCTTAGTGGCTTTATTGCCTTGCTGGAGGTGAAATAATTAAAAAATACTTTAATAAATCTATTGGATATTGGGTCAAACAGTTAATATATTTTTTCATTAGGTAACCTAATTTTTAAAATTCTTTCTGTAATGAATTCAACTTAACATTTGTCTGTATTTTGGAAATTGTTCTTTATGTATCACTGCAAAATCAAACAATGAAGGTGCTGCCCAAAATAAAAATAAAAAACATGTAAAGAAGATGCAGCAAATCTTTAAATTATATTTGATTGGGCAATAATGGAATGAACACAGAGTCAACCAAAAATAATTTTGTTGTGCATCATGAGTTTTGTGAAATGTTCTCACTGAAACAGCCACGGTTTTTAGCATGACATTTATATGTAAATATGTAGGGTAATCTTCAGAATGAACGCAGGGGCAAATAATATTTCATGTGAAAAATACACAAGCAAATTTCTATTTATTTGATGCTGAAGATCACCATTTTTTTTTGTCCCTAATTTGATGGTTGAAAGACTCTGGAACAAATTGCTTAGAATTAAGAATTGCCTAATATGGAGTGGTGCTATGAATTTCAAATGCTGGAAGCTAAGATGTAATTTAGGATTTGCCAAAAAAATATTATTATTATGGCAATTATTTAGAAGCCGTACAAAAAACAAAAATATCATAAAATGTATTAAAGGAACAGGAGAAATGGCAATGATATTACGACTACTGTTAGGAGTAATTATAGTATTTCTGGCCAAAATGAGGAGGGATTAGAAAATTTATTAATTTCTTTTTTACTTGAAAGTTTTAACTTAAAATATTTTCATGTATTTGCTCAATATGTGTTTCTGTATGGTTTTCATTCAGATTTCAGTTTCTGAAGAAATTTTATGAAATTAGGATTCTTCATGTTGGGTCATGAAGAAGGAATAAAATTATTAAAGCTCTGAATGTTCTTGTGGAGTTTGCTACGAATAAAGGAGAAGATTGTTGTCTAATGAAGGATTATGTTGATTTCTAACTCCTCAAACTGATTTTGAAAACAAATATAGGCTGATCCCTCTTTTTGACGAGATATGAATAAATATGATATAATTCTTAAAAAAGATGCACAATGCAAATATTCAAATTTTACACCATTTAAAAAGAAGAATAAAATATTACTAATTTATTCACTCAAAAACTGACTATTCTTGCTGCTATTATATTACACAATACACTGACAAAACATATATATATATATATATATATATATATATATATATATATATCATGAGAATTTCTCTGTAGTATTTATCTTATGTTATGTGGTCTTTAATGTTTGACTCTTACCAAAAGGTATTACTTTCGTTGTCATTTTTTTTAATGCCATATCTGTTCAGGATGTGACAATTATGGCCCACCACAGATTCCTTTTCATTATTATCTGTAAATTGCTTGTGAAAAATACTTGAATTCTTTCCTGTTGGTTCCTTCATTGTTTTGAATTCAATGTTGTTCTTAACTTAGACTGAAGGTTACCCGAGGCTGGAGAGACTATTTAACATAACTAGAAGGAAAAGAGATGGATTCATGCCTTTTACAAGAGCTTTAGTATGAAAGTAAATAATAGCTAAGTTCAGAATTTGAACTCTGCTCACCACTTCCATTTTCAATGCTGATAACTATCACACTACCTACACATCCCTTCTTTTGAGCTTCTTTGTCCATTTAAGATGTGGGAAAGCGTGGCTCACCACGACTTCTTTTTCTTTTTAGCTCTTAATAAAGTTTGTTTTTTGCTATCTCTCTTAATTCCTGTTCTACTAATCATTTACACAGGTTCATTAGGTAGGTTATGTGCTGCATTCCTCTGACTCTCTTGCCTTCAGTATGTCCTGTGAGTATCATATTTTCTAAGTCCTCTTTCCTCATTATGTAACCTAGAAATTTCTTTTTCTGATTCAAAGTATATGCATCCTTTTTGGTTCCATTTTCCTTAAAACTTTGTGGTTGCCCACATGTTCGTTCCATGGTATTCTCAGCATCCTTCTGTAGAATCAGATTTCTGTTGTCTCAAGTCTCATGTGATGAGATTGTCCATCATTCACTGTCAGATAGGGGGACTGATATTACATAACAGTTAAATATGCATTTATTTATTTCTAATGAAATCTTTCTGTTTCTTAATACTTTGCTTAGCTTTTGGAAGGAATTCTTTCACTATCCCAAGACATTTTTGAATTTTGGTGTGGAATTTTCTGTTCTCTGTTAAGACGCTTCTTAGATATTTAAATTTTTTTATTTACTTGATTTTGGTATCTTCACTTTATAAGTTGCATGTTGAGCTGTTCATTTTGCTAACAATCATACATTCTGTCTTGTGTCCATAAAAATCACAAAATTCTATATGAGTTTATCTTTTCTTTGTGTTTCTATTACACGGGGATCCTTATATTTATTATAGAATTATCTCAGTAATTATTTACGCTATTTACATTGTTCAGACTATTGTCTGCATCTTTATTGTCATATTCATATTTTGGAGAAGACATGATAATCAGATGGGGTCAAATCAGGAGAATAGGGAAGGTGATCAATCAGTTCAAAGACACAGTCATGCACAGTTGGGCCACTTTTGGATTGTTGATAAAGCTGGAGCACTATCTCCTCATCTAGAAAATATATAATCATGAATGTTCTTTAGGACAAAACCATTTTTTCTACAGGTACTTGATGATGCCAAATTTTGTCTTTGTTCAAGGAAAGTCGCTGATAGCTTGAAGTCTCTTTTGAACAGTCTGATGTCAGTTTACCTGGAAAGAAACAATGCAGTTATTGATAAGAAGAGTTGAAATTAAGGCGTGCAAGATTTCACAGCTCTAGCATCACTCTTTCATAGTCAGCCTATGAACTATTCAGCCCACCTTTGTAGTTTGAACATTATACTGTGAAAAATTAGCTATTAGGTTGGTGCAAAAGTAATGACGTAATAATATCGTTTTTTGACGTTAAAAAATACGTCAAAAAACGACGTTATTACGTCATTATTTTTGCACCAGCCTAATAATAACTCTGGTTCAGTTTACTGATTTATTGGTGAGCTTTCCAAGATAGACAAGTTTTTATGCATAAATTTCTAAAGATATGTGTATAACTGTGATGTATACTTCATTAACATATATATATATATATATATATATAGTGTATTTCGACAGTAATAATTGTCTCAAACATGTTTGTTTAAATACTATGGACAAGTTCTGTCTATCAATTTTTAATTTATTTTTTCAAATTTCCAAATTAGGTGTTTTGTGTTATCGATAAATTTATTTTTATTTTATATTATCTTCTTCCCGAATACTTTTGAATATTTCTACATTTGTTTTCAATATATATATATATATATATATATATATATATATATATATTCTATTGTGAATAAAGAATGTTGAATACATCAACCATCGAAACATATCTAATGAAGCTGAATATTTAAAGAATTTCCTCTTCTCAATTCTCATCTTTTTTTTGGAAACCTAAAGCTCAGGAGAATGGAACATAAGTAGTTGAATTCTTTGAATTTTCGATGTTCAAATTCATTGTCTAGCCAAATTGAAAACAACTTTGGATTCTATTGAGTATTATTTTGAGTTTTTAAGTATGTCTTAAGCGACATAAATTATTCAATCATTTTAGTGCTTAAAAAAACAAAAAAAATTCATTCGTAATTTTATGTCCATCAAGAATATTTATCAGAATAAAAATGAGAATCTCGCTCTCTCTCTCTCTTTATATATATATATATATATATATATATATATAAAGAGACAAGAGGAAAAACTATACTTAGCCAATGCATTTCATCCTCTGATGAACTTTATGAAGGCAATATCATTGGTTTATCAAAGCTTATAAATTTGAGAATGTTTATAAGGTGGTTAAACAGTCAAAATATTGTAGTAAACACAAAGTGTCATAATTCAATGTCTGGTAAAAAGTAAAGTGAGCAAGTAATATTCAGTAATTTAATGTATATTGTTTAGATTGTGATTAGATTGTTATGGTATAAGATGTATGTATGTGAAAGGCTGAAGTGATGGATTTAACTGTTTTCTTTTCATTTTTCAACATATCTGTTGTTGAGTATGTTGGCTTGGGAAATTTATAATATAAGTTACACAGATAATAATCATAATGTATGAAAATAAATCAGTTTGGCTTGAAATTAAAAAAAAGTGGGAAACATTTTTAAAAAAATGAATGGGGGAAAATTAAAAATAAAAGAAAGAAAAAGTAAGTAAATATTAAGGAAGAAAGAAGTAGTGGAGAGACATTAACCCATTGTACTCATCATACTAGTTTACACTCTATAGAGTATAACTATAAAGTACATCTGGCAGCAATGCCTCTGATCAAGAAATTGTCTATTTTGATGAGCATGGAATCACCTCTTAATTGCAGTTTTTCCCAGGTTCACTATGATCTGGGGTGGTAACACTTGTTAGGGTCCCATCTATGGACAAATAGTGAGCTTCCAAACAAAAACAAAGCACTATGGAAGTATAAAAATAGATTTTTCTAGTAAAAATACCAACTATACTTATTTATAGCAAAATTACCAATAATACATTTTATCTGTAGTTGAAAGGAGACAACTGCATTCAAAGTATATTTGTTGAAGCCATATAACTGTGTTCAAAATATTTAGTTTCCAGCATTAAAATACCCCATATAGGTGTTGATATGCTGCTAAACGAAACAACCAGCCAACCATCCAAAAAGCACCCTAGCATCTAATTGCTATAGTACAACTTAACCAGTAAAAGAATGTACCTCGATTTTAGAGTCAATAAAATAGTTTGAGACATACTATTGAGTGTAATACTGCTGTGTTCCCTGAGGAATATGGTAAAAAGTATACTCCACTATTTGTTTATATATTTCTGCAAATAAGTATAAATATTTTTGCATCTTTACAAAGACTGATTCAGATACCTAATAAAATATGGATATCACCACCATTATTTTTGCACCAAATGAGGATCATCCTACTTGCAGGAATGCTTTTATTTGTCAATTCCTTTCAGGATATGGTTATCCACAGCTTCCTGTTTTTTATTGCTTTAAGCAACTTTTGAACCTTTATTAACCCTCTTCTACCATCTATTCATACTTATTAATTAAGGAACTACATCCACTCTTCAGGAGACTCGGTTGTAAAATTGAATTCATTTTCAGAAATTATACTGTCTGTATTTCTGAGATGAGGTATTGTAACTATTTAATCTATTTATGTTGTTACATTGAGTTACTAAAGGGAATTAACTGATACTGAGATTAAAAAAAAAAAAAAAAAGTTAGAAAAATCTATCCCCTTGAAGTAAACAATGATTTGGTTTGAAATTCAAAT
This sequence comes from Acanthosepion lycidas, assembly GCA_963932145.1. Classification (NCBI taxonomy): domain Eukaryota; kingdom Metazoa; phylum Mollusca; class Cephalopoda; order Sepiida; family Sepiidae; genus Acanthosepion; species Acanthosepion lycidas. Next base: position 55,439,056 of record OZ010583.1, read on the forward strand.
GTATATCACCTGAAGAAGGTTGGAGTATACAAGGGCCGAACCGTTGTGAATATAGCAATAAAGAGTCGGAATGATGTAAATAGTGTAAATAGAAATTATACTATTTTGCATTTTCGTCTTTGTTTCTAAGGAGATTGTGCAAGTTTCTCAGTCTGACCAAGAACTGATTTTCCAGCCAAATTCTGATATATATATATATATATATATATATATATATATATATATAATTTCTATTTATCAAGTTGTTATTTACTTGCTTTCTGATATTCCTACCATGATTGCCCTGTGATGCATGTTTTGTGCATTATTATCAACATCTGCATCAAGGTCATTTGCATGCATTTTTCATTGGCTGGAACAGGTAGAATTGCTGTCCAGTCATTTATTTGCTCATATATTTGGTGTATAGGTGTATGGTGGCTTAACTTATGTCTACATCAGAAGTGGATATGCAGTGCATCACTACCGTGGGGCTCAGAAAACACAGGGGAAGTGGTAGAGCGATATATGGGATGTTCTACATGCAAGGTGGAAAAAATCAATATGGAAGACAGAAACGACCAGCCTAAACTTGAGTGTGTGCATAATTTATGGAAATATATTCATGAACTTCTCCACCTGGTTAGTTACAGGTGACATCGAGATTGAGTTGGTTTTCATTAATTCCTGTATCTTTTCTTCTTCCTTTTTTTTTCTCTCTCTCTCTAATTTTCTTTACTTTTCTTCACCTATTCTGTTTATATCTCTCATCATTATTTTTTCTTTCTTTTTATAATTTTCTCCTTTTTTGTTTTACCTTTTTTATTCTTTCTTTATATTCAGCCACCTTCAGTTTTTCTTACTGTGATCATTCTCTTATATTTTTATGATTTTATGCATTCCTCTCATTTTAGCTGCATCTTAAACTCCCTCTTTCACTTTGTGATGACTACACCCACTCTCTCATTACTCTTCACTCTCCATTTCTATGTTTGTTCAGCGATATATCCATTCCAATAATTATCATTTTTCTACTCTCTCCTTGCTTCTCTCAGCATTTCCCTTACTTTCTCTGTATTGTTCTCAGTCTTCATCTTGGCGACTTCACTCTCTCCTTAGTTTTCTGCAGACTTTTCTCTCTAATGTTCTTGTGCATGATTTAAGTGATAACAATCGCTCTTCTCTTTCTCGGTGCAATGACACTTTTCAATTCATTTCCCTCTTATTTATTTAACTCACTTTTGCTTCATTATCTTTAGTGGCTCTTCTTTCTTTTCATCTGTAATTTGAAACTTTACTCTCTCTCTCTCTGCTTCATTTCATCTCTATTTCCGTGAAAACATTACTACTTTTTCCACCCTTCTGTAGTTATGAAGATATATCTTGTAGTCACAATTGTTTAAACACACACACACACACTTATATATATATATATATATATATATATATATATATATATATATATATATATATATATCAAATATGCTCAAATGTGACATTTTCTATATAACAGTAACTGTAAAACTTTTAGACATTTTTAATGGAATTTTGTATGTTGGGTTATTCTGAATTTTTTTGAAAGAAGCCAAGTTTTCATTTGATCAGTTTAGATCCAACAATTGTCTTTTATTGAGAATTTATTGCAATTCATGTGAATGTGACACTACATGTAGAGAAATTGAAGTTACCGTGATTTAATGGGAAACATAGGAACAAGGTCAAGATGCAAGATTTTACTCTGCATGTTGTTGCAAATTCTACAAAAATTGTCCCCATTCTATTATTTTACAAGTATTTAACATATTTGTCTGTTTCATTGCAGTTCTTTAAATAAAAACAATTCTTTAAGCAAAATTAATGATGACCTTGGATCTTATTTTTAATTCGAATGATCTTCCCCTGTTATCACAATTTTTTTTTACAGTAAGCAAAATGAAAGCAACTCACATGATATTTTGATATACAAGGGTATAAGATCATCGCCTGACATTATTAGCTGAATTTCAATCTGAAATTTTCACTGGGTAATGTGTTATTTATCTGATTAATGACCATGTGTTAAATTAAATGCACAAATGTTGGGTTATACTGAAAAATAAATAATAGTTGCATGAAATACATGCTTTTTAAGCATTAGGCTATGGACTTGTTTTTGTAGCTATGTATATATGCAAGTGAATGTGAGGGTTCATGGGAAAGAGAAATGTTATAGAAGATTACATTTGGAACCCACTGTAACTAAAAGAGTAACTTCATCCAAATACTTTTCAGAAAACAATAGACCCACTTCCCGTCCATATAGATGCAGACAATAATGCACAAATATGTTACAAGAAAGAAAAATAACATTAAAACATGGAAGTGAACATCAAAGTTGTTAATTGCTTAGAAAATCATGGAGAAAAATTAGTTAATAGCAAGGTCAAGTTTTTATTGGTTTTACAATAAAATTAGTGTTTTTTTTACAATAAAACTAATTTTAATCAACTAATATAAAAGTTTTCAATTAATCAATTAAACACATCCACATTGGTCAGAATTCCTACATAAGATCAAATAAAATATTACATTTGAGTAGGCACAAATAATGTTACAATCCTTGCAATCATGTCGAAGCTATGCCAGAATACTTATCAAGAAATGATTGCTCCCAGTTGGGCCCATGAGAGAGGAAGTCAGATGTCATCGAGGCCCGAAATGTTCTATTAAAATAAACATTACTGAGGAAGCATCCTTGTGCACAATATATGCTTATAAAACGAACATATGATAAACATATGAATTTCAGCTTGTAACATTACATTTTTGTTAGAAATTGTTTTTTCTTCTTTGTGCTTTGTTCCCTTAGGACATACGCGATCATGGTTCTCCACAACTTCATGTCCCTTGTAGCTCTTAATAAATTTTGTCTTTCTGTTATTTCTTCTAAGCCCTATTTTACCATCCATTTGCTCAATCTTATGAAGTATGCTATGCATTGTTTTCTTATGACACTCTTTCCCTCTATCTGTCCCCTGAGCACCAGATTTTCTAAGCCCTCTTTCCTGTGCCTCAGAAACCTCAAATGTCTCTTCCTGATGATAAATATGTTTCTTTTTTGTTTCCATTTCCTCCAAAACTTTGTCATTTTTCACATGTTCAGTCCACAGTATTCTCAGCATCCTTCTGTAGAGCCACATTTCTATTGCTTTGACATATTTGGTGTATGGATATGAGATTTTATTTTTTGTACAAGGGTTGTGCACTGAATGAACCTGATGGCAGGCAGGACCAGAGGTTTGGTTCTTCATGGGGGAGGGATCAACAAAAAAAATTTGGAAAACAAGAGGGAGGTGGAATATTTGTATTTAGGCAGTAAAATTATAGGCCCTTTCAAAAGTGATAATAGTGCTAAATGTGGTAATTATCTTAAGTTCTTTGTCAAGACATTGTTTGAATAACAAATGTCTCAAATAATCCCTGAAGTTAAGCAATATCAAAACTGGTCAGTACCTAGATGGTTGATCACTTGGAAATATCAGGTTCTGTAAGTTTAGATGAGCAGGTGGTGTAATGGACAATGACTCAGAATTGTTAATCAGAGAGCTGAGTTCCAATTCCAGTTCTGTTCGTTATATTCACTTACACACAAATACCGTTTGGGGAGGTATGAATCCCCCTCTTTTCCCTGTCTCTGGGTTTAATTATGTTTTTCATCAGGTCCCATAAATGAAATTTATTCCTACTGATTTCATTTGTATTTGTTAGTTTTGACTATCATGGATTTATGGATTAATTAGTAAGACCTCCATCACTAAACCATTTTTATCTCAAAAATAAAATAAAAATTGTGTACAAAATATTTAGATTTTGGCATTAAATAACCCAGAGAGATTGATAAGATGTAAAAAAAAAATCAACCAACCAACCAATAAACAAGAAGTTTTATGCTAAAGAGTAGAATCTTACAAGGCAATGCTTTTAAACATTCTACGAAGCTGATTATTGGTCACCTTGCAAAAAAATGAAGTTTAAAAGCACCTAAATTAATATAATGGTTCATAGCCAATCCAGATATTAATATATTTGAAAACATTTGGTTCATCAATAAATAAGACAGAGATGACAAAGAAAAACAATATTTGGGCAAAGAGAATGTTAAGTAACCAATAATAATGGCTGAAATAAAGTTCGATTCAAAATGATAGAAAAGCTAACCTAATCAATGAATTAAAGACTGATGAAAGTTATAGAATGTTTGGGAGCAAAATAATAAAATACTACTTTATCCAGGTATATAGAATAATCCTCTACTTCGAGTGGCTCGCAGGCCTTGTACAAGATGAACATCATTGTAAAAAAAAACAAAAGAACAAATGAGATATTGTTTTGATTGGACATATTTCTACAATCTATATATTTGAATTTTTTTTAATCATTTCACCCATGCAGGGGAAAAAGCCACCAAGACACAAGGGGTTACTGAATGTGAATGAATAGGAAAAAAGAGAAACATTATCAAGGATCGAGAACAATAAAAGAGTAATCAAGAAGACAATATATATTGTTTGATATTGCATTTAAATTTTTGGATATCAAAGGTGGCTGGAACACATGTTGCTGGAAGAGAGCAAGCAAGAAGTGTGTGAAAAGAAACTGTTAGCATAGAACTTAGTTACATCTGGCCAATTCACCTGTAAAGTGATGAAAACTTTTGCCAATCTAGAACAGTGCTTAAATTCATAAAGTCTGAATACCATAGCAGAGAGTTCATCTGAACAATTACCATTGTAAAAGTATTTACAGAAAAGGCGCAGAGAAGTTATATTATGGCAGTGAATGAAGCTGAGGTTAGAATCAATAATATTGCTGATTTTTGAGATTTTATGAAGAATCTAAATATATATCACTGATGAGCTGTGATAAACAGTCTGTCTGTTGATGGAATAAAAATATATATATATATATATATATATATATATATATATATATATATATAATTATTTATTTAGAAAATTTATAACATAAACATGTTATAAAATCACTACAAAAATAGCCATTTTGTTTCAACACTCCCGGTGTCTTATCAAGTGATGAACTAATATATATATATATATATATATATATATATATATATATATATATATATATATATATAGTTTTAAGGTGTGCTATATTTATGGAGTAAAGTGCTCAATATGAGGGATAGAGCATATGTAAATATAAAAATGAACTTTGAAGTCAACACTCAGAGATGACAGCCTGATGACTGCGCCTAGCATAAAACAGCCTGTTGCCTCTGAGTGTTGACTTCAATGTTTACTTTTATATATATATATATATATATATATATATATATATATATTCAAAGCTTGGGGAAATGGCAGACTTATAAATATGTAAGAGCTTATGTTCTAAGTTGCATGATAAACTTGACCCACTCAAAGCAAGATACTTTCAAAAAATTTTTTAATAAGGATAAATCTTATGAGATGAAAGAAATGTTATATTGCTCATATAAGCATATGCTTGCACCCCCCACCAAATTTCTTTTAACCATTTGTAGTATTTTTTACAGGGTTTTATTTTAACAAAATACAATAAAGAAAGAAATAACTATCAAAGCAAGGAAGAATATAACTTTCATAAAACCCTGATGAAAGAATTCTTCTTTAAAAGTGTACGATGATGGTCATTTCGCTTTATTTCATTTTAATTTGGAATTGTGGTGAGTTCAAATAAAAATGTACAAACGAATAAAAAAGAATTCAAATTAAAACAAAACATTTGCTTTCCCTTAAAATCCATGTATCTTTTTCTATCTTTCACTCTCTTTCTCTCGATAAATTTCTCTCTCAAATAAAAAGAGGAAGAAGATGAAAAGACTAAACCCATCTGAAAAACACAGGACATTGATGGTCTAGAGGCTAAATATTTTTTTGGGCCCCCCACCAAAACATTTGTCTCTGCTTCGGCTCTGTATGCTTAATGATCCTTATATAAATATGCTTGCATTCCCATAATTGCACATGACTCTGAATTTAATTTTATATATATATGTATATGCATTCATACCTTTCTACCTGAAAATAAATTTATATTCTCCTACTTGCTTGCAAGAAAGATGCATCTAGTTGTGCTTTTTTTGACAGTGAAATTTGCACTGTACAAAGCCTGAGAGCTACTCAAGGTAGAGGATTACGCAGTAAGAGGTACAGTTTATGTGTATATATGTGGAAGATAACAGTTAAACCTAGACCTGAACAAATTAAGATTGTAGTGATCAAGAAAGCATCCTCTTGGGAGTAGGTTCCACTGAGCAGTGGTTTGTGGGTAGAAGTTGCTTGAGTGGAACTTACTTCTCACTGATGGAATGTGAAAGGAATGTGAGTGGTTTGCTACAATGTGCATAGCATGGTGGGTCTTAGACATGAAGGTTAGAACTGGTAGACATAAGGAATGTAGTTTATTTGAGTACATGGAAAGAGCAATAGAGCAGTGTGAGGCTTCACTTTCTGTTGATAGTGGTTCGATTTTATTTTCTTTATGATGTACTTGACTTCAGTCTGAACTTCATTTTATTGTGATACTGATTGTCAAAAATTAATATATACAAATGAAATCAGTAGGAATAAATGTCATTTATAGGACCTGATGAAAAACATAATTCAACCCAGAGCTAGGGAAATTGTGAAAAAGAATAAAGTGTGCTGAACTGCTCTATAATATATGATCCTCCCATATGGAAGTGAATGCTGGACAGTTTTCTTCACAGATGATGAATAGACTTGCACCAACAGATGGTGAGATATTATGAACTGAACAGCAATGAAGTTTTAAGGAAAATAGGACTTAAAAGTTTATTTATATTTACAATGAGAAAAAGATAGATGGAATTCCTGAGACACATAATGAGGAAAAAGAACACTCATTGTTTATATTGAAGACAGAAACAGGAGAAAATAGCAAGTAAAATATGTAAAAAGTTTATGTAAATGGATGGCAGAAATAAGGATAAAACCAGGTAGTAATAAGTCAAAAGTTGAGGAGAGCCATGACTGCCCATGTCCTGAACGAACATGACACATAAAAGAACTTAAGATCAGTATAAATGATAATAAATTTCTATACTGATGATGAGTTTTAAATTTAACCTAAAATAGATAAATAAAAATGTAATTTCACATGGTTTACATAAGATATTTAAATAATAACGACTTATTTTTATCCTGTTATGGAAGATTGATCATGATATTTTGTACCAGGGTTATTTCGTTTATAATGCTTAAAGTAGATTTCAATCCTTAAGAGAATTTAATAATCCTAAATGTCTTTCAGTGCTACCCTCATTTTCCAATATTACTTATTGACCGAAGTCGTTCCTCAATCCCGTGAAATGCAATCATGTACTGCAGTGACAGTATGCAGTTGGTTTCACTATTAATATTTGTTGTGTTCTGCCAATTTTTGATATATTTGTAGAACACATATGATAAAAAGAAACTTACAACGAGTGGTTTGTGAGGCAATCATTGCACTATGATGATTGTCTTGTTAAAAAAAAAAATGTCAAAAAATTAGGTCAAATTAACTAAAATTCAAATCCAGGCATCCATATTTAATATACAAGAGTCAGTCAAAAGGTAATGCAATTTGTTTATTATATAAGAAATAAGGAGCACAAACTTATTTTACATCAAGATATAGCAGGGGTAGCCAAACTGTGGCTCTTTAACCTTTAAAATTCGGCTCATGGAAATATATTGGCTGACCTCCTTTTTTTCATCACAGTTAATATAAAAGGTAAATAAAAGAAACTTAAAACTTTATAATTATTTACTGGGTATGAATTGGATTAAAACATAAGTTTAATGTTAATGAATATGTAACAAAAACATGTGTAAATTTTGTCCATGTCTTGCAGCTCTCAGTCATCTGAACTTTATTATTTGTCTCTCTTACATTAAGCAAGTTTGGCTACTCCCCGAGATCTACCTATACATCACAGGCTCACATCCCTGCTTCTGAACATTATATCAGAACTCTTTCATGACAGAGGAGAGAAGTCTATAAGACATAAAAACATGGAAAGATCTGTAGTATTAAAAGTTGATGTAAGATTGTCACTGGCCAAGGTGAACCAAAATTCAGATGCCTGACTAAATTGGATTGTAATAGTGATGATGTTAAATTTAGACAGTTTGGGGACTAATAAGATTACTGAAATAATAAATGAAATATATGTCAGTGTCAAAATACTGGAAGATCTCAGTAGATCTATCTTCATAATGATACCAAAGAAATCAGATGCAAACTTCACTGGACAATTCACTTAATGAATCACATAATAAGTTATTAAAATTCTAATGAACAGTGTTCACTACAAAAGTTAGACAAAGATCAATGTTGTTGTCTTTTCAAGATACTAAAGCAAGAAATTCTATCATTATGATCAGAATGCTTTAAGAACAAGCAATACAAATTTTTAAAAAAACAAGCCTCTACCTATGTTTCATAGATTATACAGAAGCATTTGATATGGCATGACCCAAAGACTTATTTGAACTACTAAGAAAGTTTAATTTATATCAGAAAGATATTTGAATAATCATTAACACGTAGTTGAAACAAACTTCCTGTATGCGGACAGAAAATGAGTTGAGAAATTGCTCAAAACTAGAAAGAGGCATGAGATGAAGATACATTTTCCCACCAGATTTATTTTGCCTACATAGATGATCTTTAGGGAACTAGAAAACTTTTCTAGATTTATTATCAACAGGCATAATCTTAACAAATGAAGGTATGTAGATGACACTGTATTGATGGCAGATTTAGAAGAAAAACTGTAAGAACTTTTTGATAAAGTTGTAAAAGTTCGTTTAGTGGCATATCAACTCCTTATGGTTTATTTAATGCTGAAATTTAACTTTCTTGAGAAAATTAGTAATTTCTTTTAAAAAAAATCTATTATTGGTAATTTTTTTTCTTTTTTTCAGAATTGCTGGTATTTTTTTAAACTATGAAAATGTATTGCTGGTATTTTTACTATAAAAATCTATTTTTATAGTTTCATAGTGTTTTGACTCCATTTTGGAGGGTTAACTATTTGTCCATAGACTGACCCTTAACAAGTGCTGCCACCCCCAGTCAGTGGACTTGGGAACAACAGCAATTAAGAGGTGGTTCCACACTCCTCAAAACCTCCCAATCAGAGACCTTGCTGCCGGATGTAGTTTATCGCTATAACCAGGATGTAGTAGTAAATGAAAGTAAGAAGTAAGAAGAGAGAATCTATGATCATACAGCCTGACATGTGAATTGGAGATCAAATCAGCATGGGAATTTAGTTATCGAGGTAGTAACAATAGAAAATGAAGCACAGAAATCAAGAGGTGAATTTTAATAGTGAAAGAAACAATATATAAAGATGTCATTACAACCAAAGAAAATAGTGCTGGACTATTATTTAATATCTAATCTCTAACATACCATTGAATTCTGGACCGTTTCCTTACAGCTGAAGAAGAAACTTAGTTACACAGAATGTTTGATTGATTTGTTTGTTTAATGGCTTACAGATTTAAGATTTTTGTTCAACTCCTTATGGGTCTTTTAATGCTGAAATTTAACTTTCTTGGGAGCTTTGAAGTAATAAAAATATGATATATATTATTCTCATTTCACAATTGAATACATGGTAGATGATTTCTTGGATGGCTGATTTTGTTGAGCGGTATAGCAACCTTAATGAATTATTCAATGCCGAAAGCTAAATATTTTGAACACAATTTTACGGCTTCAACTAGATATATTTTGAATGCAATTGTCTGCCATCAACTATTTTTTAACTATATTTTGAGCTAAATTTGAAATTTCTGGAACATATGCTATGGAAAGAAAGCTTAGAAAATTCATAAGATTTATTGAAAGTAAGATAGGGAGAGGATTGATTGATTGACTTGATTTTTTACAGTTTATCAACTTTTAATGGGTTTGTTTAAAGTTGAAACATATTTTGGATTGTAGGAGGTTGTTTACAGTACCGGGTTTCCCAAGTAGTCCCCCATCTAAGTACTGACTGGGCTTCATACTGCTTAACTCCAGTGATTAAAAAGGAACTAGTTTTTAGTGTAGGACAGAGGGAAATATTGAATGTGATATCTAGTGAGATTGTATAGGTGGATTCTAGAACAGGGTTGAAGAGGGTTAGTAAAGAGTCAAGCGTTGCTTAGAGCTTCAAGTGATGAGAAGTTGTGGAGAGTCATGATCACCCATTTTCTGAAGGGACACAGCCCTTAAGAAGAAAATATTTATAAGAGAACTGTTCATCTTTTCTTGTTTTTTTTTTTCTTGTGTTTTAAAATGATATGAAATTATATAATCCCAAATACTTTGCACACTATTCTTTCTTTCCTTCAAGTTCTGGCATTTTTAAATATGTAAATGCTGTAGGTCACATGCTATACCACTTGTTCACACTCTGCCTGCCCACTTTCTGCCTTGTTGCATTTTGTATTGTTTTTAATAAAATGTTTTCTTTTCTTGTCCCACCTAAACCCTCTCTGAGCCTTTTCTACCCATCATCTGTGTGTCTCCTTTACTGTCACAACCTCCTTCTGAAGTCAATTTTTCTTTTTTACCCTCCTCCCCGTCAAGATAATATTAGTTCTTTTGTGTATATTTTTCCCCTTCCTCACTCTCTTGTCTTTTATTTTCTCTGATCCTATCATTGTCACAGCTTTGCCCAAAGCCAAGTTATCTATTTTGCACACCTTGGATTTTTTTTCATCTACCTTTATAACATTATATATTTTTAGTTATCTATTTATTTTCATCATGTAACACTTTTTTTGCTTCTGTCCAATTCTGTTCCTATATTTTTTTTTGTCAATCTTCAATGAGACTTAATCTCAATGTTTCAAATCTTTTAGAGTCAGCTTTTAAGAGTCTTACTGCTATACTTTCTTGTATTTTATTTTTTATATTCTTTTCTTACTTTTTTCCACACTGAATCTTTTTTTTTTTGGTTATTTTGTGAGATATTTTCAGTGAAATAAAAACAAATTTTTCTTCTACTTCTGTTCATATTTTTAAAGAATATTGCTGCATTTTTTTAAAAAACTGAACACAAGAAAACCTCAATATATATATATATATATATATATATATATATATATATATATTAATGTTTGTATAAGTATATTTTTAATAACACACACAGATGTACACACAATAGATGTGAAATATGATTTGCCTTAATGCTATCTTTTATATATAAGTGTGTCAGCAGCAGATATGTATTTTATGTTGCAGTTAAAAAATGTTATTTTAAAGCTTTTTGCAGTTTTATATTACTTTTGTTAAAGATTTAGATCATATATTTGCTTGTCTGTCTTCAGGCATATGTAAGTTATATATATATATATATATATATATATAAAACTTTAGTTATAACTTTTTATACAAGTTTAAATAACCATTTCCTTAGATTTTGTTCTATTTTCTATTTTTTTCCATGTGCCACTAATTAAAGTATAGCTTTTGTATCATTAAGTACATAGAAGCATAATTGCTTGTTTGTATAGCATATGTATAAATGTATGTGTGAGGGTGTCAATAAACCTATAGCCTGACACATAGTTATTAATTGAATTTTGATCTGAAATTTTCATTGTATAATTTTCAGTCTATTCTTTTAATATTTAACTATTAACAAAATCATTTCCCAGGAATGAGATTGTTAAAAAAAGAAATATTTAATGTGTAATTTAAATGTTTTTTTTTTTCATCAATAGATTATAGACTTATTGATGTACCTATATATATATATATATATATATATATATATATATATATATATATATATATATACACACACACACACATATTAAATCTTATGCACACTAATTGTTTAAAATATTCTATATTTATCAGGAAACTTTGCTCAATATCCTGGATAAAACATTTGTGTGTGTCTTATATATATATATATATATATATATATATATATATATATATATATAAATTTAGTAATGTATAGAAAATGTCTATATTTCCTTTCTTTTCGTCTTGGTTCTCACAACCCGCTGGTGTTTGGTATGAAAAAGTTCAACTTAACACCTTAGGCCAACCTTCTTACTAACCTATTATGTATGCAATTCATTTCTTCTGCCTTTCAGGGGCCTCCATCAAAGGAGACAAAAGACTTTTCCTTTCTTTTCTCCCATTTTTCTTTGTAAGCACTTGCCTAATACTCTTCCAGAGATATGGCATTGGTGGCAGAGGCAACAGGACAGGGAGGAGCCATGAACAACACATAAAAGACAAAGTAAAGAGTAAGCCTCCAAGCAGAGAATATTCCCCATTGGTGTACCTTGCAGGATCATTTTGTCATTATGTTGCTTATCAGCTTATCACTGACATTGTTATTCAACACTACTGCTGAGGTTATAGAGGTTCAAATACAGAGGTTGCTTAAAGAAATGCGTGGAGTTGGTTGGTAATTTCTATGCTCACATATTGGTTTGGTTAGAGAAGGTTGAAGGAATAGTTTCAAAAGCAAATGCACTTTTTAAAAGTTTTTCTCTCATTTTTTTTCTATTCACAATTTTATTATCATCAATTTATTTTTCTTTTTTTAATCAATTCACCCCAAGGAAGGTGGTAAAGTCACTAAGACACAAGAGGGTTACTTAATGTGAAAGAATATAAAAAAAAAAACATTTTTAAAGAGCAAGAAAAAAAAAACACAAGAGTAATCAAGAAGTGCGAGAAAAGGAACTGTTAGCATAGAACATAATGGTTACATCAAGCCAATTCAACTGTGAATTGTTGAGACTTTGCCACTAATCTAGTACTGTGGTCAAATGTATAGAGCTTAGGTACTGTACCAAAGAGTTCATCCGCACAATTAACATGAAAGTATTTATAAAAAAGGCACAGGGAATTTACATTATGGCTGTGGGAAAGTGACTGAAGCCAAGGCATCAAGTGAAGACCAATAATATTGTCAATTCTATTTTGGATTTTATCAAGAATCTCTAAATAAATAGCAGGATCAGCCGACCATATGTGGCAGTAAAGTAAACAAAAGAATTTTTGAAGATCAAAGTTGGCTGGAAAGCATAGAGCCAGAAGAGAGTTCCACGAGTGTGAGGAAAGAAACTGTTAGCGAAGAACTTACAGTTACATCTAACCAATTTAACTGAAAACTGATGAAATCTTACTGCCAATCTAATACTGTGCCTAGTAGTCTTATTGTATTATGTAGAACCAGCTTATTTCAAAGGTAGTACTTAAAAACCAAAACATATTTGTTATTTCTTCAATTTATGGTTAGCTATATATTTCTGAAAAATTTCCGATTATATGTGTGCTGATTTCCAAGAATTTAGTAAAAGGCAACAATAATTAAAATAGGAATAACAGGTGCTGAAATCTTTGATGTGTGGGTGGGGCACTAGATAATAGCTCAAAATTGTTAATTAAAGAGGTCCAGTTCCTGTTGGGTTGGTTATATTCAGTTACAGTGTAACCCGGATATAAAAGAGTTGTCGGGACTGGAGAAGAAGTCTCTTATATCCGGGTTTCTCTTATATCTGGGTTTGGTCTATTTTGTTTAGGTAAGTATGGCTCTAATTTGGGTCCAGAGAAAATCTCTCTTATATCTGGGTTACACTGTATATGCAAATACCCTTGGGAAAGGTGATATCCATCTCTTCTCCTCAGCCAGCTATGAGTTAATTAGTAAGTTTTGTACTGATTGATCTGGCTTGGACATTCATGAGTCTATCATGCCAATCATCTTAGTCCTGCATCAAGGTCAGAAGGTCATTAGGGTGGCAATCTGTGTCATAACATAGCTGGTCAATGACAGTGTTTGCTTGGTGACCATCTTGTGCTATAACTAGGTTTCCAGAGCAGTACTTCACTTGCAAGTTCTTGTTTTGCTTGCCAGCAGTATCCTGCAAAGCACATTCTGCATTCATGTAAAATTGTAGAACACTTTTATTACTAAATCAATATTATCTCCAAAAAATTCTCACAATCTATAAATATTTTCTAGCTTTAAATAACCTGCAAATGGTTGATAAGCTGTAAAAAATGAATCTTTCAATCAATTAATAATTAACAGTTTTTAAATATTAATGAGTACAGAATGACTTGAAATGTAGTTGATATTGTACTATTTTAGATATTTTCTAAATTTATACTTTTGTAACCCAATGATTTCTTTAAACAAGACATTGTTTTCTTAAAGCCGTTCATGCCTCAGATGTAAATTAATACATCACAACAACACATTCTGATGTCACTTAGAAAAATGTTACTTAAACTGTTATTTTTTAATCTAACAGAATTTGGAAAACTGAAATATAAATCAATTGTTTTATTTGAGAAAAATGTTGTTCATATTTTTGTAGATCAAAGTTGGCTGGAAAGTATAGAGCCAGAAGAGAGTTCTACAAGTGCAAGGAAAGAAACTGTTAGCATAATACTTACAGTTACATCTAGCCAATTCATCTGCGAATTGATGAGACCTCACTGCCAATCTAGTAGTGTGCTTAAATTCATAGAGCCTAGGTTATCTTATTCTATTATGTAGAAACAGCTTATTTTAGAGGTAGTACTTAAAAAAAAAAAAAAACATATTTGTTATTTCTTCATTTTATGGTTAGCTATATATTTCTGAAAAATTTCCAATTATATGTGTGCTGTTTTCCAAGATTTAGTAAGGCAACAATAATTAAAATAGGTATAACAGATGCTGTAAGCTTTGGTGTGTGGGTGGGGTAATAGATAATGGCTCAGAATTGTTATTTGGAGAGGTCCAGTTCCAACTTGTAATAAAGCAACTGTTTTATTTGAGAAAAATGTTGCTGTTCAGGGTATATGTCATGTCAGTTTTAGTAAATTAAGTTAATTTGAACTAATGGCTTTCACCATAAAGCACAAAACATTGACAACTTGTGACAATCTGAAAAGTGGTCATACCATTTTAAACTTATAATAATCAGAAGAGGGGAGAGTTATGATAATGGCAAACTTGTGCAAATTATTTTTATTACAAAGACTCTTTCTTTGGAATAGAATAAACAAAAAAACATCTCTTTTGTCGAATTTTTCAACTTGTAATAATGCACATCTGTCTAATATATTCTTCTTGTACCAAAGAAGGTCATAATTTTTTTCCAACAGAAATATTGCTGCTTTATGTCAATAGCAATTTGCTGGATTAAATATCTCCTATAGAAGATAATTTAAATTCCTCTGATTATATCCTGAGTAAATTAGATACTTTTTAAGTAAATTGGAAATCCTAATATAACATCTGATGACTTTTACCCTACAAGTATTTTAAATACCAATAAGTTGAGAATGACTAAAATGTAGTTGGCTTTGTACTTTAAGACCTTTTTCTTTAGGTACAACGAGTTAATACCTGAAAATAGTTAAAAATAATGTAAACTTTATAATCGAAAAATAAACAATGTTTTTTCAGTACATGATACTCATAGGAGTTAATGTATCATAAGCTTGATATTTCTTCAAAGCTGCAATTTATCTTCTGCGAGTTAAGAAAACTATCGGCTTAGTGTTTTGAGTGTTCTTGTGTTGTTAAGGGTGGTACTAGGCAATCTGCCATTGAAAACATTTCCTGCACTTTGCTGAGATGAGTGGTTAGAGATGGAGCAGGGAAAGTCTCACTAGATGATGTTTTTAATCAATTTTCATTCAATTCAATATAGCAAACATTAATATTTGGTGATAAGCAAAAGTCTGTCAATTATCTCACCTTTGTTCTCTTTTGAACACTAATTGCCTTACATTCATTTCCTTATAATTTAAGGTGGATATCCTCATCAATTTCGATAAAATTGATGCTTTTCAATTACAAGTTCTTGGTTGCTTTCATGCCAGACATAAAAAGAAAAAATTCTAATGCCAATTTACTTACCTTTTTTTTTATTTGGCATTTTGAAAATGTATCACTGTTTGTTTTGGCGTTTACTTAGAAGCCATTGGCACCCTTTGCTCGTGTGAAATATTAAAAAAAAAAATGTACAACATAAAAAATACCAAAAATGAATTGATCAATTTGGGCCTAACTTTATTTTATTGGATATAAAAAATTTTGCTGGTGCTTTTTACTGCTGTCTGTACTTTTTCCCCCGCTTAATTTCTTTGTATATTCCCAGGATATTACTTATTTGATGGAACATTAGACAGAAGGTCAAATAATCTAGAGTTCAATTTTTGATGGCAGAGGAGGATAGCTTACTCAATAAGGCATCAGTTAAGACTCCTCATCTGGTGATTGGCACCAGAGAATAGCTCAACTGATAGAACATTAGCCTCAAGATAAGAAGGTTAAGAGATCAATATTTACTGCCAAAATAGTAGATCATTGTATTGATTGGAAGACTTTGAGCTGTAATTATTAGTGCTGGGAATTAAACAAGAGATTTTTACAAGTATAAAGTTTGTTTGCTTGAAAGTATTTTAGAATAAAGATCACATGGGTCACAGGTTTTTCTGCTCTGGTCAAGAAATAACTTAGACTTTCAACCTGGAAATGTATCCATGCATAAGAAACATTTATTAAGACAGTCATATGTTTTTTACTTCTTACTGCTTCTTTACAGTCATGCATTATTGATACATTCAATCTGTTCTATTGACTTTAAAAGTATATTTTCTTGCTTTGATCATTGCAAATGAATTTTTTGGGAATATAGTGTGGTTAGAATATTTCTTGCTATAAGTTAGCGAATGAGAGGGAGAAGATGGGAGTAAGCATAAACTATAAGAAGACAGAATTCATGGTCATCTGTAAAAAGACAAGCCTGAAATACGATTTGCAGATCAGGGACACTAAAAATCAAGCTGGTGCAAAAATTTAAATATCTGGGAAGTATTCTGACAAAGGACAGAAAGTGCAATGCTGAGATCTGAAGACATATTGGGATGGCCAAAAACGCTAGGCGGAATATTACGAGACAGGAGAGTTTCATTGATAATAAAGAAAAGAGTGCTGAACTGCTACATGATATCTGTCCTCCTTTACAACAGCAAATGTTGGATGGTCTCCTAAAAATGGGGACTTGATACAATAGAGGTGTGGTTCTATGGAAGGATGCTAAGGATACCATGGACCAAACATGTGAGCAATGATTAGGCTTTGGAGAAGATGCAAATAAAAAGGAAACTCATATTTAACATCAGGAAGAGGCTGCTGAAATTTCTGGGATGTGTAATGAGAAAGGAGGG
>OZ010583.1:55461287-55478787 GCA_963932145.1 Acanthosepion lycidas
GGAAATAGTCATGATTTATTTACATGAATTATGAATCTCACATTGTTCTGTTGTTCCTTTAGCTGTCATACAACTTTATTGTAATTTTGAAGCAGATGTTTTATAGCCAGCTACTTGTCTGAATGCTAGTCTTTTAGCATTTGCTAACCAAGGATAAATTTATCTTCGGCCTTGCTTTTAAACTTTTTCACCTGTTAATTTTGTTGGCTTAAATCTTTCAAGGAAAGTGTGAACACAATTTCATATAATAGTTACAAAGGTTTTAAAAATCTCATGGCATTGCTAATTCATACATTTTTATATCTTGAGATTGTCAACAATATCCAAAGATGAAATAATGCTTACTTAACTTTCATACTTGTTGAATAATGAAGCTCAACCAACATGCCAAACTGCACTCACAGTGAAACCCTTTTTAACTGAATGTACCCACTTAGCATCTGTAAGACATAAATACTCCAAAGAAAACAATACAAGAAAACTATTTGAAAATACTGAAACCATCAACATAATGTCCTCCATTAAAGAAATAGTTTTATACTAAAACAAATAACACCTACAATTGATCATCTACAAACTATATATCTATAAATGATACGTTTACCCTGAAATTATAAAATTATGTATATCTGTAACTGAAGGCATAAAATTTAATTCAGATACCTAATTTCATTCAGTTCAGCATTAAATAACCCAGAGAGATTGGTATGTCAACCAAAATAACAAACCACCAAAATAACAAACCACCAAAATTCAAACAAGGGTCTGTAATGTTATTATTCCTGATCTGGTATCTAAACTTCAGTCACTTTTTTACCACTGTTAAATGAATTCCCATTTTTTTTTTGTTTTTTTTTTATAAATAGTTTCATGGCGATTGTACTAATGAGCTTTTCTCCTTGGTACCTCAACTGTATGAATTTAAATATACTACTAGATTGCTAAATAGGTCTCATTTTTTTTACTCTTGAAATATTAGGATGGTGCAAAAATAATGTCGTTTTCTCAAATGTGAGAAAACGACATTATTTTTGCACCAACCTAATAACTAGATATAACCAAAAGTCTTTTCATTTCACCCTCAGTAGCCCCTTGCTGAAATGATAAAAAAAAATCAATCTGTATATATTTAATAAAGTAAAAACATTTATAAAACTTATTAAATAATTTTAATTTATTCTTAAATGTTTCACAATGAGAACCTGATTACTTTTGTACTATTTTTTAAATTTATCATCAGTTTAAATGTAACTATCAAGCACTGACAAGTATATACAAAGTCTGATCAAAAAGTATCAGAAAACTACAAGACATATCAATTTGGTATTTAATCTCCCTTGAAGTAGTCCCCTTCTGAAGTTATGCACTTTATCCAGCTTCATTTCCACTGATGGAAGCATTTCTGGAACACTTTTTTTTTTTGCCTTGTCACATTCTCTTGAATTTCTTTGATGTCTTGAAATCTTGTTCCTATTATGAAATTTGATTTTTTTGAATACGAAAAAATGTTGCAGTGTGCAAGATCCGGGGAATATGGTGGCTGTTGCACCCGGGGATGTAATCTTGTACAAAAACTGCTGCACAAGCCATGGTCACTAATGTAACCTCTGTGGTGTGGTGAGATGACAACACTTGACACACTTTCTTTCTAAGCACTGCCATAAACAACAAAAGTTAGTGAGAACATTATAATTTAGTGTATATGTGTGACAGATTTCAAGATCAATCTGTGTCAAGCAGCTTCCCTCTGCTTACTTTAGCTCCATTACCATAGCAACACTCCTGATGCTTCAGCAGAGTAAAAAGTATTTCTTACAATGTGCAGGGAATAAACTCATTTCTTGATTTAGTTTTAATGTTTAGCATATTAATTTTACCTTCTGCACAAAGCAAACCAACATTAGTTTTTTTTTTCAAGTGATCTTATTCTTAACTAATGAAAAAGCTACTGTGCCTTGAAAGTAGCTTTTCATGAAAAGTCTGAGAGATTCCTGTTTATACATATTGTTGTAGAATAGGACTCAGCGTACTTCCTGCTCTTCCCTACTACTGAGACAATTGACTGCTCCTACTTATAAATATAGCAAGTAGCCTCATTAGAGTAGGATTTGAGTAGTATTTAAGTTTAGTTAAGTATTTCTGTTCTATATATGAGTATTTAATAAACCCTTTTACTTTGTTTCTTCTACCTAGTCTTCTGTTCCGTTGATGTTCTTTCTATGGTCTTCCTAATTCTCGGCTATTAAGAACAAAGACAAAATTAATTCCTCCATGCCAAATTCCAGCTTAACACTTGACTTCACTAAATCTATAGCATTCTGAAACCAGTATTTAAATGTAGTCAATACTTAATTTAATTCTCCCTGATATGGCTGATATTAGATTTCACAGACCTTATCGCAGAGTTGTAATTGGCCTGAGAAAAGGCCAGATTTTAAATAAAGTGATTTTTTTTAGGGAAAAAAAGAAGTTTTTGATAAAATCTATGTGTAATAATTGATTGGCACCTAGGTCTCATATTTTTACAGTTGAAATTGGTCAATGCAACCATAAGTTCTATGATAATTGTTTCTTCCTTCATACTTCTTGCTGGCTGAAATCTCTTCCAGCTTCTTGCTTTCCAGTCAAATTCGATCTTCAAAAATTTAAATGCAATGTCAATTGTCATTTTCTCTCTTCTTGAATCCTGTTCTTTTATTGTCCTTTCTCCTTAATAATGATTTTTCTTCAATTCTTTCACTGCCAGTAACCCCCTGTGTCCTAGTAGCTTTATTACCTTGAAGTAAAATAATTAAAAATAAAAGTGATTAAATTAAAAGAAAGCTGCAAAAATTAAGGCATCACTGTAGCATATGATTGTGAAATTTATGGTGTAAAAAAACACACTGTTTCTAAGATCCACATATCAATGATCAAATTGCAACATTTTTCTATAAAATACAGTGTTAAAAGTTCTAAATGTGGTTCTACATTAAAAGAATAAAAAGAACTGTTAAAATATGGCCTTTATTATTACATTCTGATTTAATGAACCTTTGGTATTTACAGCCGCCCCCTTCTTTCCTATTAATCCATCATGTGTTTACAGTATATGGCATTAGAGAGACTTCATTGGAAATGGTTTCACAATGCCGTACACATTCTAGTTGTTTATTACTGTATTAGAAATAGAAATAAATTTGTCTGAAATGATACTTGGGAACCAGACTGCCTTCAGTGAGGTGAATTCTATCCACCTACATCACTATCAAATAGTTTTCAAAAAAAAAAATAAAAAAAATAACAAAATATTGCAATATCTATTCATGTAAAGCAACTTGAACCCAGCTGGAACTTTTCATTTTTAGTGATTGTCTGATTTTTTTTTTTTTTTACTCAGTAGTATTCAACCATAGAAAAGCAAGTTTAACAATCTCCATTGGCACTGATCATGAAATATTTGTTTAAAGTTTTGAGGTTGTTCTATTAATAAATTATCAGTTCAGTTCTCATTGATTTTGAAGAAACATTTATTTAAATTTAGTGTTTTAAGTTTTTTTTATATATTATCAACATTCTTAACAAATCATATTAAGAAATATATATAGATATAAGCAGCTGTGTCTGTGCATATATATATATATATATATATATATATATATATATATATATATATATATCAGGTGCCCCAAAATGTTTTTGCCGATTTTTATAAAGGAAATTAAAGATGCATATTTAAAGTCTTAAATGTATTTATTCATAAAATATGAACCATCACATATATATATATATATATATGTATACATATATGTATGTATACATATATGTATGTATACATATATGTATATATATATGTATATATATGTTTGTGTGTATATATGTATATATATATATATATATATGTGTGTGTGTGTGTATATATGTATATATATATATATATGTGTGGTTGTATTTATATATATATATATATATATATATATATATATATATATATCATTTCATATATATTTTTGTTTAACCAGACATCAAAGTTCTTTCTTGATTCAGCTGAGAACATTTCAGCTTCCCCTTATTTGTGTATCTATGGATATATGTGTGTTACACATATATATATATATATATATATATATATATATATATATATATATATATGTGTGGGTGTGTGTGCATTTATATGTATGTATGTGTGTGTGTATATATATATATATGTAGATTAGATAGAGAGAGAGATGTGTGTGCATTTATATGTATGTATATATATATATATATATATATATAATGTGTATGTGTGTCCGTGAATGGATTTATCAGAAAAGAAAGTTCATTGGTTTAATTATTTTTGGAGACAGTCTCATAATATTTGTATAGAAGAATCTACATTAAGATGGTAATTTTTCATCTGTTCATTTCCTTGAGTAAAATGAAAATTGTATTTTTAACTTTAGCATTATAATGATACCAATTAAATTTTTATTTTTTTTTATTTTTTAAATTTATTTTTTGTCCTAAAAGCCCTTTAGATTTTGTCATGAAAATTATATAGTATGATTGGCAAATTCTGATATTAAAGTATATTTTTCTTTAATATTTGAGTTTATTGGTTCCTGTATATTCTGCTTTAATTTTGTTTTCATGTTTATTAATGTGCTCATAAATTTTAACTGATTTCTTTGGGCAGATGTCACACAGTTACACAAACTCGAATTTTAGAAGAGATTTTTATAAATATTTCCATGATAATTGTTCTGATGAGCTTTTCTTTTTGGTACCTCGAGTTCACAAATTTAAGTGAGGTGCTAGATTAATAGCCATGTCTCGTCATTTTTCTGTTGAAATTATAACTGCACATTCTATGTTAATAGGTTCTTCTCCTCCATTTCTCATTTCTTGCTTATTGCTTTCCTATCAACTTGCAGCATTAATCATTATCTGCCACCTTAAATACTGCTGTTTTTTATTGTCCTTTTTGTTTCTTTCACTCCCAGTAGCCCCTTGTTTCTTAGTGGCTTTTATCACTATGCTTGCGATGAAATGATTAAAAAAAAAATTACCTAAACATTCTTTTTTCATTTTTTTTGTATTTGAAAATGATTTTAAATATTGAGAATAAAAAATAAACCTTTGTTAACAGAAATGTTTTCAGGAAGACCTTTAAAAAAATATGAAAATGTTAATTTGGAAAAGTCTGATAGATTTCACACATTAGTTGCTGAGATGAGTTTTGAAATTATTTCAGCACTTTGAATGGATTCCTAAATCTTTAAAACATTATCAGGATTGGTTTATTTTATTCAGACACTTGACATTCCAATAAAAGTAAAAGCAAAGTTAAACAAACCACGTCTTGCTTCCGATGAACGACCATTCTACTTGTGAACTATTTGGTGCATTTGGCATCTGAAAAATCATCAGTTTTGACTTCATTAGAAAAATTCTTCACTATCAGTTAAAAATCTAAGCTTGATTGATCACTTTCACAAAGATATTTGCAAGATTTTTCTTCAATAATATCTTGCTTTGCCATTTTGAGTGTGGATAAAAAAAAAATTTCAAATTACCTTCTTGGACTAAATAGCTTCTGGGCACTGAATGGTTGGATGAAGGTGTGTCTCTGACACACTGACTCACAGAACTGAATGTCCATCAGTCAAGATAAAACAGAAATTTTCATCATTTTCATTGAGTTGTATATATGTGACCGATGGAAATGTTTGTCATTTGCAGTTGAACTATAGAACTACAATGACTGAAACCTGATAAGAATTATTCACATTTGATAGAGAAATTGTTTTTACTCTTGCAAACTATTGATTAAGGCCAATATCATCTTTTAAGGCCAATATTTTTTTAAGGCCAGTATGAGTTTTTGAGGCGAACATGATTTTTTTAAGCCAATATTTTTTTTTCCAAATGAGGGTTTTATTCTTTAATGTACCCAATTTCTTCAGAATGTGTGAAATCATGGCTCTCCACAAAACCCTGTATTAACTTTTGTTCTTTTACTTTGTCTTTCTCGTGTTGGCTCTTGTTTGCTCCCTGCTAAACCAAAATATATTGTTTCACTAACTGATCCAGGGAGTGAACTCACTACCAATAGATGACAAAAATAATTGACTAACCAATACTTATATCCACTATACCACCATTGCAAAGGACATCAGTGGTGTATTTCTAGAGCATTTAAAAAAATATTAAAAGTGGAACTAACACAACATGAGTAAATTTAAAAATCATCTCATGTTAGATTTAAATAATCTTAAAGGGTATAAATGATCATATGGACACTGGACAATGGCTGGAGGGTACTTGACCAGAATGTTGTATCTATAATAATAACATCTTTAACAATCAAAAAAGAAAACAGTTGTTTGAGTAATTTAAAGAATATTGATAATTATTCATTAAAAAAAAAAAACAAACAAAAATATGCGAGAATATATTCAAAGCTTGATGATGGTATTATTATAAATGAGTTTTATATTTAAGTGAAATCCCTTTCTTTTCACCAACTGAGGAACAGCAGATATTTTAAACAACCTCCTACAATCTGATATATGTTTTGACATTAAATATACCACAAGGGATTGATAAACTGTAAAAAATAAATCAATCAACCCATTCTTTACACAGCAAATCTAGTCCCAGTTTTTGACTGTATACAAAACTTTTCTGAATATGGTTACAACTTTATTAGAGAAGCGTGGAATATTGGTGCTCATGACACTGTAATATATTAGGTACCAGGTACTTTGTTGCATAATATGTATATTTTATATATATATATATATATATATATATAGTAGGCCGATGAAAGAAATTTGAGAGATAAAATAACAACAAACGTGATATTTATTGTATATTGGTAGGCCTTTTGACCAAATTGAAGCATGATGGGAAAGATGTTAAAATTTGGAATTTTCAAACACATCTGTGTACTTTCTCAACAAGAAATAAAAAATGAAGTGGGACATTTTTTCAGGAGGAATTTAATTTTTTAACTTTTTTTTTTCTTTCACATGTCTCATATTATTGAAAAGACTAGTTGTTTGCCATGATTAGGGTTGTGGAAAGTTTGTAGAAGGCTTTTTGTGGAAGCTTTATTCACTGAGTATGCCTAAATTCCTATTTAAACCTAGTAGGTATGAATTTATTTTAAAAATGTATTTTAACTCAAACTTTCACCGTTCTTGTTGGCATTTTAATGGAAAAGTTAAAAGGACGCATCTAAAATTATCAATACTGTGGGCTGGTCAGTTGAAATGTGAAGCTGTGTATATATATATATATATATATATATAATATATATAATTGGTTTAGTCAGATCATCAGTTAAAGAAGCTTTTTTTTGCAGGTAGCATAGTATTGATTTTTGTAAACTCTGTTGTTCTTAAACATGTCTAAAATTAATGTGAAATGCACAAAATTAGGCTGTGTGCCTCCAGATATACAATTCTTAAGTCCAGTAGGTGTTCTAATCATATTATCTAGCCCAAATCTAAACTTTCAAAGTCAATCATGGTTTCTAATTAGTACAAAAAACAAGATATTAAATGTATATAATGTGTTGAATTTATTTATTAGCATTGCATGTTACTTATATTATGAGAATCTTGTTTACATACAGTTTTGAATAAGAGGTTATTTACAAATCTTTACTTAACCTATCACAATGGCACAGGTCACTTTCTTACCTAATGTTATTTACTAATTGTTGCTTAGTCAATTATACAAGTTTGCTTATAGTACCCGATGTTATTTACTAATTTTTGACGAGTCTATTACACTATTACTATTGCTTAGATATACCTAATGTTATTTACTAATTGTTGCTTAGTCAATTATACAGGCACAAGTTTGCTTATAGTACCCGATATTATTTACTAACTTTTGATGAGTCTATGATGCAGGCTACTGTTTGCTTATAATATTAGATGTTACTTACTAATTTTTGCTTAGTCTATTACATAGGATCCAGTTACCTTATATTAGGTTGGTGCAAAAATAATGTCGTTTTCTCACATAGTAACATATGTGAGAAAACGACATTATTTTTGCACCAACCTAATAGTATCTGATGTTATTTATCAACATTTTAAACCTCTTAGACATTAATCATTTGCTTTAACATTGGTTTAAATTAACATATTCTTTATTTTGCCAATAGTTATTTATGTTGACTGTTAAAGAAAAGCCTCTGTTTGTGATTTTGTAGATCTGAGATTGGTCTCCGTTAGTAAGAGTAAATGTCTATTTCCCTTTTTATTCAGTGCTTGGTATAGTTGAAAGTCTTTTCAATTAAAGCACTTATTGTATAGCAGAAGGCTGAAATTGATATTATAGGCTAATGAATGTGATACTTAGTGTTCTTTTAGTAAAATGTATCCCTAAATGTATGTTCAGTCATAAAAATCTATCTTTTATAACAGAACCTTCAAATGATCCGTACACAAAGCTTTCCCTGTAAATATTTCATGAATGTTTGTGACTTATTTCAATATAAATATCAGGAAACACAATGTTTAACTTTTTTATTAAGAAATTAAAAATCTTTTAAGGTCTTTTTGGGAGAATAATATTTTTTTAATCATTTCACCCCAAGCAAGGTGATAATGCCACTAAGATGCAAAGAGTTACTGTGTGTGAAAGAACTTACAATGATTTTAGGAGAAGGATCTGGAAACCCAATCTTAAACAGGAAACAAGGGATAAACTTTTAATCCTGTTCAAAAGTTGGGGAAGAAGTGTGAATCAGGTGATAGCCGAACAAATCTATTAAATATACCTCAAAATGAAATATTTACATGTACACAGAAATTCAAAGGAGCATAGGAATAGGAAAAGACCCTAGGAAAAGATCTATGCATAATATTAAGAGATAGAAAAATGGCCTTAGAAACAAAGAAGAAAGTGTCTGCTGTATAATATCTAAACTTTAATATGGCAGTGAATGTTGGACAGTCTTCTCAAAGATGAAGAAGAGACTTGAAGGGATGTGCTTCTACTGATAAATGTAAAAAAAAAATACTATCGACAGATAATGTGACCAATGAGAAAATTTTAAGGAAAATAGGTACTACAAGGAAACTGATGCTTACAAACAGAAATTGACAGCTGAAATTTCTTGGATACATAAAGAAAGGAATGAAGGCCTGGAGATCTGAACACTCACAGGACATACTAAAAGAAAGAGAAGCAGGGAAAACACAGTAAGCTACTTAACAAGGACAAAGAAGAATGGTAAAGAGATAAAAGTTACTCAGAGCAACAAAAGGCAGGAACTTGTGGAAAGTCATAATCTCCCATGTTCTAGCACACAAAAAAGAGAAGAATTGCTACTATGTATTCTCCTGCATCTTTATTGAGGTTCTAAAAATGTAAATCCAAATCAATTTAAAGAATCCTTGCTTATTTGCCGAAAGATACGCATGAAGCATTCTTATTATTCTCTTTCCTGCTAGAATAAGAGTCAAAGATTAGTTGTTGGGAAGTTAATAAACATCTGTCGAGAAAATTCATGCTCGTATCATTAGGAATTTGGCGTCTACTAGATTTGGTTCTTGCTTTTGTCTTTGGAATTGTCATGCTTAACCTCATGCTACCTGTCTCCTCCTTTGGTTTTACATCCACTTAATTTTATTCTTTCTTTAGCTTGTGTTCAGGTTTTTGTCATTTTTCATGTGTTGTTTCATTTGTTTTTGTTATTGTCTTTTCACTCTTCTTCTTGATTTGTTCATTAAATATTTGCTTTTTTATGTCTTGAATTTATATTTCTTGCCTTCATTATTATTTTCTACATTCTGTTATTTCGATAATTTCCTTCTGTCTTTCTTTGCCTTTTGTTTATCATCTCGCTCGTTCTCTCCTACTTCCTTTCTCTCTTCAGTATAGTAGACAGTCATCCATTTTTTTTAATCTCTCTCTCCAACAGTCTTCTATCTTTTTTCTTCTCATTCACTTTTCTTATCTTTGCTTTTTTTTTTTTGTATATTTTCTTTTCCCTGATCCCCTTTCTTCTTTTTCAATAATTTCATCTTCTCTTTTTTCTTCTTTCTCTTTATTTTTAAATTCTTTTCATCTTGCTTGTTTCTTTCTTTCATTTTTGGGATATCTTTCTTTAGCTTTCTTTCTTTCTGTTACACACTTTTATTTGTTCTAACTCACCTGTATTTTCCTTCTCTTACCTTTCTGTGTGTTTTTTTAATCTTTCATTCATTCCCTTTTATTCCTCCTAACTGTTCACCATTCTTGTTACTGCAACCTTTTCTTTCTCCTTCATTTACTTTACTTCTACCCCTCCACCTCATTATCTCCTATTATTCATTCTATCTCATCATACAGTTCCTGTCCTTTTATATATATATATATATATATATATATATATATATATATTTTTTCTGTATCATCTAATCTTCCTCTTGATCTGTTTACATTCTCTCTGTGTTGTTCTTTTCTTCCCTTCACCTTAACCCTTTCTCTCGTTTCTCTGGAGACAGATGGTGGCCTTAAAATCCACCCATAAATGCAGTTCTCTTGGCATATAGAGAGAAAAAAAAACATTAGGAGGACAAGCAAGTCAGGTGCCACGATTGATTAAAGAACAGTAAATAGATTCGAGCTTTTGTGCCATGTGGCTGCCTTTACTGAAACGAGCTGTTCTGGGAAGACCAAAACTCTATTACAGTTGCTTAGGAACCACTCTGTACACTCCACACCCTTTTCCTCATTCTGCTATTCCATCCTTCTAGCTGCTTGCAAGTGAAGAGTTATGTTTTTCACTGCTAAACCAAGCAGAATCTTGTTTTTCTACCAAAATGGGAATTTTTTTTAATTGAATAATTGATTTAATTTGGATTAATTTTGAATGTGCCTGAGGTAAATCCCCTGATCTGCATTTCTACACTATTCTTTCTTTCTTTCTTTCTTTCTTACTACCTTTTTCATTTTTTTTTTTTAAATATATTTTTTTTAAATATTGTGTCTTTAATTTTTTTTCTTTCTTTAAGTTGTGTAGTTAACTACATGATCGTTATTTCAAACAATCCCCAGCTCTTGACTCCTGCTGTTCTCCTTTACTCTGCTGGCCAATGTTCTACACCATCCTCTTTCTGAAAGTGTCCAAGAAGAGCGTAAACAAATTAAATTGCAGAATTTAAAGAAAATCATGGGTAAAAATGGAATACATCAAATGTGGATGCCTGAGTAATCTGCTTTGACTGAGCTTTTAGAAGGGAGCTGTTTTTTGGGGTTTTTTTTTCTGAACAATATATTATGATTTGTTGTTTGTGAGTACGTTGCACAAATGAAGTTGTTGTCTTATGTTTCTACCCACAAGTTCTCCTTTAATTTCTGGGCTCTTATCTGAGTGATTGACACTAGCTTTATTTGGAAATGACGATGCTGGTTCGAACATAGCATGTTTTGCATTTTCATACTGAAAGCCACCCCAATTTTAATACAACACTGTAAATAAATGCCACCATATAAAAATCATGTTTCTTAAATTTCTCTTTAAAAGCAAGATTATGAAACATTATTTTTTCTATCTTCTTGTGTATGACCATATGAGAGTTTCTTGTAAATGAACATCAATCAGGTTTTTTAAATTGGAGAACACTTTATAACTTCAAAAGTTTTCTCTACTATTTTTTAAGAAATAAACATGATTTAAGAACTTTTACTCTTTTACGTAGAATTTTGCAAATGTCCTTCACATCCGTGTTTTCTACAAAAAGGTTTCTTTGAAGCCAAGTGTTGGGTCTTCCTTGTTTTTCTTTTTATCTTCAATAATAAAAGTACAAATATTATATAAAATACTTTGATAAAATTTTTTTATTCCAAGAATTACTTGAACTTGTTTCCTTATGTTTGTTGTTTTTATCAGTACATTTGGCTGGTATCTTAACTCCATTATATATTGCATTGTGAAAATCTTTGAATGCCTGTATTTTCTTGTAATTTACCATGTATTGAGAAGGATAAATGGATAATCAGACCACAGAGTTGATCCTTTTGAGAATATATTAAGGTTAAATAGAAACTTGCTGGACAACACTCTAGCATTATGAGTTTGCAATGTATTGAGTAAGATAAACTGATAATCAGACCATTGAGTTGATCCTTTTGAGAATGTAACAAGATTTAAAAGAAACATGCCAGACAACACTCAAGGATTACTGGATGCAATAAACAGTTGAAGGAAGATGAATAATAATACATTAGCCAAAATGAAGATTCTAATCTGAATCATTTGTGGATTGATGAAAGAAAAGACAAAATTTTGGCAAAATCTTTGGAGGTCCATCCTAAGTGCATCTAGCTTTTTACTTAACTTCTTAACAATCCATTTCTACAAAAGTGCCAGCAAAAATTGAACCTGGGACCTTGTAATCTCTAGATGAATACTCCATCAAATTGACTGAATAACTTGCCAACTTATATAAATTGCATCTCAGCGTAAGCAGTTTTGTGGAAATTTCTGGTTGATTTTCGGTAAACCAGAACTTATAACAAAAAATTGCATTAAAAGG
The DNA here is from genome assembly GCA_963932145.1 of Acanthosepion lycidas. Lineage (NCBI taxonomy): Eukaryota > Metazoa > Mollusca > Cephalopoda > Sepiida > Sepiidae > Acanthosepion > Acanthosepion lycidas. Next base: position 55,473,794 of record OZ010583.1, read on the forward strand.
AGATAAAAAAAATGAAAGGAAAAAAAAGAAAGAAAATCGTGTCTTGCTTATTCTATTTTTCTTGCAATTTTTCTCCAACTTATAACTTCAACCCAGAAGCTATCTTTTAGTTTATTTTCCTTTTGACAGTTTTTTTTCTTTGAGAGACATTCTATGCCAAAAGAATGATAGATTATGTATACTAAATTATTGGTTCTATTTTTATAAACTTGTTAGCCACAATGCAATTACACCAGATTTTTTTGTTCTTGTCTTTTTTTTTCTCTCTTGCTTGATTTCTACATTTTCACCTACACTGTTCAAACAGAGGCACAAACTCGCCATATACCAGAAAGGAAATTGTCAAAATTAGAAAAGTCTACAGGAGGATAATATGTAAGCAAACAGGAAGAAAGTTGGTTTGAACTGAAGTTTGAAACAAAGAAATCTATCAACATGAATGGGAAAATAAGAGAAAGAAAAACAAAAAGGATAATAGAGAGGAAGTGATCATCTAATTTGATTCTAGCAAATGAGATTTATACCACAAAAATGGCACCTGTCATGTTGAAAACTTTTCTCTCAGCTCTTGGCTAAGCTAAGAGGGGTGCCAGAAAATAAGAGTAATTTTTCATTTTGTGGATTACGCTCAAGAACTTAATTAAAAGATAAAAATGTTTAAAAATCCCCAGAATAAAGGATTTAAGGTATTATCTCACAATAGCAAGGATGGACTAATTTAGTTGAAAAGATAATATTCAGAAAACAAAAGGTATTTATAACTTTGTCGATACTTGGACATCAGTAAAAATGGCTCTTCTTTCTTGATTCCAATAAAGACTGATGACCCAACAAAATGATGTAGTTCATCTTAACTGTACAATTTTCTTACGAAAAATGATGCAAATTAAGATATCTATATATCATTTTTCATAATTTTCTCCACTTGTTTGTATTTAGACTCTAAAAAATTTTTAATTTCTTTAAGATTGCCTTGCAAAACTTCTTGGTGATACTGGAAATTTGGGGAATTTAAGGCCTGAAATGATACTCTGAAAGAAAGCCAAAACAACAGATAGAAAGTTTCTCTACAAGCTTCTTTATTTTCTGAGCCATTTTGAGAGATGTGTGAAATAGCCAGAAATATCAGGGAATGTGGAATAACTTAAGAGTCTGATTAATTTGTTAAAATTATTATTTTTTTAATGTAAGCGTTCACTCAATACAAGGTCCAATAACTAGTCATGTTTGCTAAATGGGGTTGTTGTATAGACATAAGTGGAGGAATTAAGTATAGATTATGAGGATATGTAGGCTAGATAACGGTTAACCTTAGACTTGAAGACATTAATATTGATTAAGGAGACATAATGTTAGCAGCCTGTTCCACAAAGTACCATTTCTTGGGAAGAAGCGGTCTGAGTGGAACTCCCTTCTTACTTATGGAATACAGAATTGATGCAGATGATTCAACCTTGTGTACATGAGTCCTTGCTGTAAAGAAAATTAGGGAAGCACAACTTATTACTTTCTAAAAGATATTAGAAACATTCCATTGGGTAAATATAAAGAGAAGGAATAAGCAATCATGTCTTTGATAAACTTTATATATGGGATTATATAAAAGAAAATTAGTATGAACAAATATAATATTAAAGAATGCTTACAGAAGTTTACAGGGTGTTTCAAAAAGAATACGCCAAAATCATCACGTGATGTGTCAAAAACGAAAAAAATTACAAACACATGTGTTGTATATACATTCAAGTTTCATTTCATGTTTTATAAGTGCTCAATGTGGCCACCACTGGCAGCGTGGACAACATCAAGCCGATATGAGAATTCCTCCCAAACGCGCCTCAGCATGTCATGGTCCACCATGTTGATTGCAGCTGTTATTTGATCTTTCAAGTCATTGATACTTGCTGGAAGTGCTGGAACATAAACTTGGTCTTTAACATACCCCCACATGAAAAAGTCACACACAGTGAGGTCTGGGGACCTGGCAGGCCAAGCACAGAGAGCAAGGTCTTTAGCACCTCTCCTCCCAATTCATCGCTGAGGCATGTTTTCATTCAGATAAGCTCTAACCCTGAGATGCCAATGGGGTGGTGCTCCATCTTGCTGAAAAATGAAGTCATTTGAATCTGCTTGCAGTAAAGTGAATAGCCAGTTTTAGAGCATTTCGAGATAGGTTTGTCCTGTAACGGTGTTTCCTTCAAAGCAAAAGGGACCATAGACATTGTCTTGAGACACAGCATAGAAGACGTTCACTTTAGGGGAATCTCTTTCATGCTCAACAGTTTCATGTGGGTGCTCTGTTCCCCAAATGTGCACATTGTGACGATTGACTGTGCCTCTAAAATGGAAATTCGCTTTGTCACTAAAAACTAAACATGAAAAGAGAGTTTCATCACCTTCCTCCATCTCCAGCATTGACTCACAGAATGTCCTCCACATCCCCTTGTCATTATTAGTAAGTGCTTGGACAAGGCTTAGTTTGTATGGTTTCATGTGTAATCGTCTCTTTAACAAACGCCAGACATGGTATGAGGGATGGCAAGCTGAAGACATGCTCGACGTACGGACTTATGTGGGCTGCTCTCAAATGCATCATGAATCCTCTCCACTTGCTCTCCTGTAACACGTGGTCTTCCAGGACTCTTTCCTTTGCACAGGCACCCACTCTCTTTAAACTGTCTAACCCACCATTGAATGCTCTCATGATGGGGCGGATCAATGCCAAATTCTGTTCTGAAAGCACGCTGCACCGTGACAATGGCATTTGTTTTCACAAACTCAAGCACGCAAAAGGCCTTCTCCTGAGGAGTTGCCATTTTGATTGATCTTCCCACAATTCAGCTGCACCAGAAGTTATACTAACGACAGCAGTGAAACTGACACCCAATCAAACTTTGATAAGTACTCTATCAAATAACCACTGATTCAGTCCACTACAATGCTATATACCTGAAAAAAACAGCGTAAGTATTTTGGCATATTCTTTTTGAAACACCCTGTGTATTCAGATCCTGAATACAGAGTTGAACATACTTTCACTGTCTATTTCCACATGTAGGTAACACATTACAGGTAAAATTTTAAGAGCCTTGAAAATGGGGAAATTTTTAAACTTTCTATGGCTGGATGTTCTTGAATGTACTTGCAACTTTCACACACTTACAGTCTGGTGTACCTGATGTGCTCCCAACTGCATATCGCTGTATTTGAATACACAGCATTAATAACTGTTACATGATCAACTTGAGGTACCAGAACTTTTTAACATTTTCATCATCTACAACTATTACTAAGATCACATATTCCAATATTTCAACAGTTTGGTCGGGAATTGAGGGATTTAACAATTGAAATCTCTTAAAAGTGAAAAGAGTTCCAATATCTACTTCACAGGCAATTAACTTCTTCTGCTAGAATAAATGTAAATATTTATTCAAACAATGATTCTTACTACAAGGAGAACAAGGATGTTTACCTTTTTTTTTTTTACTCAGATAATCCATTCAAGCATATTTTACAGATCTAAATAAAGAATTTGCTTTTGTTTTTTGATTAATACACATGGAAAGATTGCATTTTTTTTCAATTACAAACCATTTTCAGACCATAACAATGACTAAAATTCAAATGAGAATAGAAAATATGAGTCAGTGCCATCCCTAAATATTTAGAGTATCCCCTCTCTTTGGTTTCTCGGCTTTCTTGCCTTTTATTAAAGACTATTTGATTTGAGGAGAACATCTACATATGAGGGTAAAAAATCTTTGAGAAGCCGCCCTGTTTTTTTTTTTTTGATTGTCCATAAAACTTTTGAATATGATTAAATTTCTCAACTTCATTTTGCATTTTTATTTAACAACTATTTTCTCTATTAATAAAAATGACTGGAAATTTTCATTTTAGGGCAGGTGCAATTGGTTATAATTTATTTTCTCTCACTGAAATTTATAATTTTCTTTTCGTTTTTTATTTTATTAACTCTTGAAGGTATTTCTTAAGTACAGTGTGCCGAGCGGCATTATTCTTGCATTATAGCAACAGAAGTAAATATTAACAGCATCTTTTAATTATAGATTAATTTCAGCTGAAATTCACTGATTGCAATACAATCCAGTAGCATTTCATGTCTGTTGAGCGCCGTATGTGAATACCAACAGACAAACTAAAAAAAAAATCGCTAGATATTAAAAAATATCTACAAATGATTGATTTTGATTGATTTGTTTCTTTATGGTTTATCAACATTTTGCAGGTTATTTAAAGCCAGGAAATATTTTTAGATTGTAAAATCACTGGAAATAGTGATTTACTGATAAAAGACTTACTAATTACTCCATGACTAGAGGGGGAGAAGAGGTAGATTCATACCTTTTCCAAAGGTATTTATACAGAAGTGAATATAAGGAACCTGACTGGAATTGGAACTCGGTTCTCCAATTTCCAATTCTGAGCCATTATCCATTACACCACTTCCAAGCTTACAATGCCTGGTACTCCCAAGCAGTCAGCCATGTTTGGTGATTGTACGAGAACCAGTGTTTCAGTGTGATATTGCCATAAGCATCTAAAAATGTACATTTTCTGAATAGAAGTTGATATAATTTATTTTTTTTTGCTGCTTTATGTATTCATGCTGGCACTTTATGGAACATTGAGCCACAAAGTGCCAACAGCTGATGATGTTTTAATAGTAAAAATGTATTTTTACAAGGGATAGGTTGCTGTCCCTATATCCAAATTGTGCCACCTTCAAAGACGGAAGGGTTCCAACTGTTCTACTCTTTATTCCTAAAAGAAGTGGATTCATGTCATTCCCAAGAGCATTAGTAAAAAAATGAATGCCAACTGTCCCTGCTGGGATATGAACTTGGTTCATTGATTCCATTATATGTGCCATTAGGTCACCCGCTCCTCCTATTCATATAAAGAATAAAGAAAAAATTCTTAAAACTGAATCAAACTTAGGAACATTCTGTCACCAATGACTCAGTTTA
>OZ010583.1:55486287-55526287 GCA_963932145.1 Acanthosepion lycidas
AATTAGAAAACAGAAACATTACTAAGGAGTGAGTACAAAAGAAGAGTAATTAGGAGAACAGTAAATAGCAATTGACATAGCATTTAAATTGTTGAAGATTAAAGTTGGTTGGAAAGCATGGAGTCAGAAGAAAGTTCCACAAGCAAAACGTGTGAGAAAAGAAACTGTTAGCATAGAATTTATGGTAAATTGGTGACACCTCATTACAAGTCTAGTACTGTGCTTAAATTCAAAAAGTCAAGGTTCCATAATGAAGAACTCATCTGAACCATTACCATGAAAGTATTTGTAGAAAAGGGACAGAGAGACAAACTTACAGCAGTGGGAAAGTGAATAGAATTATTTATATAAAATTTTAAACTATTTTCTACATGATTTTTAAATATTTTTAATTACTTACACATGATTTTTCATTTCTTTACAATTATATAATTTAAAATTTTTTCTTCTTAAGTTTTAAATATTTTTAATTATTTATACATAAATATTTTAAACAGTGATTCCTGCATTAGATCTTTAGACTGATGACTCAATGTTTGTTGTCTATAAGCTTGTTTATCATAACTGTTTTCAATTCAGAAGGTTACATACCTAACATTAGTTATGGATAAACTACTGCTTTCATTCAGTTTCAAAAATATCACAACTTAAGAAAAAAAAAGAAAAAAAGAAAAGAAATGAATTCTGAGATGAGGTCAGAGTGTGTTAGAAACTTTTTATATTCTAGAATTCTTGAAGGTGTAGCATTTACTGGGAATTAGGAGTGAGAATGCAATTAACAAGTATGATAAAATGGGTTTATCTGTTAGTTTTTCTCATACCTCAAGACACCTGACCAATGCCTTCCATCTTTTTATTCTCTGATCTCACATTTGTTGCATTGCAGGTTCTTTGACAGGGTACAGTTTCTTCCAGTTAAAATCTTGTAGCTTAAAAATTACTCTTTGCCCAGATTGTTAGCTATGAGTGAAAAAACAAAACAATTTCTCACAGTAAATCAGATTTTATTCTTGGGTTGTAATCTACTGCTATATAGTGAAGTAGAGATGATGTGCAGGTGAGGGCAGAGGTGCACAGTCTAGTGGCTGTCTTTCCTGTCTGTTCTTCCAGTTCTGCTTCATCCCTCTCTGTGTGCCTTTTGGATGGTTATAGATAACAATTTTCTTTGTCTTATCATCTTCATCAAAAAATAATTTATCTTCATTCCGTGACTTTCTCTCCCAGTCTGAGCCTCTTGCTCTGTACATTAAAATTGATTTCACTTACCATCAGTCGAAAGTAAATGTTCCAAATCCACTTTCACAACATGTCCAGCAGTATTCCATCTAACAAGACCTCAGCTAACTCATATTGCTACACCTTGAATCCAAATGTCATATTTCATGCAACTCCTCATAGTGATCCTTGAACAATGGCAGATTGGTCCACCAGGATACTGGGAAATTTCTTGTGGGCCCCAAATTGATGGTCCATCACTTTAGGAATAACTGAAAAAAAGTAAAATCTGAAAAAAAAAAATTTTATTATAAAATTATTAAAATTTTCAAGTCTTTGTAGTATGAATGCATTACCATAAATAAATAAAACAATATTAAATAAATGTAACATTTTATTTGCCTAAAAACACTTTACTTTTATTTGATTCCTTTGACTACATTTTGGGATTAAGTGGGTCCTTTTGACTGGGTACTTTTACAAGTTTTCTCAGTAGAATTTTTCAATCCAGTCTACCACTGCCCATAAACCTATATCAGCTTGGCGAGTAAGAAAATGTTGGCTTTATAACATAATAGTCTTGAAGATTTCCATTCCCCATCCATCTGGCTAACACCAATAGATATCAGCCATGTTTCCCTTAATATAAAAAAAAAATAATTAGAAAAATTGTTTAGTGGAATTAACTACTTGGTTGCAAATCTTAGTTTTAATAGAGCAAAAATGTATATTCTTTCTGTAGTGTACTGTATATTTGTTGGTCATTAGATTATAGTTTGCAGCTCATATCAACTTTTGGCAATGTTACATTGGCTCTTTGACTGATGTTGTTGCGGAATATACATGTGTAGCAGAATGTCAATTGAGCATGAAGGTGCTGTAAAACTGCTTATGAATAATGGCATCTTATGAGGAACTGGAATGAAAAGAGACAGTTGCTTTTTTTTTTCTAAGGAACATGCAGGGTCATTATGGTGTGCTAAACCTCATTCTTTATGATAGAAGTAAACTTAGTGAATTAGCATTTCCTTTGTCTATTATCTCTTACGGCCTAGCAGTTATTCCAAAAGCTAAAGATTACTGCAAACTGATGCCAAACTTGTTGCCAAATCATTTCATGTTTATGCATGGTTTAATAATGGAAAGTTCACAAGATGAAGTCAGCTAGCTGCCCAGTCAAATAGTGAAGCTTTTGTATGTATTTTTATGACTAAGTGAACATAATTTCTGTTTAATATTATCATCATAATAGATGAGTGCATTGGCTTGGTGTCAAGATTGAAGGCAATAATACAGCAAGGATTCTTCTTTACTGTGTCCATTCGGGACATGAGCGATCAGGGCTCTCCACAATTTCCTGTCCTTTGTAGCTCTAGGTAAATTTTCTCTTTTCATGATCTCTCCTAAACTCTGTTCTGCCAACCATTTACACAAGCTTGTTAGGTAAGTTATACACTGCTTACCTCTGCACCTCTTGCCTTCACTATGTCCTGTCAGTGTCATATTTTCTGAGCCCTCTTTCCTCATTATGCACCCTAGAAATTTCGAATAACTCTTTCTGATGTTAAGTATAAGCATCCTTTTTGTTTCTATATTCTCTAAAACAAGAAAAGGATATTTCATTGTGCATCAGTTCAAAAGAAGTACATTGAGTCTTTTCTCCACCTGTGATGAGATTGTCCAGCATTCATTGGCATGAAGTGTGATAGAACGGGAGGAGGAGAAAAGCAAGGGTATTGGGAATGTATTAGTTGGTGGTTAAATGAAATATGCATACTTTCCTTTCATTCAAGTTCATATAAACTCAAAAGGAACTTTTTACATACTAAAAGTTCCTTTTGTGTTCATATGAACCGGGATGATAGAAAGTATATATATTTCATTTAACCCCTGACTCATACATTTCCAATACCGTTGCTTTTCTCCTCCTCCCCTTCTATCATACTTCATGTCATGTGTTTATTTATTTTCAAATAATAATACATTCATTAAATTAAAAAAAAATAAAGCGTTAATAAATCAATTGACTGAAATCGCCTGAAGGAACCAAAAGGTTGATGGCAAAGTAGCAGAATCGGCTGATCTTCTAATTTTTTATACTTAAAAGCTCTACATGTTAAATTTTTATTTTTCTCTATGTGTATTGAGCCCTTTTTAATACTACTGTTTCCTGGTCTAATTCATCTCTGACCATCAACATTTTTATTATATATATATATATATATATATATATATATATATATATATATATATATATATATATATATATATATATTGTGAGAGAGAGAGATACAAACAGGTTGAAATAGACAGTGAGAGATGAATAAATAGATAAACAGATAAATATAGTCTGCTCATGTTTATATATCCGTTCATCCATCTGTATATATCTTGAGTCATTCATTTATCTCCAAAACCAAAATTCTTATAATCTAAAAATATTTTCTGGCTTTAAATTACCTGCAAAGAGTTGATAATCTGTAAAAAGTGAATCAATTAATTAAAAACATGTTAAATTAATGTGTTATTTATATGAATACATGCATTCATATGGATTTATTTCCATTCATCAAGATGTTATTATGATGCAAAAGATTTCCAGTAGATCTTTGACAAAATCTTTTAATGGCTTTCTGTAATCCTCTACTACTTTTCATATAATAATTTGTGTTCCTCATAAAAATGATTCTGCTGTTTATTTGCTAGGTCTTTGAATGTTTTGATATCTTAAACTTGTTAAAATTGTTGATTACACAAGGAGTGTTGCATTGAGTGACACAAATTAGTGTCTGAAGGTGACAGGTCTGTAGAATATGCCACATGAGGTGAAATTTGCCATCCCAGTTTCATGCTGTGTTACATGACATTATTATAATATGAGGATGGGTGTTGTTATTCAACATCTTTTTCTTTGTTCAGGAAAGAAATAAAATTATAATGAAGAATTCCTTTTGGAACAAACACAGAAAATAACTTTTGTTTTTTTTGTTCATGAGGTTCTGTTTATGCTAATATATCCTGGATCTACCCTATTGCCAAAAGTCAGAAGAACAAAAATGATCAGATATCAGACCAGGAAGGCCACTCCCTATACCCACAATATTCTTCATTTTGGATTCTCATATTAATCAGTTTATCTTTTATCTTTTCCTCACTTCCCCCTATGCCCAATCTTTTCTCTGTAAACCCTTGCATACTAGTAGCACTCCAGCATTGCTTATGATGAAATGAAAAAAAAAAAAAAATTGGTATCTTCAAAAATTTGCTAACAAAAAAGAATGCATGATGAAAAGAATGCCCTAAACATAATAAAAACAAAATTTTATTGTCATAATCTTTGTCTTATTATTAACAGGAAAGATCAAAGAATTTTCTTATGTAAAATTTATATTTTTATCCATTTTAGAAGCTTGTAAATTTTTGGTTAAAAAATCTGTTTTTTCTGACATCAACATGGGAAATTTGAGTGCTTTTTTTTTTTTTTGCAGTGAAACACATTGATTTTGAAATTCTATCAAAAATCAGATAATTGTCAGATTTTAATGAAATCTTTATTTTTTATTTTTTTTTTACATTTGTTACCCTCCACTCATTTAATTTTAGGAAATTTCAAAAATTTCTATTTTATATTGCTTAATGTTTATATTTGTTATAATGAAAAGTCCTCAGAGAATTTAAATAATCAACATATTTTTTTTTTATCAAACAGGACCTCCATTGACAGAAAATCTACTCTGAATTGTAAAATGAAAAAAATCCAATAAAACTTTATATATATTTTTTATTGCTGGTCAGGCAACATCCATTTTAATTTCATCATACACTTTGCTATTCAAACTCCTCTAATCATTGTGGTTGTTATATTTAGAATATTTTGGCTATGATATGGACCAACCTTTTTCAGTTGTCTCACTTCATATTGGTAACCATTTGGAAATTTTGGGCCAAAATAATTGTTCAATCCACAAGAGTAGATTTTTCCCATTCTTTTTTCTATCCTCAGGGCATATTTCATATCAGTTAGTATACACTAGACATCTTCATCTTTGTGTTGCTTATTCATTTCTTTTACCAGATTAGAGTAGGTGAATTTTCTGCATTACCATGTCTAGGGATTGAACTCACAACTATCAAGGAACCTGATATGTTTTAACCAACATTTTAATCTACCAGGCTAAAAAGAAAAAAGTATTTTTTTCTGTATTCTTCATGATTAGATGAATGATTATTACTATAAGTTTTTGTTGAAGCAATTTTTTTACTGTCTGAAATTGTCCTAGTTGAAATGTTATTTTTGTAAACACAATAAAGAGCTAAGTAAAACTTCAAATACACTGCTAAGATTTCCCTAATGTTGTGCTAAAAGTTATTTGTAGCTTTTGAATCAACTTAATATGTAAGTAAATCAAAACTAATTTATGTTTTTCTACTTTTGTCTCTCTATGTAGTCAGATATAAGGCACCGGAAAGAATTCTTTTTGCATCAAAACCGTATTTCAATTGTTTAAAATAATAATAAAAATGTTTATTTTCTAAAATAATAATCTGTGTCTTTTAATTTTGATATTTAAAAGATAATATTTACATTATTTACATTGTTTGGACAGTTGTCCTCATCATTATTGTTATATTCACAATGTTTTGGCTGTTGTACACTTCAGCCTTCTGTGATATATGTTAGAATAAAGGGTTCGGTTTGAAATTCCAGCATATATTACCTGAAGAAGGCTGGAGCATACAACAACTGAAGCATCATAAATATGACAATAAACATGAGGATAACAGCCGAAACAATGAAAATGTGTAAATAGTTACAATACCTCGTCACAGAAATATAGACAAATATTAAAAGATATATATCTATTACATTGTTTTAGCTGATTTTTATGTATGTAAAAGCCATATTAAAATTAGCTTGTGCAAAGAATGTAGAAAACATCCTTTCTGCAAACCACTGTTGACTTGATTTTCCCTGTTTTTATTAAGTGTGTCTAGCTTCAGTCACTTTTTATTAAGAAAATTGGTATTGAAGCTGGAAAATGTGAAGGTGGCTGATATCCAATGACACATAACCTCTGATTGGTGTTATGTGAGAAAAAAAAACACAATTTTTTTTATGTTCACCCAGTATGAAGCCCAAGAGTCTCTCAAGGTAGATGGTTACTGAATGAGGTGTGTCATATGAACATAAGCAGAGGAAGTAGGAAATGATGGTTATAAGAATATGGTGAATAGATAACTATCATTTCATCCCCAAGCAAGTTTAGGATTTTAGTGTTCTTAGAAGCATTTGTGCAGGTAGGGGGTCTGTTCTATAACATAGTAGTTCTTTGGAAGAAGCTTTTAGAGTGGAACATCTTCCTTACCAAAGGAATACACAGGGAATGGTGTGGAGGTGGTGATTCAATCCTGTGGATGCAGCAAGGTGGGTTTTGGCTGTAAAGATCTGAGCTGGTGGCACTGAAGAATGGAGGTTGTTTGTTTTGACTATAACATTGTAAAAAGACAAAATAAACTTCTAACTTGAATTTAATACTAAATTTCTTTTTTATAAGTTAGATAATGCAACATATTTTCTCATTAGAAAAGTTCAACGATCTTGCTTGTCCTGTTTGTTTTTAATATTTTTTTATATCCTTTAGAAAGCATTCAGTGTTGTTTCAAGTTCTGAAATGACAATTTTGATATGAAGCTTGGTAAAAGAAATATCTCACATCTTTTAGAGTGAGGCACTTTTTTTATAAGCTTACTATGAAGCTTTGGGAGTGTCGCTCCCTGTATATTGGATTATTTTCTGTTCGTTTGATCTTTGTCAGTAGGGTGCAAAAATATGTTTGGCTTCTCTAGCATCAGCACAGATAACCAATATATAAAAGAAAGTAATAAGATCTCTCTTTCCAAGTATATGTTCAGGAAGAATATATTTTTGAGGATGGTTACAGAGTTTCTTATTTGATAGAAAGAGTAATCGGTAAAGAAAAAGAAAATAGATAGAAACATATAAATCTTTAAAAAAAAATAGCAAAATGTACTGAATTTTTCAAACAGTAGCCTTCATCATATTGGTTAAAGATCTAAATGAAAAAAAGAAAATAATAAATGATAAGTATATTTACAAAAACAAACTAACAGACACACAAACACAATGAAATCTACAAAACTATAAAATTATAAGTTTATCCTTGTCTAGTTTTAGCTTTTATGTTACTGTATATATATATATATATATATATATATATATATATATATATATATATTTCCAGTATGTTTTGGCAAATAAGAACAGTTAACAAGAATAGATGTTTTATGCCTTTTAAATAGTTCTTGCAAAGAAGACCAATTAACAAGAACAGATGTTTTATGCCTGTTAAATTGTTCTTGCAAAGAATACCAATTAACAAGAATAGATGTCTTATGCCTGTTATACTGTTCTTTCAAACTGTTAAATTATTTATGCAAAGAAGTTCAATTAATAAGAATAGATGTTTTATGCCTGTTAAATTGTTCTTTCAAATAAAAACAGTTAACAAGAAAAGATGTTTTATGCCTGTTAAATTGTTCTTTCAAATAAAAACAGTTAACAAGAATAGATGTTTTATGCCTGTTAAATTGTTCTTTCGAATAAAACCAGTTAACAAGAAAAGATGTTTTATGCCTGTTAAATTGTTCTTTCAAATAAAAACAGTTAACAAGAATAGATGGATGATTTTTTGTGGAATACTTAAGACTAGAAAATAATGACTTGCTTTATACAGATGCAATTAGTATTTGCAAAGGAAATTCTATTAGCAAGCTATCAAAAGCAAAATTTATCTATGACCAAGATTTTGATAAAAAAAAATAAGAGATGTATTATTGATAAATTGTCATTTATTAGTGAGTATTAGCTTAATAGAGATTAATGATAAGAAGTGGCGTCAAGTCTGCTGTCTTCTTGATTCCTCGTCTTTTATTCTTCTCATCCCTTACTAATGTTTTTCTTTTTGCTCATTCATTTACACACAGTAGCCTCTTGTATTTTAGTGGCTTTGTTGCCTTTCTTAGGGAGAAATGAATAAAAACATAGAAAACAGAGCTGATAAAATACTTCTAAATTTTGGATAGTGATTGTGTAACTTGATGTTGCTTCTACAAAAGTCATTAACCTCTAATCATCCTGTAACCTGTCAATCATATTGTCTTTTCTTTTGCTTGCATGGCAATGTTCAGGATGCCTTTTAGTAAGAGGAATTTTGTCAAAATTTACTGTTGTTTAATTCCGCAAACCAGCATCAGTAAATTCTCTGGGCAAGCCATAATTCCTACTTAGAAAATTAAACTGCTCTGTGAAAGAAATATTCTGAAGTGGAACAAATAAGTGATGTGCAAATTTTTATCTGGTCATTATCAGTGATATTGGAATATTATCATGTAGTTGTTCATATTTTGCACATAAAAAACATACATGAAAAAGAAAGCATTGAAATGAATGTCTCCAAATTCTGCTCAGTATTATACTTGTTTCTCTTTGTTTATAAAAAGCTGCACGATGCAACTTGGCATTAAAAAAAAAAAAAGGGGAGAATAAAGATTGTTTACATTAGTCTTGCCTGTGAGCTGGAGTATTTCTTTAAAGATTCTTCCTCATATTTCCTAAGAATCTTAGCTAAAAAGCGTTAAGTAGTAAAGAAGCAGAGAAATCGTAGTCCATCCTTTTTGCAACAATGAATCAGAATCTCTTGTAATAAGCAGCAATATTTTGGACCTCCTCTTCCTCTTTCAAATGATGAGGAGAACCAGAATAAAGCAACCCTGTTGTGGCTGTTTTGAGAACAATGATTCAAATGTTGATGCCCTCACCTTTTCATGAAGTGAATTGTTTGTGGCCATCTTTAAAAATTATAAACAAAACTAGCAAAAAAAAAAAAAAAAAAAAAAAAAAAAATATTCGCCTGTCTTTGCAGTCAGCTTTCTATTCCATTAGAAAAATGCCTTTCTGGTCTTGTCATGAAATGTATTATGAGACACCGCCTTCAATGTGTTGTCAATAGTTTTCCAAATTTTTGTGTCAGTTACAAATAACATTACTGGATATTTCCATTGAGTTTAAGGCTACAGACCAACAGCTGGAAACAATTGAGTTTTTCAATATTGTCACTTGATAGAGCTCTGTTATTCATTTTCTTTTGCCTTTGTGTTCATGGGATTGCACTACAAATGTCACCTTTTATATAACATGCACCACATGTGCATATGCACTCCAAGGCAATCGCTCATACCTATAGAAATGCATTCTCAGACACTGACTGACTAATATACAAATACATTCTCATACGCTACGCACAAATTCTTTTAACAGATATGTATGCATGCAAACATATAAATCATTCAAATGCAAATGAGGATACACATTTGAGTGTACAAAAAATGTAATAGATATTTTATAAGTAAACGTGTAACTTTTGTCTGTGTGTTTGTATCAGAAAAAAGTTTAAGATTGTGTAAGTGTGTACAAAAAGGAATATATGTGTGTAATTATTAGGTTGGTGCAAAAATAATGTCGTTTTCTCACATAGTAACATATGTGAGAAAACGACATTATTTTTGCACCAACATAATATTTGAGAATAACAATTTGTGTAACAAAAATGAACAGCATTCGGCACTCTATAAAGATGTCTATTGCTGATCACAACTAAGCACATAAGTACAGCTGTGTGTGTTTTTATGAGGTCTATCTACAAATGATCAAGCATATTGAATATTAAAAAAATGTATCTTACGTAAGACAATGGGGCTTTAGGCCTCTTCTAGGTGCTCCTCCGCCACCATGGAATTTATCCCATCATCCCTTCCACTTTTCGAAACAGTCTACAAAGTTATCTTTTAGGATTACCATCAATTACCTCATCACATTCTCTTTAATCTTGCCCACAGTCTGAAGTCTCTTGTAATTTAAGCTTTTGGAAAAGTCTGATGTGCTGAGAGCAAAATCTGGATTCTAAGTGGGATTCACAGACTTGGGTGAAATGATGTTTTACCAAAAAATCCGTTCAGCAATGTTTTGATTGTGATCTGACCTGTCGAGTGTCAGTATATATTTTTTATGGTCAAATATATTGTATGCAATAATTCTGAAGTAGCTTGTACAAAAAATGTCCACCAAAAATGTCTGCAATGTCACCCTCAACTACCATTTTCATGTTTTCTTATGCCCACTTTTTTTTATGTGCACCCAAATTTGCATAATCATGTATCAGAAACAAATATCGCCATCTTGCTGGCAATGTATACACATGATTCATGACTGCTTTGTTAAATTAGGCAATTGTCATCTTGATCCTTCACTACAATGAGAATGTGAATAGTGTGCAGCTGAAGTATTAAAAATATTTGATTGGTTGGTTTACTGAGTCATTCTAGACAATCTTTCTCCCCAGAATCTATCTTACGTATCTATGTCTACCATTCATCCATGCTTAGAATATAGCTGCTATATATGGTCCCAAGCTCCTGCTACATACTTAGATCTCCTTGATAAAATCCAAAGAAGAGTAAGCAATATTATTGGTTCTGATCTGGCATTTTGGTTTCAGTCATTTTCCCATAAAGTTGTCATAAAGTTGTCTCTCTGTGCCTTTTTTATAAATACTTTGTTAATAATTGTTTGGATGAACTCTTCGCTATGGTACCTAGACTTTTTGAATTTAAGTGCAGTACTAGACAGGTAATAAGGTATCATCAATTTACTGTTTGTTAGGTGTGACCATAAATTCTATGCTAACAGTTTTTTTCTCGCACTTCTCACTTGTGGAACTCTCTTCTAGTTCCATGTTTTCCAGTCAGCTTTAATCTTCAAAAATTTAAATGCAATGTCAATTGCTTTCTGCTGTCTTCCTGATTACTCTTCCTTTGTTCCCGCTCCTAAGTAATGTTTCTGTTTTCTAATTCTTCCACACCCAGTAACCTCATCTGTCTTAGTTGCTTTACTGCCTTACTTGGGCTGAACTTGCTTAAAATATTTTCAAGACAGTCTGTGGAATTTCTTGATCTTTTAACTCTTGCATAGTCAATTGCCAATTCTCTTTAATTGCAGTCCACATACATTAAACATTTTCAGGCCCTCTGCTTGTTGAAGACCTTCAAGAAAATACGTTTGCTTTCAATGAATTCTTGGCCAAGTTTGAACTGTCAGTACCAAAATTTCAGCTTGACATTAGTCTTTGAAGCTGCATTAATATTTTGAATAATCTCTGCTTCTCAATGGCTGTTTACAACAAGATTTGATGCATATTCTCTGTGAATGTGACAATCACACAAAACTTCAGCTTACCCAGTGGCATTTCATTGTAAACTGAGTAACTATTCCCCCTTGGGAGAGTGTCTGTTCACCCATGTGCTGTATGGTCCATTCTGTTTAGTTAGCAAATTTCATCAAAGCTTGTCATATTCAACATGGCTGGATATTTTCCGGACATACCGTTTATGTTATCTTAACCTGAATGTATTCTGCATTCGTTAGATGTGTATTTGATTATATGTATATAGATACTTTGACTTAATATTTACATTGTTTTTAAAACAGTAGCCTTCATCATATTGGCCTATGGTCTAAATGAAAAAAGAAAATAAATGATAAGTGTATCTACAAAATTCTTGGGCATATTAGAAGATTCTAATGAAAAATTGGGATTTGCTGATCTTTGTCTGAGCAAAAGCAATCTATCTCTCTCTCTCTCTCTCTCTCTCTATATATATATATATATATATATATATATATATATGTATTTTCTTTTTTTTTAAGTCCATTAGGGTTCTAGTTATAGGGGCACCACATGTACTACAGCCACAGTGGTGTTTCCTGGGCAAGATAGCTTGACAGTATTAATAGCAGGGTAAGCAAGGCTCTCTAAATTTGGTTGGCAAACAGTCTAGAAAAAGGCCAATTCCGAATTCAAAATTGGTTGGGTGGCAGGCTAGTAACTCCATAAAACAAATTACTGAACACAGTAGACGAGGCTGGAATTTGAACTTGCCTTGCCAATTCCTCTTTCTGCATTGATAACCATGACACTAACCATACATTCTATGTATGCATATTAAAATAAAATCTCAAACATACATATAATAGTGTATATATTCAGATACTTTATCAGTTGTGTGGTCTTCGCAACTGTACACTGCATATACTTTTATATATACATGTAATAGTAAAACTGATCAGTTAAATAAGGTTAAATTACCAGCTGATCTAAAGAAAATGACCTACATTATGTTTTTAATGGGATTAAGGAATGATGTTTAAAATCTTAATGCCCTCCAAAATGAAACTGCTTCCATTAGAATGACTGCTACTAACCTGCTAATATTTTCCGTTGACAATTTTTCTAGCCATATCTATCTTACGTATTTATAAATCCACCATTCATCCAGGCTTTGAATATTGCTGCCCCATATGGTCTGGTGCTCCTGCTATATATTTAGAGACTCTTGATAAAATCCAAAGAATAATCTGCAATGTCATTGGACCTGACCTGGCATCTTGGCTTCGATCATTTTCCAACTGCTGTAATGTTGCTTCCCTGTGCCTTTTCTACAAATATTTTCATGTTAATTGTTCTGATGAGCTTTCTTCTATGGTAACTAAACTTTATGAATGTAAGCACAGTACTAGATTGGTAGCAAGTTCCTATCATTTTACAGTTGGAATGGCTGGATGTAAGTTTTATGCTAACAGTTGCTTGCATTTCTTGCTTGTGGAACTTTCTTCTGACCTCTTGCTTTCCAGTCAAATTTGATCTTCAAAAATTTAAATGCAATGTCAATCATTGTCTTCTTAATTCCTCTTCTTTAACTGTTCACACTCCTTAATAATGTTTTTCATTTTCATATATTATTTCACACAATAAACCCCTGCGGCTTAGTGGCGTTATTACTTTGTTTGGGCTGAAGTGATTACAAAAAATTGTTACATGAAATTCTAATCTGTTGTGCAAATACTTATTACCACAAAATTACGTGTACAGTCACAATTTAAAGGTCATAAAAACTGTTAATCTTTAATAGATCCACACAAGCTGGTCGTCACATTATAATTACATTTCTAATAATAAAATATGAAGAAAATTAATTGCACTTACACAAGCACAAACGTTCTTTCCTTCTCCCATGTAAGTTTGTAATGATGCTGTCACCCTCACAGTGATACTAATTTGCAATTTACACGTTGACATATTACATTATGCATGCAGACACATAGTCACACAATTACCTGTTCACCCTTTACACGTGATGACATGTCTTTTCTGTTTGGATTTCCTTCATGCATGCCAAACTATGAACTACACAAAAGAATAATGGCCTTGCACAGTTGGTATGAACAGGTCCTCTAAGAAATAAAGTCTTCACAAGAGTTTCTGCATATGCCAGAATGTCTGCCAACTCAGGAGAAGATGCCATCCTCCCCTAACATCACCAGTGCCTTACCTCTTTCCTTATAATCCATTTTGTTGCCATTAGTCCCTCGCTCTCTTTGTCACCAACACCCTTTGGCCACATTGGCAGTCAATTCATGTATCAAATCTCTTCACAGTCAACACCCACATCTGCTCCTGACAAATATACACGTACATCTAGGCATACAAGCATGCATCGTTATGTATGACACATATTTACACAGCTATGCAGAATTAAACATCCCTATTCTGACACACACATGCACTGAAAATCCATAATTTTATTTGTTTGTGCTTAGTCCTGAAGATAAAAACATGCACTCGCTCAATCAATCCAACATACATACATACATACATACATACACACACACACATATATATATATATATATATATATATATATATATATATATATATATATTAAATAAATACAGACAACTTTAAGGTTCCATGTAATAAATTATTTCACCACAGCCCTTTTAAAGGACTGCAGATCATCAGACTTTACTTTCAAAGGTTGTAACGAAAAATGTATATATATATACACACACACGCACATATATATATATATATATATATATATATATATATGTCACACACACACACACATATATATATATATATATATATATACACACACACATATATATATATATATATACACACACACACTCATATATATATATATATATATGTATGCATGCATAATTTCTTATGCCAACACCCAGTTTAACCCTCAAAATCGTTGATGATATCATGCTATTGTAACACTTTTGCATGGACACGACCCTGCAGAGAGAATCTAATTCATGCAATTCCATATCTTATTGCACCTATACATGCAACATATGCAGTCCTTATCATATTGACAGTTGCACTTTCCTTTTAATCAATTGTTGATGTCACACATTTGCTGATACGATAGCATGCACATCATAAGCATATATTCATATATAATTGCACACATAGCTTTGCAATTAAATCTGTGTTTTACTCATATACATGGACATTCACACTTACAAATATAATGCAGTTACAGCTGCATTTATTTGTCTTATTTGTACACATATACGCGTCCTTCACACAAAAACAATAATTTATTCATTTTGTATTATGTGCAATTGTGCTAGTACCACATCTTTCAGTCTCACGTATATTCTTGCCTATTTACAGACACACATTTGATTATACTTAATTTTATGGTGTGTCTTTCTTATCTTGTTTCACTAGTTTGTCAGTCACATGAATTTCCTTTTTTTTTTTCACAGTCGTATATGCTCTTGCTTCATTTACAAACTTCCTCTTGACTTCCTTCTTGTGTATTCATTGTGCCAGTATCGTCATCATCACGCAGGTGACTGTGGAGGCAACAGACCATGGCAGTGCATTCAGGAAATGAAATGAAATGAAACAGAATCACTGTCACAGACATATCTTCGAAAAATCCCAGAGGCAGACTCGGCCCCAGCCACCTCCTCTCTTATCTTTTTATCGTCCTCTCTTCCTATTCCTTGTTTTATTCTACAAAGTCTACGTCTTCGTGTTCTCCCATCTAGACATTTCTCTTCTTGCATTCTTCTCAAGGTACATTTAATGACTAGAGTTTAACTCACTTAATCTCATAATAAGCTGTCTGATTGGCTAAGAATCATACATGGCAGACTTTGACTGAAATATTTTTATAGCATTATTTCAAAGCAAAGAAAGTCGTATTTTATTTTTTTTAACATGATTGGCTGGCTTAAAAAGCAAATGGGAAATGTCACTTCATATCTGGGACTCGAGAAAATCAAAGGAAAAAATAGCGAAAGGTTACACTTAAAAAAGAATGATATATTCAATGTTATTATTAGTTGTATAATAAAAAACAAATGTTTTATTTTAAGTTTGTAAGGTCTTCTTGATCTTGGGTTAAACATTATAGTTAGGCTTAAGATATGAGCCACCTAGATTGCAGTATATTTAAATTTTAGAATCTAAATTTCTTTGATATTATTATATACAATTCTCAGTGCATTTATCAATTTGTGATCAATATTAGGTATCTGACTCATGGAATGTATATCTGTCCATATTTTTTTTTTTTTTTTACCAGTTTTACCAAA
Source organism: Acanthosepion lycidas (assembly GCA_963932145.1). Classification (NCBI taxonomy): domain Eukaryota; kingdom Metazoa; phylum Mollusca; class Cephalopoda; order Sepiida; family Sepiidae; genus Acanthosepion; species Acanthosepion lycidas. Next base: position 55,502,042 of record OZ010583.1, read on the forward strand.
TTTTAATTTAGAATTAAACTAAAAACCATTTTGATTGTTAATCATTGGGCTTCACAGATTTTATAGATAAAGCACCACTTATAACTGTAAAATAGACTTGAAATTAGTTTGTTCTGGGTTTTTTTTTATTATAAATGATTTAGTCATGAGTCTCAGTTGCCATATATCAGAATACGAATCATGACTTTTAGATTGGTATTTTAATTATAAATCTTATCTCTCTTATACAGAAATGAGCATTTTATGATGTATAAATTGCTACTTTAATCATGAACTTCATTTATCTTATACCAGAATACGAGTCTTATGTCTTTTAAACTGATACTTTAATGAGTCTTATCTCTCTTAGACAAAAATGAGAATCTTATTACAAATAGATCCGTACTTTAATCATGAGTTACATTTACCTCAGATCTGAATAACAATTTTGTGACTTATAGTTTTGTACTTTAATCATGAGTTTACTTTTCTTACACCAGAATAAGAATCTCGTGACTTTTAGATTCATTTAGATTTAGATCATGAATTTCAATCTATCTTATACGAGTATAATGTTTAGTAGATTAGTACTTTAAGCAATATATCAAAAGTGTTACTAAATGTCTCTATCAATAGCCTTCAACATTAGCTTATTACTAAAAATATTTCCAGTGTCATTAAACGATTTTAATTTCAGATCTCCATTTTCTTTATATCTTTTTTATAAAAATCTTTTGAGAGAGGATTGATGGATTTGTAAATAATCTGATGTTTATACCGTGTCAAAAAGAAATGGTGAAGGAATGATGGAAATAGAGAATCCCTTCAAAGCCAAACTATTGCATCTCCATCTGTCTCAGCTAGACAAGAGGAGTATTGATTGGTGCTGACAGACGTCATCTTCATAGTGGCTTCAGAGCACAACATCTTATGGTGACATTAGTTTCAAAATAATAAAAAAAAAGTTAAAAATATAAAAAAAATAAAAAGTAGTGGACAGGGTGGATAGAGTGAAAATATTACGACCTAACTTTTTTTAATTACTATTTTTTTAAATTTATTTTCCTTCTGTGCATTTTTTTTTTTTTTTTTTTTTTTTTTTTTTGTAATTATTTTTTTAAACAGAAGCAGAGATGGTTATTGTGATAGATAATAGCAGAAGTAGAGAGAATAAGAGAGTAAATTTTTTTTTACTCAAAAAAGAAGTGGAAATTTTGGAAAATTTATGGAAATTTGGTCTGACATTGCCATGGAAACTGTGTTGAGGAAATATACAGTTTTCTCTTCCAAAAGTTGACAGTGTAGATTTATGTATATGCTGGCAAGCACACACACAAACGTGTGTGTGTGTGTGTGTGTGTGTGCTAATATTAGGTAACAAAAACAATTTTTCATATAAGTAAATATTTGAGATTGTATATTCATATAAATGAAATAGTCATTTTGTAAATGGAGTAAGAGCTAAACATGATTACATACACGCATATTTTACATACATCTACATATATATATGCATACATGTGTGTGTATATATATATATATATATATATATATATATATATATAAAATCCACTTAAAAAATCAAACTTTTCATAAAACAATATCTGTCAAAAAACAGTTAAATTAATGAAAAAGCACTCAATACAATTTTCAAATAAAGAAAATGTAGAGCAATTAAAACATAAAATATTTAAGAAAAAAGCAATCCTTCCTGATATCATAGTTTCTACCAATGTGGTATCATCATGCAGTAACATTTTATTAACTGCTAATACCTAATTGGTAGAAACCATGGTATCAGGAAGGTTGCTTTTCTAAGTAGTTTGTTTTATATATATATATATATGTATATATATTGTATGTTGCGTACACTATATCGGCTTTTCTTATGCATGTCAATGTTATCACAATAGAATTGGTATTAACCAAACAGTGTTGATGATATTTTCATATCCATTTTATATGATAAATCTATGTAAGTTTCATCTTATATATTTTCATCACAAACGTTTACAATAACCTGTTTGCTGGTGTAAGATTTTATTATGTAACTCATGGATTGTTCATCATATTATATATATCTCGTTAAAGATGACTGACAAGGTATTATGATTAAGCTTTTCTTAAAATTTTTCTTGTGTTTATACAAGGGGTTAATGTTATTGAGTGTTGGCTTTTTTCTTTTTTCTTATTAGGACTTCCATTATTTTTAATCTCCTTTTTACATGTGGATGAGGTTATTATGCTTGTATTTTCTACTATGTTTTGGATGGCATCTGTTAGGTTTGTGTGTGTTTAAATGAGTTCTAATGGAGCAGTGGTTGTAAGTCCTCTAGATAGGTATGTATTAGTGACTGATGTAATTATGACACTAAACCCAAATTATATGTCTGCTATGTCGACAATATTTTTATTTTAGTGAAAAAGACACAAGAAATAGATAATCTCAAAACCACATTTGAAAAAAACTCTGTCCTTAACTTTAACTGTGAACTATGCCAAAAAGATTAACTTCCATTCTTAGACAATCTTGTAGAATACAGTAACAATACTTTCACCACTAGCAGAAACTCTTGCCACTTTAATTTTAAGAGTGAATGCCCACTTAGATAAAAAAATAGCAGTGACAAAAAATTTCCTAAAGAGAGCAAACAAGAATTCATCCTCTCATCTACTTTTCCTTAAAGAACTCAACAATTCAAATCAGACACTAGTTAACAATGGTTTTTCTACCTAACTCATTTACCACCAGATTAGACTATTTCTTTCCAAAGTAAATAATAATGATTTTGAACACCCAGACAAAAACAATAACACAAACACCTTCTACAAAAGCCAAATGTACGTCAGCTATAAGCAAGATGAATCTTCAGTTAGAAATATCATAATTCATACATTACCCCAGTCGATCCGAACAAGAAAATTAAATTATCTATTACGAGAAATTTAAAACGGCTAACCTTATCATTAAAAATAACAACACACCTGAAAATTCAAAACTACAAAGAACAAACATTATTTACAAGCTTAAATGCCCCTTAAGGAACCATGTTCCTGATCAAACCAAACTCATAAATAATTACATCGGTCACAGTACTACATATCTATCCAGACAGATTACATTACATCTATCCAGCTACAGCTTCATTAGAACTCATTTAAAAACACACTCAACCCTACCAGACTCCATCTGAAACATACTAGTAGAAAATACAAGCATAATAACCTCATCAACAAGTAAAAAAAAAAAAAAGATTAAAAATAATGGATGCCCTAGTAATAAAAAAGAAAAAGTCAACACTCAATAACATTAACTAAGGACATGGCCTCAGTGTGCTGAGCATGTTTGGTGAATAAAACATTCCTATAACTTTAGATGCATACACACAACTCATACATTCAGTTAAAAGTAAGAATAAAATCATTCTAGATAATGGCTAAAAGTATAACCAAAAGCACTTGGAAATGCAGAACATTTGGTCATTTTTTACACACTTTGTGTCCAGAAAAGAAAACACTAGCATGAACACAAGAAAAATTAAATAAAAAGCTTAATCAGAGTATCTTGTCAGTTTCTTTAGTGAAACATGTATAATAAAGGGATTGCTGCCTAATACATAATATATATACACACACACACACACACACACACACACACACACACACATATATATATATATTAGGTTAGTGCAAAAATAATGACGTAATAATTTCGTTTTTTGACGTTAAAAAATACATCAAAAAATGATATTATTACGTCATTATTTTTGCACCAACCTAATATATATATATATACACACACAATTACTGCAGTACAAAATTTAAAAAGAAAAGATAAAAAAAAACAACTTGTTGTCAAAGATATGACCAGGTTTACTACTCAGTATCAGAAAGGATTCTCTATAGGTACAAATACATGAATGATGAGAAACCAATAACAGTGACGAACAACAAACACCAATATACAAATTAACAAGATTTAGTTTAGACAATACATGAAAACATTAAGGCATGGTAATGCATGGAAAGGTGTGTACTATACATTTCTGTATGGAAAGATGCATGCATTATATATCTGTACTGGAAAGTCAGAATTCACTTAGCTTTGGCTATTCGCCTGAAATAAAATAGTGTTTTCTCTTTTCCCTTTTCTCTCTCTTTCTTTTGTTTTATATTTCTCTTTGTTCTTTTTACTTTTAGTTCAGTTCTTTTCACTAGAGTAGCACTATCTGTTTATATATTGTTCTTTCTTCAATGTTATGAGTTTTGACCACTAGAGCTAGTTGTTTACTCTTTTCTTCACATCAATGTAGAATTCATCGTTTGAGTAGGACGATTCAGCACTATATAAGTTGTAGCCTGATCCAATTGAATGGCTCACACATGTCTGTCTTAGGTGATTATTGCTTAGTAATTCACCAGTGCATTTGGGATATCCAGCATGGTATGGTGAGTTGAATTGGATCTCATCTTCATTGTGCAATTTCCTTCACTAGACGGTTACAAGTAAAAAGTGATGTTACTCACACAAGATTCGGTTTCCAATTGATTCATGGCAACATTTTCCTTGCTCTATGTTTTGTACTTGATTGCATGATTCTGTACATATGTGAGAATCTTTTTTTAGCTTTTGCTAAGATGTTACTGGGGTCACCAGCCTTTCTGACCTAATTGTTCTTATAGTCAACAAATACTATTATAGATTGAAAGAGATAGGGGAGTTAATGTATTATATTAGAGAGACTGAAAGAGAGATAGTTCACTAATTGTAGAAGGTATGTGGTTAGGGTTTTTGTTGTGTAAGGATATAACATATATATATATATATATATATATATATATATATATATATATATATGTGTATGCATGTAAATTTACTTATTTTAATTTTAAATATATAAAGAGAGCTGTGGATTTTAAAATATAATCTCAAAAGAGAGAGAAGGTATAAAATTGTTGAGCATTGAGAACAAACGTTTGGTAATTGTAAGAAAGCTGAACTAATAAAAGATTCAAAAATGAAATTGAAAATATTGGAAAGAAAAAGAAAAGGAAAAATCTAGAATGTTACAATAAGAAATCTGACAAAAAAAATGATAAGTTCAGTAAACATTAAATGTCGGTTGATTAGCAAGAAAATATTTGAACAGGTTGATGTTGCAAATGTAAACAGAAAAGATGCAGAAGATTAAGAACATTACTAACATCTTTAAGTAAACATCTTAATGAGAAATTTACAAGTCATGTAAAGAAGTAGATGAAAATTGATTTTTCAGCAGTGATGAATATGAACCTACATTGGATGGACATGATGACTAGAGTAGAGTTTGAAGCCTTCATGGAATTATTTGATCAATATAATTTAGAACCCTAACAGGAGTAATGTTCTGTGATATTATAGGTTCCATCAAAGCTGATGATGGAGTCAAGATAAGTATTGTAAATTTTTAGAAGTGATAATGATAGTGGCAAGATAAATGCAATAAAACATTATAAGTTCTTGGAGAATATCATGAGGTTGAGATAAAAGCAGAGAAGTATTGTCTGTTCTTGGAGAAGATAGTTTTCAGTATTTCAAGAAGCTAAAGAGTTTATTTATGCAAAATAATATTCTTTCACATTTTGCAAACCTTATTATTGCCCAGCTTATTCCAGTCTCTTCAGATATTAATCCAATAAGACACTTGTAGCCCATCATTAACATTTTCGCTTGTGTGAATGAATTTATAAGCCTTTAAGAACATATCTTGTCTGGTGTCAAAGTGTGTATATATATATATATCTATATATATATATATATATATATATATATATATATATATATATATGCCAGAGTGGTTAAAAAGTTTGCCTTCTGACCATGAGACCTGGGTTCAAATCTCACTCTGGTTAGTTTTCATGAAGGTGACTTCTAGATGTTATCAGTCTGGGGGATTTACAAAGGGGGCTACATATGGAGCAAGAATGAGGATTGTGAGATGAGATCACTGTTAGATTGGCTGACCTTTTAGATATTGCTCTCACTTTAAGATATTTCAGACATATATATATATATATATATATATATATATATATATTCAATAGACAGTGAAATGTTGATCTCTAGTGTTTATGTTCTTAACTAACAAGCACTTATGCTATTTTCAAACTAATGTAGACAGAGATTGGTACAAAATACAACCTGTTTTTTGATTATTTACATTATTCGGACTATTGTTCTCATCTTTGCTGCCATATTTATTACAATGTTTCGACAAAGATGAGGGCAATAGTCCGAATAATGTAAATAATGTACATAATACCTCATCTCAGAAATATAGACAGACTCTGTTTTTTTATGCATTTTAATTATAGTGTGTTGGGGATATTATTTGGCTTTTTCTGTATTTCAGAATATTCGATCAAAATAAAATTGTAGCAGCCATGACAAATCATCATCAATGTCTTTATAGTCATTTATTTTCAGTAAATGGCAGTTTCAAAACAGCCAAGTGACATTGCAACAATGAATGTATTAAAAGAGATGTATACGAGAATGAAAAACAATATTCTGGTAAAAGAGATCACCGAGCGAACCGATAAAAATAGTGAGAAGACACTATTAACATGTAAAAATAATAAAATAACAATTAATACTGGTATATGGGATATCGTGTTAATCAAATATTCAATATATATTCAAAATATATCCGACTTTATCTTTTCCTGCCAAAACTAATGTTGTGTTGGAAAAATTCATTGGGTGGGACGTGATGCCATCCTTTCTGTACATATATGAAAATTTTCATGCTGGTAGACTGTGTCAGTTCATCAATTTTTACCAAAATCTTGGTTATACTCAAGCACAAACCCTTCAAAAGATTCAATAGGAGTTCGGCAATGTCGTCATGGGCAAAACTCAGATCAAGGAGGGATACAAATGCTTCAAATATGACTGTACCTCAGTAGTGAGTGAGGCACACTAAGGCAAGCCATCCATAAACCGAAACATGGAACTGATTGAGAAGGCTTGGTGAATAGTCATGGAAGACTGTCGTGTAACAATCCAGAAAATTGCTCAAAGTGGTAATAAGCACAGGATCAGTACATTCCATTTTAATGCAGGATTTTGTGCATGTGGAGAGTGTTGGAAAAATTTGCCTGCTCATTCTGCACACATAATCCAAACTTTTCTGGTCAAGAAAAATGTACCATTTGTTTGTCAGGCGCCCTTCTTTCCTGACTTGGCACTGTGTGACTTTTGGTTCTTCCCAAACCTGAAAAGGGATGCAATCTAGTCATGAGAGGAAATTATGAGAAAAGTGTGTTTTTCACTACAAATATAAGAGAAATAATTGTGATCTTCAAATGACTCTTCTGTGATATTAAATGTGCAGTTTGTCTGCACGTGTAACTTTACCAGTTTTCCCTTGCACTTTGTGAATGTACTTTAACTGTTTAACAAATTGCTTGGTTGTATTCATAAAAGTAGGAAAACTAGTAAGACAAGGTCTAATTAAAAGCTTGTGGCATACAGAACTAGATACTCTTTCCTTGTTTTCTTTGTCCCCTCCCATTGAATATTGAGTATTGCAATATTTTCCTCAATTTCTTTCTTCTGTAAACTATCATTTCTTCAATTTGAAAAATCTTATGAAAGTGTCATTTTTCTTTTAATGTTTATCTGTCCTTCCTATGTTACAAAAAAATAAGTACCTGCAATTGGCACTTTTGATATAATTAAAGAATAACGAGGGAAATTATATTGGAAAACAAAAGGAAGCAACTGATAAAAGTAATTCATAACAGGTTCTTATAGCTTTTAAATTCATCATAAAAATATTTTCATTTTCAAAAATTTTTCAAAATGTAGATCTGTCAAAATGAAATATAAAAATACTTTCATCTCTCTTTTTTTTTTTTTTAAAAAAAAAAAAAAAAAAAGGGAATACATTTCAAATTTTTGCTAATTTGAAACATGGCTGAGAAAGTTGGAAATGACTAAAATATGAGGAAAGAGATGCGCAATAATTTGAATCATCTGTTTTCATTGTTCTCTGCAGAATGTTGAGTAAAGATTTAATGAAATTCAAAATGCCATCTCTCTTAGATTTGGGCAGTGAAAATACGTACTTCGACCATGTCTTCATCAAGGAAGATGCTTAGTACTTTTTCATCAATAAACATCAAAAGGATTTATCAGTTTTTATTAAATATTATTTTTCAAGAGTTTCTTTTATCAATAAAGGATTTCTTTTAAAAAATATTTCATAGTTTTCTAAATTATAATTTCTTCCCTACTGAAAATCAAGAATGCTGAACAAACAATTATTAGTTATCAATAGTAGAATTATATTTCTAAAATTATATATACTACAGATAATCCAAGATACATGCAAATGCATTTTTTTCTCTCTGATTAACCTAATTGATTAAAGCATTGCTTCACAAATTTGGTGACATATTTAATGTAAGAAGACAGAATACATGGTTGTTAGAAAAAGGATAAGCCCAAAATGCAAATTACCAATTGTAGATACCAAAATCAAACAAGTAAAAAAATTAAAATATCTGAGAAGTGTGTTAACACATGACAGAAGGTGCGAAATGGAAATCTGAAGGTGCATTGGAAGGAAAACTGTGATGTAACACCTGCGTCTTGACAGCGCATTCAATACATGAGGATGGAAACTAAGATGCAGTAGGATAGCCAAAGATGCATTCCAAAAGCTAAGCAGAGTATTAAGAGACATAAAAAAACTTTGTTAGAAACAAAGAAAAGAGCATTTACATTAATTGGACTCTTATCCTCATCTTTATTGCCATATTCACGTTTCTGCCATTGTACGCTCCAGAATTTCGAACCAAGCCCTTTATTTAATATACCAAGGTAGATTGTTCTAGTTCCACGTGCCATGTCTCTTCCGGATGTTTCAGTTATTTCTCTTTAACTCAAATCTCCAAGTTTTTTTGGTTCAACACTGCTGTGGCCTGGTATTGAACTCATAACTCTTTGGGTCGAGTCACTAAATCTAACCAATACCTTTATCCACTGGGCTATGTGTCCTTGAGGACATCTGTGTATGAACAGTCCAAATAATGTAAATAATGTGAATAATAATAATACCTCATCTCAGAGATATAGACAGATAAAGAAAAGAGTACTGAACTGTTACTTGATATCTGTCCTCTTATATGGCAGTGAATGCTCAACAATTGCCTCAGAGATGAAGAAGCTTGAAGCAACAGAAATGTGGTTCTACAGATGTATGCCAGATTTTTCTAGCAGTTACATTATAGAATGTATTGACACTCATCCTTCTCAACGAAAAGTGAGGCTTAAGACCACATCATGTTGAAACACTGGTTTCTATACAATCACTGGACCTAGTTGGAAATACCAAGTGCTGTAAGCTTTGATGTATCGGTGGTGTAATAGATTATGGGTTGAAATTGTTAATTGGGGAACCAGTTTCTAATTCCCTTTTGATTTGTTATATTCACTTATTATTCAGATAATACACTTATGCTCAAATACCTTTTGGAAAGGCGTTAATCCACAACTTCTCCTCCTCTTCATTTGTAAAACTTGTGTAACTAAAACATTATTATCTCCAAAAGATTTTTTTACAATCTAAAAATATTTTCTGGCTTTAAATAACCTGCAAAAGGTTGATAAGCTGTAAAAAAGAAATCTACTATGTAAGTGGGCCAATATTTACTCATCTTAACCTCGTCTGTCACAAAAGTAGAAATTAGAGAGGTACCCTTGAAAAGGTTTGTGATATTGAGCTTGCATACACAACAGAAATGTGCTTCCACAGAAGCATGTTGAGAATACCATGGACTGAACATGTGAACAACACCAATGTTTTAGGGAAAACAAAAATGAAACTTGTCTGAGATGAGGTATTGCAATTATTTACATTGTTTGGACTGTTGTCCTCATCTTTATTGTTGTATTCACAATGTTTCGGCCATTGTATGCTCCAGCCATCTTCAGGTGATCAGAATTTCAAGCTGAACCCTTTCTTTCATCCCCCGGGGTAGATTATTCTAGTTCCACATACCATGCCTCTTCCCGATGTCTCAGTTATCTCTCTTTAACTCAACACTCCAAATTTTTGTTCACCACTGCAGTAGCAAGGTATTCAACTCACATCTCTTTGGGTCAAGTCACTGGACCCAACCAATGCTTTTATTTTTGAGGACATCAGGGTATGAATTTTTGGAACTTAATAAACTTAATTATCTCAGTATATATTTTTTTTTTCCAGAGCTCATATTGCAATTTTGTTCTTATTATTGTTTTTCTCTAGCAGTCTGTATTACTGGTTCCCATATTGCATCCATTTCTATGCTTGGCTGACTTAGGATATTTTTGTGGCTTAGTATATGTGCTGATTCCTTTAGTTTCTATATTTTCCAGTGATGTTCTTTGTCTATTATTTCAAACTCATCCTACAGGGGGCGGTGATCTCCTTTTTCCCACCATATGTGGTCAGCTATGCTTGATTTTTCTATGTCCCCTTGTGCTACGGCTTTACAATGTTCTTGCTGTCTCACTTTAAGTGGGTGGCGTGGTTCTCCTTTATATGCCTTACCACAGCTGCATGGGATAGTGTACATACAGTACTTAGTTATGTTCTCTTCTATGGGGGAGGGTCTTACTTAGAAGAGGTGTATGCAAAGTGTCAAACTACTTTTGAAGAATGTCCTGATGTTATATGGACCACATATCTTTTGTATTTTCTCTGATAATCCCTTCACATAGAGTTCACGAGAGACTGTTTTCTGAGTGTTGTTATCCTCTTGTACCCTTCTATCCCAGTTTGTCAGAGCTGCTGCCATATACCCAGGTTAGTTGTTATGTTGTAGGGTATTGCTTATACTGACTATTTCTTGTTCATATATCTCTAGGTTATCACTTATGACTTTTGCTTGATGTTATAAGCAATGGACAATTCCTTTCTTTAAACTGTAAGTTCCGATACTCACAGGATAGATTGAAAGCAAGACGTACAGAGGAAAACAATGTATAACATACTTAATGAACTTGAGTAAATGGATTGTGGAACAAGGTTTAGGAGAAATAACAAAAAGATAAAATTTATTAAGAGCTATCAAGGATAGGAGATTGTGGAGAGCCATGATCGTCTACATCCTAAGGGAACACGACACATAAAGAAGTAGTAAATGTAAGTTCAATCCCCGGGTTTAACATTTCCTAATCTTTTGGCAAAGCACTTTTATGTGTGATGTGGATGTGTGGGCTCATAGCTCTCCACAATTTCCTTTATTTTGTTGCTCTAAGTAACTTTTGACTCTTTACAGGACAGCCCTAAATTGAAATACTCCTGCTGCTAAATTGCCAGCTGAAATGATGTTCATTTGAACAATTGGTTCATTTTTTTATGTGTTATTTTCAAATGAGCAGAACTATAAGAAAAGCTCTGGTTTTCAAGAGTCACAAATTCAAGGTTTTTTGAGAAAGGGAAAAGCTCTATGTTATAGATTTTTAGATTGGATAATGAGCTGGCAGTCTAAAAGATTGACTGGGAATCCTGACATGAAGAGTAAATTTCAGATATTTTCATGGAAACATAAATCAACTACATCTCAGACAAGTCGAAGCAAAAACGATTCAATGGCCACCACAGCTCTCATTAAATTTTATGTCTGATACTTTTCAGCTATCTATACTTGAAGTACGGAATTTATCACAATTTTTTTTATTTTAAATATTGTAAAAAAATGTAAAGAAGGCTGAATTGGTAAATTCATAAAAATGACAGTTACTTATTTTTTAATTTATTAATATATGCCTATAAGTATTACTGCCATGTGCCTTTTATTGTCTGCCTATTACACAATGAAATATATATAAAAAATATAGAACTAGAAAAATATGTTTTTTTTGTACTATATATGAAAAACATGATATTCTGAGATTACTGCCAACCTCTTGTGAGGATGCCTTTGGCAAGTATAGTATTTTGACTAATGAGAATGAAAGATGAACTCATCAATTTAGTAGACACGGTAGAACAAATCAGTGTATTCCTAATGAGTCTTAGTATGAACTAAATATAAGATTTTTGGTAAACATCTAAAAGTGAATATATAATTTGGTTATAAGGAATTGTATTATTCAAAGGTATGATAACTTAAAACAGAACACCTGGTGACATGTAAATAACATCTGGTCATAAATAGTTGAATATGTAATTATTGGCAATGATGTACAAGTGGTTCTGACACAGTAATAAGCAACTAGAAGTTGTTGACATTACTGTTGTTATAAGTTTATACACATTTGAGTTGTTTTTGCTAGCAACCAAGATATTTTTTTAATCATTCCATTCTAAGCAAGGCAATAAAACTACTAAAATGCAAGGGACTATTGAGAGTGTTAGTGAGGTGAAAGGTCAATAAAAAGAACAGAGTTTAAGGAGACAGAAGATGACAACTAACGTATTTAAATTTTGAAAGATAATAGTTGATAGGAAAGCAAGAAGCCAGAAGAGAGTTCTACAGGTGTAGAATAAACTAATAGATTAGAACTCACAGTTATTTCCAGCAATTTCAGCAGTAAAATAATATCTTGCTGCCAGTCTGGTGCTTTGCTTAAATTCCAGAATTTGAGGTATCCAAGAGGAAAGCTTATCAGAACAATCACCATGAAAATATTTATAGAAAAGGCAGAGAAACTGTCTTATAGAGGCAGGGAAGTGATTGAAGCTGAGATGCCAGGTCAGGATCAGTAACATTGCAGATTCATTTTTGGATTTTGTCAATAATCTCTAGATATATATCAGAAATGTCAAACCAGATCTGCAACAATATTTGATGTATAGGTAGATAGTGGACTTATAAAGGTGTTAGACAAAGAAACAATATCTAACATGATACAGGGAAACCAACTTTCTTACCTGAAGACTTATAATTATTTCACCTGATATCAGAAAGTTTTAGTTTCTGTTCATCATACCAATTGAGTTTTTTTAGTTTGTTTTTTTACCATAAATTAATGGTGTAACTATATTCAAGTACTCCATATGTAATATAGAGCCACAGTTTCACTGTGCTAGTATTGCAACTGTAGTTTCAATAAAAAGTAGACTTTTTATAGGGTGGATTTCCAACACTATACCCAACTTCCCCCATCACTTTCAGTGTTGAATAAAGGCATTTAAGTTGTTGAGTTGCCTCTGATTGATTTGCTGAACAAACCACCTGCCGAGACCTTAGCAGTTGAAACTGTGTTAGTATTCTGGTCAGCCTTCTTATCTTTTTAAGATATATATATGTGTAGAGAGAGAGAGATTTTCTATTACTCTAAATTTTATTTTTGTGGATACCCATGTTTGAGTAGATGCACTGTTATTTTTTAAAGAGTATGAATTATATCTACCAGGCTACACATTCAAGAGATTTAATAAAGGAAGCAGCGACACAGCTTCAAAACATGATAAAGAGCACATTTCTTTTAAGTCTCTTGAATGGGCAGGACAGTTGAAGTAATTCACACTTTCTTAAAAACACAGGCTGTCAACTTAAACATGGGTATCCACAAACATAATGGAAATAATATCAGATTAAAAATAAAATTGCGTTAATGCCTTAGAAATTACTTTATACACCCACCCACACACACACACACACACACACACACATATATATATATATATATATATATATATATATATATATATATATATATATATATATATATATATATGGGAAAACAAATATATCATTTTTTATATATTAAGAACAATTCTAGGAAAATCTATGATAGTTAAAATCCTTTTTTCTATTTTATTATTGATTTTCTAAATTGTGCGAATTCTATAAATCCTTTCATGGTAATTGTTCCTATGTGCTCTTCACTATGGTACCTAGACTCTAAGAATTTAAGCGCAGTACTAGATTAGCAACACGATCCTTTTGGTTTACAATTGAATTTGCTAGATGTAACCATATGTTCGATGCAAACAATTTCTTTCCTTGCACGTCTAGCTTGTGGAACTCTTTTCCGGCTTTTTGCTTTCCATGTTTGTGCCTAGCAAGGAAACTTATATGTCAAGTGCTGCTAACTAAATTCTGGTGAACGAAAAAGTAGCATGTGCCATTCTGAACCAACAAATGGAATTTGATGTAAAACTATTCCAGGAAGAAAATGTTTGCTTCCAAACACTGTGGAAGCCATGGCAAGAATCAGTAAGAGCAGATCCCAATTTTTAACCCTCATCTTAAATCTTAATTTTCACACACTCTTAAAAAAGTAAAAACTTAGCGGGAAATTTATGAAAATGGCTTCTATTTCATTGGCAGTTCCATAAATTTCTTTCTCCTTTGTGGATGGTAAGAGATTAAAATTGGAAAATACACAACACAAACTTTGTCAAATAAACAGAGTACAGACAGGTAGACAAATGCGAAAAAAAATTGATTTCTCAAACTGCTGTATGTTATCCAAACATAACACCATTTTAAATGTCAATGCATTTAAATGCAATGAATTGGGGGTTATGCTTGGATGATTGCTATTCCAGAAAAAATTTCTAGATGTCTTACTTGGTCCATCACAAGATGCTTGCTTACTAACTACAATTTTTTCCATTGTTTACAAGCTAATATTGCTGAATTGTATACCATCTTTAAGAGAAGATAAGTTTTCAACTATTCCACAAGCATTTCATAATGTTAAATCTGTATAAATTCACTCCAAAATTTCAGATTTAATTTAAAAATACTAGAAAACTGACCAGGAGGTGATCACTCCTGGTTGGTTCAGCTGGGAGAGGGGAGGTTTGATGTTTTTAGAGGTTTGAAATCGCCGCTTACACTTGGAATAAGCGTCACTGATGAAGTTTCCTGGCAGCACTTTTTCTGAATGAACAAATTTTTTTTATCAACTATATTTGTTAACAACTGTTCATTGTAACTGTCTTTTTTCCATAAATGCCTGTATATTGATATCTGGAAAAATTGTGAACTGGGGCAAGAATTGGCTGGTCAACTGCAACACTTCTAAAACAAAACTGCTCTCTATTAATCACCACAGAGATCCTTCCCTGCCCTCCATTAGAATGTCTGACACTCAACTCCTCGAGAGCAACTCTCTGCAGCTGCTCGGACTCATGTTGACTGCTGACCTGAGATGGAATAAATACATTGAGTCAATTGCTTTGTCCACCGCAAGGAAAGTTGGCTCCCAGTGCCGCGCCAGTAAATTTTTCTCCCCGGAATCGATCCTCCAGATCTACAAAGCAACAATTCGCCCTTGCATGGAGAATTGCTGCCATATATGGTCTGGTGCCCCTTCTGTTTGCCTCGGGGTTCTTGATAGGCTCCAGAGGCGGATATGCAATATAATTGGCCCTGCTCTGGCATCTCGTCTACAGTCACTTTCTCACAGATGCGCCGTCACCTCCCTCTATCTGTTCTACAAATACTTTCATGGTAATTGCTCCGAGGAGCTGCATTCGCTGGTTCCCAGACGTCATGAGTTCAAGCGCCCTACGAGGCTGGCATCCCGCTCTCACCCGTTCACTGTCGAAACTCCTAAATGTAGCCGTCTCTTCTACTCTAATAGCTTCATGTCTCGCACCTCTCACCTGTGGAACTCCCTTCCCTATTCCAGTTTCCCTGAGAGCTATAATCTCCAGCTATTCAAATGTAATGTCAATCGACATCTCCAGTTGCCTTGATCTTTCCACTACCCTCCTCCTCATCCTTTCTTCTATCACTCCTATCTGATCTCACTCTAAATTTTCTGTAACCCCTTGCGTCCTAGTGGCTCCCCGCCTTGCTTGGGGTGAAATGCTTAGAAAAAAAAAAAAAAAAAAAAAAAAGAGATATAAATCAGTCAGATATAGCAAAAAAATTATTTGAAATACAAACAACAAACCATCAATTCCAAAGAAAATTCAAATTAGAGAATGTGATTTATTGCAACTTCTATCTGCTGCATACCTTCAGGACATACGTGATTATGGCTCTCCACAACTTCCTATCATGTGTGGCCCTCAGCAGTTTTTCTTCGTTTGTTAAGGTCCAACCCCTGATCCGCTATCCATTTACATAACCTTGTCAGGTAAGTGGCTTGGCTGCCTTTCCCTATCTCTCTTCCCCTCAATATGACCCATGAGGGTTAAGTTTTCCAAGCCTCATTATGTGTTCAAGGAATTTCAGCTGTCTTTTCTTGATTCTGAGTGTTCTTTCTGTTGCTGTATTCTTTAAGACTTCCTTATTGCTTATTCGCTCTGTCCATGGAATTTTTATCCTTCTGTAGAATGTTGCAATAGCCCTGAATATTTTTGTGATATGTGCAAACTAAAAAAAAATATATATAATTCAACTATCAGAAATATATTTAAAATATTGGTAATGTATTTTAAACTTTCCTTGAAGTTTTTTTTAAAATAATTATTCTAATTATATTCATCTACTTCCTATACTGACAGTCCTTTTATCATTGTTCAAATATTTCCCAACGGGTGTAACAATCCTCTTTTGTTCTCTTTATAAAGTTTGAAATTATCTCTTGCCTGTCTGATAAAGATATAAAATTTGTGTGGTCCTGTGAAGATACATTTTCATGCAAATCAATCACATAAGACTTTTTTTATTGTTACACTGTTAAAGAAAGAACCTGTAAGATTACACAATATTTTTATAACATATATATATATATATAGTCCTTATAAGATGCAGCTAGGTTCAATCTATTCAAATTATTAAATAAAAATTAATAATAATTCAACATTCATTTTCTTGAAGAGCGATTAAATCTTAACATTTAATTTCACACATGGGTTGGTCGTAAGGGTCTTCATGTTCAGTTAGATTTAATTATAGAAGTATATTCCCTGGCAAAAGATAGACTTAAATGGTGATAATTATTTGATTCAGTGCAAATTGACACAGGAGGAAACAGTTTTTTAACTGTTCTTGCTAGGGGAGGTGACATACTAATTGGAGAATAGTTTGTTCAAATGTTCTTTCTGTTCTCTGTCTAATACATGTTAAGGGATAAGACATTTAGTCAAGATAACTATGAAGCATGACAGCATAGGGAGAAGTGGGTTCATGCCTTTCTCAAGACATGACTATACACAGGCAAAGTAAATTTAAATACTATCATCTGGAATTACTATTACTATTTCAATTTGAATTGCCATAATTTCTTGGGAAAGACAATGGAGTAGTTTCCCCATTGCTTTCTCCATGGTTTTTGAATTCAGAGTTGTCATTCTCCCTGGCTGGATACTATACAAGGCTTGAGAACCCTATTTATATGTATTATTTTATCCGTATATTAAGTGCCTGAACTTGAAGCTTAGTCAGGAGCAGTAGTTAGGTAGTCAGTTAGCAGTGTTAAGAAAAACTGAAAATTTGCTTTTTATATATATATATATATATATATATATATATATATATATATATATATATATATATATATGTCATGTCCTTTTAGGATGTTGGCAACCATGGCTCTTCATGAATTCTATTTCTTTATTACATTTGAATTGCCATGATTTCTTGGGAAAGATAGTGGAGTGGTTTCCCCTTGCTTTCTCCATGATTCTGAATTCAGAATAGTTCTTCTCTCAGATTGGTGGCCACTCAAGACTCAAAAGAAAGCCTGGTCTACCCTGTTATTTAACCCATTGATGGAAAGAGAAATGACAAATTCATGCCTTTCTCAATGGCACTACTGCAAAATTGAATGCAACAGGCTAGGATGTAAATTGAACTTGGCTCTCCAGTCCATTTTCCATGCTAATAATTCATATAGTACTTGCACATGATGATACAATTAGAATTAATTATTTGCCTTTTGTTCACATTTCTATTCCTCTCTGCTTCTTGACTATTGTAAGAAGTCAGATGATCCCTAATACTGCAAGAATTTCTTTCTTCAATATATTATAATAAGTAATGCTTTCTGCCGTATGACACATGTTGATATCACTCTACTATGAAATTATGTATTTATATACATTCATCATTTTAAAATTTTTATTCAGTTTATTATTGATTTTGGTTATTTTTCTTATAACAGAGGGACTTTGAATCTTTTTTTCTAAAATATTTGTCCAACATACTTTTGCCTATTTCTGTGTAACTTGCAGAAACTGAAAACTATTCGCTGATTTTTTTTATTAAAATCTCAAACTATTTGCAACATTTTACCACAGTGATTAACAGTTACATATCTTTCTTTTTCTTTACTTGTGTTTTTCAACTCAAAATTTAGACAGACTTTAGGAATGCTTCTTTTAACTACTTTAGTTGATGGCATTCAGAATTCACTTACCTTTTAAAAATATTTTTTGTAAAGTACCAAGCGGAATTGACCCAGCTGTAAGCAAAAAATGTAATTTTGACAACTATAGACCACCAATATCTACTATTTCTTACTGAATTGCAGAAATGTATTGCATGTACATCTGTCCTGCATACCATCAAATTTAGTAAATAAAACACTTTGATCTTTGCTGTATATTCTATACTTCATTCTCCACATAATGGATGTAAAATATTAGGCTTTTTTTCTTTTCTTCTTATACTTTGCACCTTCTATTTTCATTTGTTATCCTGAAGCAAATGAAAAAAAAATAATGCTGATCCTAAATGTCAAGTGAGCCTGGGCAGTGCTAGGTAATCTTGTTCATTTATTGTTAGCTCATCTAATAAATACTGAGGCTTAGTTGCTTTGGACTTAATATTGCTTTTTTTTATTCATAAATTAAGTAGCATTTTTTCTTTTTTCTTTTTTACTGGATTATGTTCCTTGTATAGAAACATTTTTCATGAGTTCCTCTTGGGCGCCTGCATCTGATTTCTTCTATTTTTTATTTTTTTGGAATTAGCTTTACCATGCATATGAACCAGAAAAATCTCACAACTTGAGATATAAATATTAAAAAAAAAAAATATGAATAGATTTGCCTGGGGTAGCATTATCATCCATCTTGTCGTTCATTGCATTCATCACCAATCATTTGTACTTTCTCTTCAAAACTTTTCCTAGAAACCAAAGAAAAAAAAAAGACTAACTCAAAAAGTAAAACAAAAAGAATGAACTGGGGAAGAAGAAAAAGAAAAGAAGAAACAAAATAAAACAATGGGCTAGAGAATTGGAGGGAGAGAATTAGAATTTAAAGAAGTGAGCATAAAAATGAATAAGAGTCAAAGAGAATGAGAGAAAGGGATTATAAGTGAGAGTGTTTGAGAAAAATATAAGAAAGAAAGTAGAAGAAAAGGATATTTTTAAAAATTGTTGAAACAGAATGAAAAGAATTGGATAAAGGATAAAAGCAGGCTTTGAAGAAAATAGGAGAAAAAATGTGTGTAAATAAAAAAAAAAAGGGGGAATGAATCAGATTTGAGAAAGAAAACATAGAGAGACAGATGATCAAAATGACTTATATAAGAATAAAAACATAAGAGGAAGGAGTGGCAGAATTAGAGAATTAAAGAAAATAGGGAGTCAATGATTAGAAAATAAGTAAAAATAAAATAAAATAATTACAAACAGTAAAATATAAAAAAAGGTGTATGTAAGAATGAAAAGATTGTAATGTTTTAAGAATGAAAAAAAAAAAACAAATGGAATAGAAAAACCAATAAAAGTTTAAAAAAATGCTAGCAGTTGGAAGAGAAAAAAAAAAATCAAGAAAAAAAAAAAATAAAAAAGGTTTACTATTTACATTATTCAGACTATTGTCCTCATCTTTGTTGCCATATTTATTACAATGTTTCGGCCGTTGTACACTCCTTCTTTCTTCAGGTGGTTGGAATGTCGAACTGAACCCTTTATATAAAAGGTTTACATTTTACTTTATTTGTCTTTCTCAGAATTGATTCATTCTACTTGTTTTTTATTTATTTACATTCCTGTTCTCACTCTTTCTTCAAACCCTGCTTTTGTCCTTTATCTGATTCTTTTCATTACATTTTTAAAAAAATAAAACCTTTAAGAACTAAATGAAAGTAAGATTTTTAAAAATTTCTATGAAAAGAAAAATAATAAATGAATAAATAATAAAAGGAAGGAAATTTGGATGAAAAAAATGGACTGTGAAGGAAAACAAAACAAAACAAAAAAATTATTCAAGGTATAAATAGAGGGAAATACTTCTCAGAAAAAAATAGCAAAAGAAAAGAGAATAGGAGACTAGAAAATGAATGAAGAAGAAAATAAAAAGAAAGTAGTTTATACCATAAGAAAAAAAGAAAAGGGAGGTAGAACAAGAGTATATTTTTTATGCATGTTTATTATTTATTTACTTTTTTTTTTTATTGTCTACTTCTGAAGGCCATGTCTTGAAAAGTTATTTACGAGCCACTGTACTAGTTCAGAGTTGTTCAGGTGAGCTCCAATCCTTCACCCTTGCTGATAAGTGGGTTGGTATGGATGAGAAATATACTGGTGTTTTTCTCTGTCGATTAGGGAACACTTAGCCAGCTAGTGCAGCTAATATCTCCTTTGCTACCATAAGATTTTGCTCAGACAAAAGCCCAGTGTTTTGTTTTGTTTTCTTCTACTATATCTTTTACTCATCCATCAAACCTTTTCACTAAATTTTCCGACCATAAATCAGTGCCAAAGCAAAAATACCCAAGAAAGATAGATACCTGTATAAAAAGTTGTTGGAGTTTTAAGGAAATGTCGATTGGGGAGATGGGGGTCGGGATCAGTGTACACATCAAGGCAGTTAGTCAGTGGAGTGAATAAGATTTTAGTTCTGTTTTTGTTCTCTTTATGACTGTTCTTCTCATTTCTCAGTTGGCATGGATGGTTTATGAAATGAGTTATTTGTAGGATTTTCTGTTTGGATTGATGTATTCTGCTTGTAAACTACATGACTCTCACTGATCATCTTTAGTTTGCTTTTCTTATTTTATTCCTCATATCTCATGGTTTTAGCAAAACATAACATTTTACTTGTTAGGCTATCAACATGTATTGTGAACCAGTTACAAGCTTGGCCTGTTTATATCAAAAGAATTAGAGATATTGATGACCTAAAATGCTCCAATTTAAGAACTGAACGGTTTTCTTTGACTTGATTACAATTAATTTCTATTGAATTTATTAAAATATATTTTTGTTTGATCATATGCTGTCACTTGTTTATATCTATATATATATATTTTATGACTTAAACTTTACTTTTAGTTGATACTCATATTTGAGTTTATGTTCCAATTATTTATTAAAGAGTATATTTAATTATTTTTGATATAATATTTGATAAATCTTATTAAAAATAAGTATGTACCTCTGGCATTTTTCTTTAATAAGATTTCTCAAATATTCAGGCTGGTAGAAAAAAAAAACTCAGATAGTGGGTGCGATAGTAAATTGTGGCCATTTTATATTTTTAATACTTGTGCATGCACGTTGTGTGCTTTTGATTTTGTCACCTGCCTGTATAGTAGAGGCACTTGGACACCATCTGCAAGTGCTTAATAGATAAATGGAGCGTCTACTCAAATATGAGTATCCACTAAATATAATATTTATGTAATAAAATCTGTTGGATTAATAAATAAAAATTCCATTACTTCTTTAGATCTCTCTCTCTCTCTCTCTATATATATATATATATATATATATATATATATATATATATATATACAAAATGAGGGTGCGATGGATAAATTGTCATTTAAATTATGCACAAATGAAAATAACACTGACATCTCATTTTAACAGATTTTTACTGTAATTTACCAAAATTGCACAAAAATATCTTAAAATACTAAAGAGTAAATTTATTCAGTAAAACCACATTGAGCTTCAACCACAGCCTCCAAATGACTAGAATGTCCTTCAACTCTTCTGGACAGTCTCATTGTTTAATTATTGAAAGCTGCCATAATCCTTACCTTCAGTTTATTTTTGGTGTTACAAAGAGTTTTGTTGGTCTCTCTCTCTACCATGCAGCACACATAATAATCAACAGGGTTGCAACCTGGGGAGTTAGGTGGCCAGATGTAATGGGTGATGTGGTTGCAGAAATTGTCTGACAGCCATGACTGGTTCTCCTGCTTGTGTGGCATGGTGTAGAGTCCTTTTACCAGACATAGAGTCTTCCAGCAGCCACCCTCTTGACCGAAGGAAGCACAACCCCATCAAGGTACTTGATGTAGGTCTAAGGCTCTCACCAACAGATTTAGTAGTTCTTTTCTTATCAAAATGATCAGAGCAAGTTTTTCAAGCTTCCGTACCTTCGTAATCACCATCAGTCATCCAACTCTTTCTTAATCCTCTGCACTGTCTTCAGATTGACACCCAAATGCTCCGAAATGTTTGTATTGGTGCTTCCTGGATGAATGCCAAGCAGTACAGCAAGCTGTTTTCAAGTTTCTGGTGGTGTGAATTGCATCATGGTGCTCTTTTCCTCGCAGACAGTGCCCAACTGTCCCTACTATATTGTGCTGTTGACAAAATCGAAAACAATACGCTAAATTAAGAATATAAAATGGCGATAATATACCCATTGCATGTGTGCATGTGGATGAATAAAAACAAAAGGAAAACCTATCTTAGTGTGTTTTGTCCTCTGATGCACTTCAAGTAAATATAAGGATTTTATTTTGCAACAAGTATTTATAAACAAAAGCAAATTTTATTTTGCAACAAGTATTTATAAACAAAGCAAATGTTACTTTTTTTAAAATTTTATATTTAAAGAATGTTCATAACTATACATCAGGTTAAATATGCATCTAGTTAAATTATGGAAGATGCTAAGTGATGTAATTTCATGTCTAATAAACAAAAATGAGTAAATGTTATTGGTGAATTTTTGTTTTATAATGTAATTAATATTTATATTATCTTAGTCTGAGATTAGCTTATGTAATATATATTTCAAATAATAGAAGGTTTTGAAATTAACAATTTTCTTTTAATTTTTAAAATTTTTTATAGTCATGTATATTAGCTTAGTAAAGGAGTATTTCTTTCTGGAATTGATATATTTGAAAAAATCTGGAGTGCAGATTTATATTTTGGTAAGATTCAATGGTGGCACTCTCAAGAATTAGCCATCTAAATGAATTTATTTCTCTTTTAATAAGTGCTGCATTCTTTAGATTAAAATTGTGGTTGAATTTATTTCTATGTAGGATTAATGCATTTAATAAATTGTTGTGTATAAGATTGTTTTTGTGTTCATGGATACATTTCTTTTTAAATTTCTACAAGTTTCCCTATTGTAAGGAGCAGTCATGACTTTATTATATAAATGAAATATGAAAATGAGATATGAAATTAATCCCTCCCTAAACTCTACCATGTCTCTTTAACTACTCCTTTTACACTCTCTGTTAAATTACAAAAACTTACACTATCCATCAATTTTAATTTAATTTTTCATTTTATTTCATTTTTGGAAGTGCTATCTGATGATCCGGCGTCCTTTAAAAGGGCTCTGGTGAAATAAATTATTATAATGCTACCTTAAAGTGGTCTGTTTTTCTTTTAAATATTAGCTCTGGATTTACATTGAGCTCTCAGGATTTCATCCTCCTTGGGATTACCCATACGGATTACCAAGTTCTTCATAACTTAACTATATATATATATATATATATATATATATATATATATCTGCTTCATGATTATTATTGATATGAGTATTTTTTGGTTCTGATCCTATCCATAATAATTTGGGATGTGTTAAGACTGGATGAATTGTTTTGAATAGTAGACATTAAGGAGTTCGTAGGTCACATTGGCTAAGATATGTTCATCTTGTTCTTCTAAAGATATAGTTTTAGTTATATCTGACATTTTTAAACACACAAAGTGCTGCAAAAGTAGGTATACAGTAAGTATTATATTGATATATTTGTATAATCAATACAATATGCTTCATATGCATGTTTTTTTACTATATATCTACTTTTGCATCCCCCTGTATACACACACACACAAGGGGCTTATGGCCACATCATGGTGAAACACTGGTTTCCACAAGATCGATAAAGTTAAGTAACATCAAATCTGGCCAGTATCTAGATGGGTGACCACTTGGGAATACCAGTGTTGTAAGTTTTTATGTATAGATAGTATAATAGATTATATAATGACTTGGAATCCTTATTCAGAGAGCTGAGTTCCAGTTCTAGTTCCAGTTGGGTTTGTTATATTCATTTATGCACAAATACCCTTGGGAAAGGTATTAATCCATGAATTCTCCCTCAGCTATGGGTTAATTAGCAAGTCTTGTATCACTAAAACTATTATTATCTCAAAGA
>OZ010583.1:55533787-55641287 GCA_963932145.1 Acanthosepion lycidas
ACATTTCTTTCCTATCAGCCTATATATATTTTTTAATCATTTCACTGCAAGCTAGACAATAAAGCCACTAAGATGCAAAGATTTACCAAGAGAAAAAAAAACACTGTTTTTTCTTTCAGGTGCCAAAATTATCTAAATATTTTTGGCACCTGAAAGAAAAAAATAGGACACCTAAAGTAAAATGGAAAATCATTAACAGGACTAGAACTTGCAAAACTTGGGATGACCCATGCCCTTTGTGCCTCCATGAGAAACTACACATTATTAAGCTTCTAAACAATAAAAATCTATTAAACAACAGGCATGAATTAACGGTTTTCTGCCGACACTACCAAACTTATGCTCTGAATAACTAGCTAAAAACACGCATACAATAAAATAAACTTTAAAATCCATAGCCCATATACATAGTTTTAATACCCTACAAAAAAAGATAACCCTTTATGAAGTCGTCAAAAAACAAACGTTACGGCTTTTTTATATACACAAATCCCTTTCATAAAGAGATATAATAAAAGAATAAAATAAAAAAATAAATAAATCTCCACAGACGCTCAAGCCAGACTATGCGAAAAATTCCTCCGTCGTTAATTTAGCCACCCCCACCTTACCCTGACCCGGCATCTATGAAAGTAACTCTATACTGATACAAATTATTAACACCCCACCCCTGCCTATTCTAAACAATCAGCCCTTGATGTTACCATGGAAATTTTGACTTCAATTCTGAATATACTATTAAAACTCGTAAATTTCAAAAATAAGTTATTCCAAAAAAAATTTCGCTTGAAGATGGAACAGAGCCTACTTAACTCAAGTTAATTCAAATATTATTTTGAAGTTTTTCAGCTCTTGTTTTGAAACATGAGACCTCTTATGTAGCGAGTTGGAATCATATTTTTAAATAAATAATTATATATATATATATATATATATATATATATAATTATTTATTTAAAAAAATTTATAACATAAATATGTTATAAAATCACTACAAAAATAGCCATTTTGTTTCAACACCTCCGGTGTTTTATCAAGTGATGATATTGAATGTAAATATATATATATATATATATATATATATATATATATATATATATACACGTTTCATTAAATAATATAGACAAGTGTTGTCTATTTATTTTATGTAAATTTTTTTCGTAACGTCTGATAAGTTTAATAACACTATTGTTGAATGAAGAAAGAAATTCACAATATTGATCCATATTTTTTTTAATACAATCTTAGCTTTCGCCTTACATAAGCCATTATCAAAGATGTCAATTACAACATATTAAGCAATATACGGGCAAGACTGTGATGATAGTCTGTCATTGTTTACATAGATAATTTCTAAGCAACGATAAACACGTGCATATAAGACGCTTGAAGCAAAAATCACACCGCATCTCATGACATCACACATGACCACACGAGAGTGAATTGGAGAAGTATGAAGTATATATATATATATATATATATATATATATATATACTGGACTTTTTCAACATATGAGGTTCTTAGAATTGAACAGCAAGACTATTTGTATGTATGATTTGATTATAGTGGTGACAGTTTTTGAAGAACCAACCAAACTTTTTTCAGAAGAACTGGTGGACCAAATGACCCTCCTGAGGTTTTGAATTCAGTGTGTTCCTTCTTCTAAACTGGTTGACAACCAAGGCAATGAGGCCCAGTATGTCCTACAGTATGTTCCCATAGCTGTTAGGAAAAGTGATAGATTTATACCCTTTCTGAAGGGTATTTTTCAGCAAAGGAATGTAACAAATTCAACTGGATTCTTGATTGGATTTAAATCAAGAGAGTTTCCAGACCAGTATAGTACTTTGATTTGCTTACTGGTAAGACTTGTATGTGTGTTTGTGTAGTGCTCCAAATTTTTGTATGCTTCCTTGGTGTAACGTCCATTACAGGACAACTAATCAACAGTCAAGACAACAGTGTCTGGGCATGATAGAAATCTGATGCAATGACGGATGACACAATATTTTTCAAAGCCAAACAAATTATATCACACACCTTGAAAATAGATTCATATTAAGGCACATCACTGCAAATGACCTTATCTGAGGAAAAATTAGAAATCGATTATACCCTGTCACTCCATTGGGTCTAAAACTGACTGTATGGTGAATGAAAGTAAAGTAAAGCAGTTGTTTCAACAATTAATTTGCACAAGGATGGATATATATAATATATATACTTGTATTATTTGATCTGTATCCATTACAGCCTCATATATATATATATATATATATATATATATATACTTGTATTATTTGATCTGTATCCATTACAGCATTATATATATATATATATATATATATATAATGCTGTATGGATAGCAGATTGAATAATATAAGTAACTATGGTTAACATTATTTGTTGTATTTCTTCATTATCCCTGATATATATATATATATATATATATATATAAGGGATAATGAAAAAATACAACAAATAATGCAATATAAAATTGTAACCAAAGTTTCTTGTATTTCTTTCCCCACTCTACAATACATGTATGAGTTCATTGATGAAACCATAATTAATCTGAAGATGTCATTTTGGAGGATAAGATTCATAATGTTGGACTTTTTTCCAGTTTGTTAATCAATTATCTGCACATATATGTATATATGCTTCCAGTTATGGGTAAAATAGCCAGATGGACTGGGTCCTATAGCCCTGGGTGAAAACCAGTCTAGGAGATGGAAAACTCTGAATTCAAACCAGCTGGGAATTGGACTCTGTCAGACTTGCTTTCCCTGGAAATACCACTACTGCAATGGCTGCAGTACACCATGCTGCAATGACTGCAGTGCCTATAAGACCCTAATGGGATACTGGATTTTTTTTTTAAGCATCTTTATGCACAATAACAAAGTGCGTTATTATTTGTATTTTTCATTTTAATATCACACTTTCTTGATTACAGCTTTCATCTTTTATGTACCATGACTTTTCAGAATGTAGGCAATTGTGGTTCTCCAAAACTTCCTATTTTTTGTTGATCTAAGTAACTTTTGAGCTTAGCTACCAATTCTGTTCAAACTTGTTAAGTAAGGTTACTTGCTGATTCTCTACCACCATAACTATATCCTGTGACTGTTATATTCTCCAGTCTCTCTTTCTTCATTATGTGTCCCAGAAATTTCAACTGTCTTATTTTAATTGTAAGTTTTCTTGTTGCTCCTGTTTTCCTTAAAACTTCCTCATTGCTCACATATTGTCAGCATTTGTTGATAGAACTGAATTTTTGTCATTTCAAAATTCTTGTTTATCTGTGAAAAGATTGTCCAGTATTTTCTCATATTGGAGATCAGATATTACACAAGTTATAGAATAATAGACTTCTGTTTTTTTTTTTGCTATTATTACTTTGTTATTACTTATATGTTAATTTTTAATTATTCTGAGTGATTTGTAAGTAAAAATTGATAATTTAATTTGTTCATATAAATGAAGAGTAGAAAAGTTTTTTCGTTTCTTTTTGCATTGCTATAGAAAAATCAAAATTGTGTTTGTTGCTAAAAGACTCACTTAGATGTCAGTGTGCTAAATCATGATATTCATATTCAAGCCTTGATGAGAACAACTATAGACATTATCTAGTACAGAAATGAAATCCCATGTGGGATTTACCACCACAATATTCACCAAGGCCTTTCCAGAAAATTGGATTTGTGCATTCCTTTCCTTCAGACAACACTGGTCAGAGTTGAAAGTGTTGATATCACGGCTACAATTTGTATGCATCCAAGTGACCCTGAGGTGTAGAGGCCAGCTGCAGAAGTAACAGAAGAACGATGCTGGTGACCATGCCTCATCACCTGTCACAAGTGATCTAGCTCATTTGTTCCTGACACTGTGGTTGGGTGGGCTCTTTCCAAGTTTGCTTATAAATAGTAAGTATCTTACTATCCACCTCCACTCCACTGCTTTTTTCAACTATGGACATAAACTATTTTTCTCCCACCCAATGTCCCAACTTGCCATGCTCTTTGCAAGATTCTTTGATTTTTTTTCATTTCCTTCATCAGCCATTTGTAATCTTTTTGTTATTTTTTTTTTTGGTTCTTTTCAACTAGATTCACATTTTTGTTATAATTTTTTTTGTTAACAATCTATAAAAATATGATCTTCCTGAATGTTATGAAGATATAATCATCAGGTCCATGACCAAGTGTGATCATAGAGTTGCTCTGTAGATGAGCACCTGATCAGTTCTTGCCACATATCTGCATTGAAAGCCAGAGACACATTTGCTCATCTGTTGCATGTCTGAGGCAAGTAAACCTGGTGGATCCCATCCCTCTCCAAATACAAACCACAGCAGAATTCCTTCAACATGAAAGATTTTCCTTAGTCACTAACTTGGAGCCATTGATTCCATCAGAGTGAACTCTGCCCTGGTTGTTGAGTTCAGTTTAGGAAGGCCTTCACCCAGAGATCCTGTGTCATCACTGCAGCGCAGTCTATCCCATTGTGCTAAATGACCATTGACTCTACAAGAATGTTCATCTATTCTTTGTGCATTTTTTTTGTTCCCTCAATATAAAGCCAAACAGCCACTCAAGATAGAGGGTTACTGAATTATATTGTTGAAAGTAGATAATGGTTGGCCTGAGACTTGAAGAGGTTAGGACTTTAGTGATTAAAGAAACATCCTTGTGGGAGTTTGTTCCACAAATATCGGTTTTGGGGAAGAAGCTGTCCAAATAGTTTTTCCTTCTTACCAATCCTTACTCCTGCTGAGTGTATCGCCACCTTCTTTAACAGAAAAAAACCTGATGGGTGATTGATTTAGTCAGCGATGACTCAAGTATGTAGCAGGGCATATTGGGTTACATGGTACCAGCAGATCATGAATAATGTGACCTTTGAAGATGTAAACTGTAGCAAAGATATATTTTTATTATTATACTGAATTCACAATAAAAATCCTGTCATCAGTTGTATTAGAAAAAATAGTAACATTTATAAAATGATCTTGATTGTTAGCAAAAGGAACAGCCCAAGATGTGGACTATGAATTGGAGACAACAAAACCAAGCTAGTACAAAAATTTAAACACCAAGGAAGTGTTTTAACAGAGGACAGAAAATGCAATGCTGAAATCTGAAGGCACATTGGGATGACAAAAGATGCCTTTCAAAAGCTAAGCAACAGAAATAGGAAAATTTCATTAGAAATAAAGAAAAGTATACTAGACTCTTATGTCATATTGAATGCTGGACAATCTCATCACAGATGAAGAACAGACTTGAAACAACAGAGATGTGTTTCTCCAGAAGGATGTTGAGAAAAGCATAGACTGAACATGTGAGTAACGATTAAATTGTAAGGACAAAAAAAGCAAAATGGACACTTATATTCAGAAAGAAATAGTTGAAATTTCTAAGACACATTATGAGGAAAGAGGACTTGGAAAATTTGACATACAGAAGTCAAGCTGAACAGAGGAAAGCAACACATAACCTATCTAACGAGGTTGTGTTAATGGCTAACAGAACAGGGATATTGGAAAGATAGCAAAAAGGCAAACTTTACTGAGAGCTACAAAGGACAGGAAAGAAACTGTGGAGAGCCATGATTTTTCACATTGAAGAGACACAGCACAGATGAAGAAGATGATCTTTATTCATATGGTGAGATTTTGGAAAGTGGTGGAAACCAAGAAATTTTCACACCTTCTACTAAATTAAAATATGTACATGTATTCAAAATATGAAACTGGATAAAACATGTGCTTTTTTTCTTCACTTTAGATCATTGTGCCAATAAGAGAGAAAATAAAACTGAATAATCATAGGGTAACACGGCTGGTTATATGTGACCGGTAACACTGATCAACTTTGCCAGTGAAGTGTTTGTGTCGAGAGCAGCATACTAAATATTACTATTGTAGACCTTTCATTAGTATGACAGCATTCTGTTTCAGTGATGTTTTCCCCATGGAACTTCTTGACAACACTATTGACACCTTCCAGCCTCTGATATTATTCACGTATAACCTTGTTTATTGCTGTGGCATCAACTTGAACTTTCTGATGATGTTGAGGAGGTAACACCAAGTTCTTAGAGATGTTTGCTCCAACCCACACACACTGTCTCTGTTTGAAATAAGCACTATTGGTAGAGACCTTTGTCATTCATTGGTTTGGGCCAGCATTTAGCCTGTTTAAGCAAAATTTGACAGCACTTAAGTGAATGATGTTGTGTTGATTTATTCTTGTACTTTTAGCTGACTGGGACTTCAATCAAAATCTTGATAAATAGATTGAGATGTTGCAAATTGCATTCATATATTTCTACGTTATGGGAGTGCTCTGTTGATAAGTTGGCTGATGTCCATGAAAAGCTTGAAGGCATTTATGCCTCTGTGTTTAACAATTCTAAATCAGACAGATTTTTTTTTTATTTAGTTTGGCTAGCATAAGTAAATATATATATATATATATATATATATATATATATATATATATATAAATCTATCTCTCTTAATCTTGGTGCTTTGGCTTGACTATCATCAATATCATTATTTTCAAGAGCCTTTAAAGAATTATATTTACTTGTCTATGTGAAATCACTGAAATTAACTAATCAGCCCCTTATATTTTTATATATTCAGGACTAAGAACATTCTTTGTGATTTTATCAAAATCTCTGTTGTTCTGTATATCAGCTGTTGTTCTGTATATCAGCTCTACTGATGATTAAAAATGATTGAAATGTGTAGTTTGAACCTTGTGGACTAGCATTACACAATCACAAAGAAAGAACTCTACCAAATAGCAGGAACCACATCAGTTGAGAACTTTCACCAACAACAACAACTATAATGGATATCACATTGTAGCATGAAGAGAAAATAATGATATAATCAAGACGTTGACATTTCATAACACTTGAAATAAAAGGTTAAGAAGGACCTCCCCCAATCACTACTTGAAAGACCAATAACAACTACTGACATTGGGAAACCTATTTTCCTGAAAAATTGTTTTACTAGAAAGATTTTATAAATTTTAATCTAAAGTGGCACTGGCTGTTTGGTCAATGAATGCTGAATGTTTCCTTACAAGGAAATGACTAATTTACCATTATCATAGAAAACACTAATGAAAATACATTTTTTTTTGCACATATGTTATATTACTGATAAAATGGGCCATTTGTCTACCACAATTAGGGTTGTAGACGGTTTGTAGAAGGCTTTTTGTAGAAAATGTATTTATTGAGTATGCCTCAATTCTTATTTAAACTTTTTTTTAAAGTTTTGGTGTTCTTATTGGCATTTAAATGAAAATGCTAAAAGGATGCATCTAACGTAATCAGTACAGTGGTTCATTTGGAATGTGCAGCTACAGTGAAATTAATGTTGGTTTTCTTATAGTTATTAAAGCAAAAATGTTTCATTGATATAATCTTGTTTGCAAGTGTTGCAAAAAAAGTAAATATATTACATTTGAACTGTCACAAGTCATTGATGAAGTCAGATTGTGTACATATCAGTTGGCATAAAAATATTATCAGTGATAATACTTTTATAAACTTGACATCAAGGTTTATTACACATTACATATTGCCTTGGTAAGTGAGTGATTTTTGTAGTCTAGATAATCTAAGGTGTAATTGTAGATTTGGTCACCTTCTATTGAGTGGGGTTTCATTAAATATCTTATCAATTGTAAGGTCAAGTTTTATGTACTGGAAATTTTTTATTAAGATATGAGTTCATGAATGTTGTAATTAAAATCAAAAACCATGGGAATTCTGGGATTTTTCTTATTTGTTTCATAGTTCCAAAGAGTATCTCTATTGTGATTTGAAGCCTTAGTAATTGATTTTTTGATAGTTTTAAGGAGATAATTTCTATTGAGAAAGTGATTGATTAGTTTCTCTATGTGTTTTTTTTAATCCCCAGTGTCAGAACAGATACGTTTTATGTGTAAACACTCGATGTAGATTATCAATTTTTCTTTTAAGTTGCTAGGGTGGCAGATGCTAAATTTTAGTTAGCAATGACTATCTGTAGGTTTAGTGTGTAGTGATATGGAGATGTGGTTCTTGTTTAGACATACAAATACATCCAGAAATGGAATGGCAGTAGCTGAATGTTCCACTGCAAATTTGATGGTGCTGTGAAAATTGTTGATGTATTTTTTGAACCCATGGAGAATGTTTTATATTTATATTTAGTTGCCAGAAGATTGGGAAACTTGAGTAGCAACTCGAGCTACCTTTCATTGAGTGCTGATTTAGTGAAATGTTTTTTGCTCTAGCTAGATAGTTTAGGCATTGAGCACTTTAATTTTACTGTGTAAGTTGGTGTTTACTTTTTTGTCTTTTCTTTTTCTTTTTTCTTTCCTTATTTGGGATTTTCTTCTTGCCTAAGGTATTAGGCCATCTTATTATTATCAGGATGATGAATTTGATGATGATGATGGTGGTGATGGTGTTTCAGTCATAAAAGCAAAATTTGAACCATCAACCCCAAAGAGTGTCATTATAACATTATTTATGTGCTATTTACCTGCAGGGCATATACAGTCTTGACTCTCTACAACTTTCTGTCTTTTATTGTACTAAGTAACTTTTCACCTTCACTCCCTCTCTTTGTCCTTCTACCACCCATCCACATGAACTTACTAAGTCAGTTAATTGCTGTTTCTTCTCTGCTTGCTTTCCCTATGCATTGCGAATGTTAGATTCTCTAGGCCTTCTTTCCTAATTATTTATTCCAACAGATTTAAACTCTCTCTTTCTCACTGTAAGTATAAGCATTCATTTTAGTTCCCATTTTCATTAAAAATTCCTTTTGTTCAAAGGTTCAATCCATGGCATTCTTAGCATTTCTATCACTTTAAGTTTCATCTTCATCTGTGAAGAGACTGTCCAGCATTCACTGCCATCTTGGACATCAGATATTACATAGCAGTTCAGGACAATTTTCTTTCTAACAATGTTTTCCAATGTCTTAATCTAAATAAATAAACAATAAATTCTGTGTGTCTGTCTATGTTTTGGAAGCCCCTCTAACTCAGGCTGTACTTTCTCTGCATAGATATATACTTTTTTGGTATGATCTGGGGATTGCAAATCTGCCCTTCCAGAAGGAACGGTTAAAAATTCAAATTTTAAAATCCCTTTAAAAAATTAGTCATTTTAAAAGTTTTAATTTATATTGAGTTTGAGGTAACAAAAACTTTGAGAATGTAAAAAATTTTATTTTAAATTCTGTTCAAAATATCTCCAAAATGTTGTGAATTGAAGAAATCAATTTTATTTTTTCAAAATGCCAAGGAATCAGAGTTAAAATGTAAGATTTTTGAAGTTCTACAGAGTTTGTGATTTGAAGAACTCAACTCAATTGAAGTTCCACAGAGTTTGTGATTTGAAGAACTCAACTCAATTGAAGTTCTACAGAGTTTGTGATTTGAAGAACTCAACTCAATTGAAGTTCCACAGAGTTTGTGATTTGAAGAACTCAACTCAATTGAAGTTCTAAAGAGTTTGTTATTGTAAGAACTCAACTCAGTTGAAGTTCCACAGAGTTTGTGATTTGATGAACTTAATTGGTCTATTAGCCATAATTAGACTTATAGCTCGAATCAGAGTTAAAGTGATGTTTCAAAGTTCCATGCAGTGAATTGAAGAATTTAAAGTTATTTCTTCAAAATTATCATTGCTGTTTACTAAGCTGAACCAGAAGTTCTTTTAACTTCTTGGCTCAACTAACTTTTAAAGTCTGCACAGAGTGTGACTTTTAGGCTAGTATTATATATATATAGATGCACTTTTAGCTTGCAATATCTATGTCTGTGATACCCAAATAGTTCAATTTTTATACCTGCTCAATTTTTATGCCACCCTCCAATATATGTCTCTGTTTGATGACAAGCATGCATCCTATCACCTTACAGCTAATGATTAGTCCTAATCAGCTTTTACTATATATTTACTTATTTTTTAATTTCACACTGGATTTCCCTGTTTTATGATAGAGTTTGAAGAATTTCTCTCAAGTTTCAATGTTCTCTCAATTGCTCATGTCTTGATGACCATGCATTATGTCTCCTTTGATTTAATAGTTAGTACTTTCTTCATGCTTCCTTTTACTGCTTTATCTAAGAGTTCTTTCTTCTGAGTCTACCATCAACACAGTGTCATTTGTTAAGATATGAAAAATCCTGCTACTTCTTTTAGGAGTGTCTTAGGGCAAAAGTTAAATAGATTTGGTGAGGAAATTCATTCTTACTCCTCTTCCTAGTTTTGTGTATGCACTGAGCACATTATTTGTCAGCATGCAGGCTGATTGTTCCCAATGAAGGTTATGGATTGTATGTATATCTTTCCTATGTAAATCAAGCTTTCCCCGCATTTTAAGAAAGTCTCTGTGTCATATTTTTTTGCAGATGCTTTTGGGTAATCTATGAAACATAGATATTTGTATTTCTGCATTTGTATTGCTTGCTCTGGTCGCATTCTGAGCAAGTACTTTACAAATAAATTAGCTCTGAGACTGCTACGACATTTTTCTAACATTTTCTGACACTCTAAAATTGATTTTTAAACCGAAGCATGACTCTTTTTTTTTTCTTTTTTTTTTTCCAAATCTTGAACATTTAATAAATGAAACTCTATAAAAATATATGCACCAGAGTAATCATTAATAAATCATGGCCCAAAAACCTAGTCCTTACCTGACAAATATGTTAACGATAAATTCTTTCTGATTTTCAGTCTGCAATTAAAATAGGCTTTTAAGCAAAATGATTTACCTGTCTATATTTCTGAGATGAGGTATTGTCATTATTTACACTATTTACAATGTTTGGACCGTTGTTCTCATCTTTGTTGCCGTATTTACGACATTTCAACCATTGTATGCGCCGGTTTTCTTCAGGTGATTGGAATTTTGAACTAAAACTTTTATTTCATCCACTAAGGTAGCTTGTTCTGATTCCACGTGCCATGCCTCTTCTGGATATCTCAGTATCAGTTATCTCCCTTTTAACGCAACTCTCCAAGTTTTTGTTCACCTCTACTGTAGCCAAGTTTTGGATCAAGTCACTAGATTTACCCAATTCTTTTATCCATTGGGCCATTTGTCTTTGATGGCGTCAGTGTATCAGTTCTTACTCAGAAGAGGTGTCTGCAAAGTGTTAAGCCACTTTTGAAGGACGTCCTGATGCTATACGAACCACAAATCTTTTGTATTTTTCTGATAATCCCTTCACATGGAGTAGGCAGACCGAGGTTGTTTTCTGAGTGTTATTATTCTCTTGCACCTTTCTGTCTCAGTTTGTCAGAGCTGCTGTCATGTACCCAGGGTACTTTTTATATTGTAGAGTACTGCTTATACTGACAATTTCTTGTTCATATGTCTGTGGTTCACCACTTATGACAATGTTGTAGGCAGCAAATGATTCCTTTCTTTACACATGAGTTGAAGCTGATGTATTGCCCAGCAAATGTTGGCCTACAGTATATGAATGTCTTGAACCCAATAAAAATTCATGTACTAATGTCCTCAAGGCCACATGGCCCAGTGGATAAAAGCGTTGGTTGAATCCAGTGACTTGACCCAAAGAGTTGTGAGTTCAGTACCTGAATGCAGAAGAGGGGAACAAAAATTTAGTAAGTTGAGTTAAAAGGGAGATAAGTGATACCAAGATATGCAGAAGAGGCATGTGGAACTAGAACAATCTACCAGATTGAAGGAAATAAAGGGTTCAGTTCAAAATTTCAATCACCTGAAGAAGACCAGAGCATACAACAGTTGAAACATCATGAATATGGCAAGAAAGTTAACACTAGTTCAAACAATGTAAATAGTGTAAATGAAATGACTTATTTTTATGCTTAATGGAATAAATGTTTCATCTTTTTCCAGATGACCATATATTGTTAGTAGAATTGTTTTTTTTTTTTTTTAATGAAGGAGTTACTTTACAAACAACAATGGTCAATCGATTAATGTGTCTCTCCATCATTTTGATCAGGTGTATAAGTAAAGATTTTTATGAATTATATATAACAAGCCTCTTTCCTTTTTTTAATCCTTTCAACCCAAACAAGGCAATACTGCCACTAAGACACAAGGAGTTACTGATTGTGAGTAAATATAGGAAGAAAATTTAAATTTTTGAAGATCAAACTTGGGTGGGAAGCATGGACCCAGCAGAGAGTTCCAAAGGTGAGAAGTGTTAGAAAAGAAGCTATTAGCCTAGAACTTACAGTTATATCTAGCGAATTCAACCATAAAATAATAAGATTTGTTGCCAATATAGTACTGTGCTTAAATTTATCATCAGAACAATTCACATGAAAGTGTTTATAGAAAAGGTGATGGGAAAGTGACTGAAGCTGAAATGCCAGATCAGGATGAATAACATTGCAGATTCTTCTTTGGATTTTATCAAGAATTTCTAAATATATAGCAGGGTCTCCAGACCGTATGTGGCAGCAATATTCTAAGCATTGTAAAATAGTAGACTTATAAATATGTAAGATAGATTCTGGAGAGAAAAATTGTCTAGAATGACACAGTCAATCACTTTTCCTAGCAACAGACCTAGCAATTAATTCAATAGAATCTTTCCACTTCATGCCAGCAGAGAACATTAGGTCAAGAAGGCACAATGAGTCACTCTCCAGGAGATTAGCAT
The DNA here is from genome assembly GCA_963932145.1 of Acanthosepion lycidas. Taxonomy (NCBI): domain Eukaryota; kingdom Metazoa; phylum Mollusca; class Cephalopoda; order Sepiida; family Sepiidae; genus Acanthosepion; species Acanthosepion lycidas. The sequence goes on from OZ010583.1 coordinate 55,546,487, forward strand.
CAGCCATACTGATGTTAGTTGGAAAGGGGTCACTCAGACAATTAAAAGAACATTTTATTTGGAATTTTTGAGATGTGGAATTATCATTATGATACGTTTTGCTGCTAAGTGATACAAATTATGAAATATGTTACTTGGTAATATGAAATACGCACTAAGCATAGTATACAGAATGAGAATGATCTCATCTTGTGGATGGAATAAAGGATTCTGTTCAAAATTATTTATAATTTGTTGCAAAATGAAATCCTTACACTTGTCTTGATAAATTCCATCAGAGGACAAAATACATTGGCTAAGATAAGTTTTCCTTTTGTCTTTATTCATATTGTCCTTCTACAGATATAGTTTTAGTTATATCTGACATTTTGAAACACATACACATGCATACATTTTATATATATATATATATATATATATATATATATATATATATATATATATATATATATATATATAAAGGCCAGTTGTCTTTATGTGTGTGTCCAGCTAAAACTAAAAAAAAAAAAAACTACAATATTTTTTGAATAAATAAATGTATATACAGACCCAACCCACCTTTTTGCCAAAAAAAATTATCATATGATTTGTATTTGTGAAGATATTTTAAAATTAAAAATATGTAATAATTACATTAGAAGGCAGTTTTAGCCATGTAAGCATTTTGGAATTATCAGAATTAAAAAGTAAAAATGAATGGGAATAATTATTATTCCTGTTTGTTCTTACTTTTTAATTCTGCTAATTTCAAAATGCTGTATGTATTTTAAAAATTTCTATTCTCTTGAATTTATTTCCATATCTATAGTAAATAAAAGTGTATTTTAAAAAACAAATATTAAAACAAGAAAGTAAATTTAAAAGAAGAATATTAAATACAGTTAACTGAAAAAAGTTGAGATTTATTTATTCAAATATTTGAAACAAAAATTGTAAAAACAGCAGAATAAATTCCTATAGATATTTTGGGTGGATAATTTTCAGTAGCTTTATTACAATCAGAACATGTAAATCATCTTTTTCAATATTTTTAATTGGGGAATTTTTAACTCCCTTTTAACATTTTATTGAAATTAAATTTTTTAAAAGTTTAGATATTAAATTTAAAAAATGAATGAAAAAAACAAATAAATTATTCTAAATATATATAATCATTTCAAACATGCTGGGGTGGAGATCATAAAAATTTTACTAAAATATTTAATTTTCTAAAATTTTCTAAAAATTATTTATGCTTTCAAAAGTATTCTGTTTGTTGAATTATTTTTTATTAATAAAACTCTTATTAAATTTTCCAAAAATTGTTATGTGTTTATATTATGTATAATTTTTTCTATTGTAGACATGACATGAATGAGTGTTTACAATTTGATATATATATATATATATATATATATATATATATATATATTTTTTTTTTTTTTTTTGAATTAACAATATTTTTTCATAAAATCAATCTCAGTCTTTACTTCTTTACTTTACTTACTAAAAACAATTCAAGCATAAAATACCTTGAAGTAATTATTTTCTGATTTAAAGAAAAATAATTACTGGTGTTAATTTGATAAAATACATAAACAATATATTTACTTTAATAAATAGTGGAATGTCCAACCTATAATTATTTAAAAAAAAAAAAAAAGATTTGTACATAATTACCTCCAACCAACTGATATGACATTTCACAATCTCATTCAAAAAAAGGAAGACTGCCAGTCATATTCTTGAGAAATCTAGACCCCTGAGTCATTGTAATGGCATCAGATTGATTATCAAGACAAGCAATCAGCATGTTATTGTATTTCAACGTAGCAATGAAACCTAAGAGGAAGTTATTTCTTCTGAGCAACGCCAGGTATTTCCACTAGTTGGTTTGTTTGTTTGGGTTTTATGGCATATCAACCACTGTGGGTTATTTAATGCCAAATCCATTTTATATATATATATGCTAAATATATGACTTTTTAAATGCCTATTTTGTATGGAACATTTTTAGCAAGCTAGAGCTTATTTGCTTGTATACTGCAAAATAATCCTAGGTATTTTTGTTTAAGTCAAGAATTTCCATTTGATAAGGACATTTTATTTGCAAAATGGTAAAAGGGAGGATATGTTGTTTACACATCGGTCTACATCATTGATAAGAGACCAATTCTTTTTAGAAAATCCAATATAATTTTTGGTTCGGCATCTCAAACTTAGTGGTCACTTTATGCCGAAAATGATTTTGAGTGACTTTAAAAGTCAAAAACGTAGAGCTGGCAACATTATGGTTTAAAAAAAAACGTGTAGCTGGCAACATTATGGTTTCAAAAATGTACAGCTGGCAACATTATTGTTTCAAAAACGCAAAGCTGGCAACATTATTGTTTCAAAAACATACAGCTAGCAACATTATTTTTTACAAAAAACATAGCTGGCAACATTATGGTTTCAAAAACGTATAGCTGGCAACATTATGGTTTCAAAAACGTATAGCTGGCAATATTATTGTTTCAAAAAAAGTATAGCTGGCAACATTATTGTTTCAAAAACGTATAGCTGGCAACCTTATTGTTTCAAAAATGCATAGCTGGCAACATTATGGTTACAAAAACGTATAGCTGGCAACATTATTTTTCTGAAAACATTATCTTAGGTCTTGCTGTTGGATGTAGTTTATCGCCGTACCCAGGACTCGGATGTAGTTTATCGTCATACCCAGGACGTATTTCCATTAGTATATATCTATATGGTATCATAGTTTCTATAGATACATCTGACTAGGTAGTTTCTCTGAAGAATGGTAATATTTAACATTTTAATTTTATCCATAATATAAGTGACTTATTATATGCCTTGCTATTCTAACCAGGTTGTTTTACTATACTTACAACGTTTCAACTATTGCACTATTTGCCTTTCTTCAGATATCTCTTGTTGTACATGATAACATTCTCAGAAATTTGAACTGAGATCTACAGGCTTCCTTTACTCAAAGCCATTTTTAATCATTGATCTGAGAAAGGGGTTTTATACAGCTGACAGTTTAGATATTTCTGAGTGAATTTGGTGCCATTCATGGCATCCATATGAGAGTCACAATCTGACAAGACTAAGAACCTTATTCAAGATTTTAAGTTAATCTCCTGGTTTGTAGCAGCTCGCAGTATTGGGTGAAACTACTTCTAGTACAGCCTATTCTATGTTCAATTTCTTTATCTCTTATACTAAATTTGTTATAACCAATGTGTCACTATACATAGCTGGAGACAGAGAAACTGATAGTTATTGGCAGAGTTTAGAAACAGATGATTACCTACTGCTGAGAATTTGATTAAAGTCTATGTAAGTTGTAATAGTATAATTAAAGTTAGTAGGTTTAACAGGCTCATGTTGTTGCATCTGAAAATAAAACTTGTTTCAAAATCCACTCTTTTAAGAAAATTATAAATTGTAAACCACGGCCTTTGCTGTTAGTTTACTGTAGATCTATCATCTGCACTTGGGGAATTACCCAGTAACAAAGTTAACATCTATATATAAAATTCTGTGACTTCCATTAGTCTGTCTGTTCTGTCGTACCCTCTAAAATAGCCATACATTGACCAATTAAACCCAAATTTTGGGGTGAAGTTTAAACAGGTAAGGGCATACAAAGTACAGTTAGTTTTACTCATGTGCATAGCTTAGTACAATAAATTTTCATTAATCTTTTGGAAAAATTTAAAATTTTATTATCGAACATACAAAATATTCTCACTATTTTAAAAACAACTTAATAATTAAAATTATTTAATAATTATTTACTTATTTAAATTATTTAATAAAAATGCAATATTGTTTTTTGCATATCTTTTCTTTAAGTTTTTATATACAAGAATCCATTTTCCAGTTTGCTTTGCGTTTGTGAGAACTATAAACAAATCACAAGGTTAAATACTACAAAAAGTTAGAATTTGGTTCCAGAAAGAAATATTTACACATGGCCAATTGTATGTTGCCTACTCAAGAGTAGAAAATCCTAAGAATTTATCCTTCTTTGTTAAAGAGGAAAAAAAAAAAATTTTCTTAAAAAATATTGTTTACTCTGAAGTCCTATAAAATGAAATTAAAGAAATTATTAAACTGTAAAGTAAGGTTTTTGTCAAAGTATTTTTGCAAACAAAGCATACTCAGATTGTTTTGCAAAACTGAACAAAATGTAGAGTTTATAAATCACAACAAAAATGTTAACGATAACTTCAAAAATACTAACTACTGTGAGCATTACAATACATTATTAAAAGTTATTAAAATTTCTGTCTGAGGAATTATTGTTATTTACACTATTTACTTGCGGACTGTTTTCCTCATCTTTATTGTTGTTTTCGCAACATTTTCTCTATTGTGCCTTCCGTCATTATTAAAAGTAAGATCTAGATGAGATATCCTTATATATAGACAGTGGAACGAGAACAGTCTAATGCCATAGATTACAAAAAGGATTCCATTCAGAATTCCCTGAAGTTTACCCGGATCGGCATATATCTGATAAAGACCTGAGGACACAATGGGTGAAATGGGATAACAACAAAGTTGAAGACAATAGTCTGCATGTAAATGGTGTAAATTATTATTAATATGTTTAGCAGCCCTCACTTTGAGTTGAAAGTTGAGTCATTGAGTCAAAACTAGTCTCAAGGCTCAAGACTCCAGAATCATTCTATAATAAAAATGGCTGCTAGTGGTAATTACTGGTATCAAGGAGATTACCTGATTGATGTTAAAGGGAAATTCAGGGATTGTCCATTGATTCTTCTCTGATAAACAAAGAACCATCACTAGATTCTTTTCTGTATTTGATAAATTTAACAAAGACCATTTGTCCTTGTTTTGAATATTGCTGCGACATATGGTCTGGTGCTCCTGCTATGTATTTTAAAATTTCTTGATAAAATCCATGGAAGAATCTACAATGTTATTGCTCCTGACCTGGTATCTTGGCTTCAATCATATTCCCATCATCATAATGTAGATTACTTGTGTCTTTTCTATGAGTACTTTCATGATAATTGTTCTGATGAACTCTCCTCTATTATTCCTCACTTCTAACAGATGATTTGTGCATATGGAAACTGGTTAGGACTTCATAGAGACTTTGAGGTATTATGGTGACTGCACTAAGAATGCTAAGTAAGAATGTGCTGTTTTGGTATAAGCAATTCTGTGGTATGTTTGGGTCAGTAATCGTGGCTAGCTAAGATAAGACAGACCGAAGACCAGCCTTCTCCCATCCCCACTTTAAAACCATAACTTCTATGTTAACAGTTTCTTCTATTGCACTTCTCAATTGTGGAACACTGGCTCCTTGCTTCCCTGTCAGCTTTGATCTTTAAAAATTTAAATGCAATGGAGTTTGTTCCACAAAGCAGCAACTCTTATGAAGAAGCTGCCTGCGTGGAACGTAGCTTTTACTAATCAAATACAAAAGAGAATGAGTATGATTCATCTTTGTTACTAATTTATTAATACTAATTTTATATGTGATTAGGAAATAGTCTGAATGAATAAAATTGAACTTTATTCTGGGAGCCTCACCATGTGTATTGTACCCTTTATTGCAGCACCACCAAACATTTGTCTTCATTTTTAGGAGTTTATATTAGTTTCACTAGATAAATACAAAACCACTGCAAATCCTGCTCAGAGTCAAGCAAAATTTAATTATCCTAGTTAAGAAAAGCATATCTTTTGTTTGAATCCCTTGAAGTCAGTATCTGCTAATTTTATTTTTGGATTTTTTTACACCAATGTTTTCCCAATACAAGGCCCAAGAGCCACTTAAGGTAGATGGCTACTGTGTGGTGTTGTATGAGCATAAGAAAAGACAAGAAGAGAAATTCATAGGATTATATACAAAGATAACGGTTAACCCTAATCTTGAAGAGGTCAGGATTAGTGATCTGGAAAACATCGATTTGGGAGTCTGTTCCACAAAGCAACAGTTCTTGGGAGGAATCTCCCTGAGAGAAATCTACTTCTTACTATCGGAATATTAAGAGGATGAATATGATTTGGCCTTGTGTAATAATTTGGTAATAATAATTTTATCAGTGTACATAGTCTTAATGAATAAAATTGAACTTCATTCTGAAAGTCTCATTATATATATTGTAGCCTTTATTGCAGCACCAACAAACTGTTGTTTTCATTTTTAGGACTTTATATTAGTTTCACTAGATGAATACAAAACTATTGCAAATCCTGGTATGCTTTAAAATGCTCAGAGTCAAGCAAAATTTAATTCCCCTAGTTAAGAAAAGCATATCTCTTTTTTGAATCCCTTGAAGTCAGTATCTGCTAATTTTATTTTTGTATTTTTTTTACACCAGTGTTTGATCAATACAAGGCCCAAGAGCCGCTCATGGTAGAAGATTTCTGTGTGGTGCAGTATTAGCATAAGAAAAGCCAAGAAGTGAAGCCTCACTAAATGCATACAAAAAAGATATAAAAAGTGTACAGAAATGTTGATGATGTATGTTGTCTTAACTCTCATCAAGCAGATTAATTATTTAAGCTTGAAAAGAGAAACAGTTAAAATTTTAACGTTTTTCTTGAGCCCATATTTTCATTAGTACTTAATATTTCTCTACAATAAAAAAAAGCCTGAATGTATGAAATATATTTGACTTATATTGAATCATGTGATTATTACTTATCCTTTTGTTATTGTTTTCCCAAATTTCAGTTTATACCTGCTCAGCCCATCTAATGACAGTCATTTATTGCCAAGGCCAGTGACCATGCCAAATTTGGTAAGTCTTGAAGAAAGTCTCTTAATTAAGTTAAAATGTCCAGAGGTTTGTTGACTATTTACACAGCAATAATCTGTCAAATTGCCAACGTGTGGCCAAAGATCTACAACCATAATTGATAATTTCTCGCAACTTGGAACAAAATAAATGACCGTCTTGAGCTGTAAAGTTTATAATGTCACAACACAGATAAACACAACTTTATTAGAATCAACATGACACTGTCAGATTGTTGGCAATTAATTTATTTCCATCATGATAAAAACTAAAGTTATTAGAGTTGAAAAACTGTTAGAAAGCATCTTTGACCTGGTTTACATTCATGTACACCTGTCGACGTATATAAGCATCTAAGATATGGAAAATTTGTTAATCAGTAGGAGATAAATCCAGTAAATAGGGAGAGCATTGTTTGTTTTTTTTTTTTTGGCAAAATGGTTTTTGAAGCATAAATTCTTGCATTATCCTGCAGTTGGTTCAGTCTATATTCACACACTTCTAGCCAAAATGTTTGCAACTTTTGATGCATTAATTCTAAATACCAGTGATATCCTTTTGTTTTCATGGTCAAGACATGGTTGCAAGTGGCTGTAATGAATTATTCCAACTGAACACTATCAAACAGGTGGATTTTTTCCGAGTGAAGATTTAATTTTGGGAAGTTTCATCAGGGAACAAGTTTATCAATCCTAAGTGAATGTGTGAAGTTCGGCAAATAACAAACTGTTCAAGCTGCCGGTCATCAGACAAATCATATTAGGTTGGTGCAAAAATGATATCGTTTTTTTGACGTAGTTTTTAATGTCAAAAAACGATATTACTTTTGCACCAACCTAATAGTATGCCCACTTCCGCCTTTTCTTCACTTTGCTAATCTTAGCAGATGTCTTCCTATTGTTGTATGGACCGCCCTCAGCTTTGCGACCAGGGCCTGAATGTTTGTTTCTGGATAAGTCTCTACAGCTGCCCTTAATTCTCTATTTTTGAGTGATGACTTGTGACCACATTTAGGTCTAGCTTGGAAATCCAAATCACCAGAAGTGAATTTCTGGAACCATTGATATGCAGTCCTTTCTGAAACACTCTAGTTTTCAGATACTGTTAATATTATGGGCAGCTTTGGCAATTTAATTGTCGAGTTTAAACTAATGGAGCATAATGACACAAAAATTGTGTTTGTTTGGAACCTTATAAAAGAAAACTAAAAATAATTAAAAGAGATTAGATGCAGGTCTTTAAAATTGTATCTGTATGATTGCATAAATAGAATAAAAAAAAAAAAAAAACTTGCTTTAGTGCAATGAAAAAAAGACAAGCATTTATCTCATTCCATCTTAATAATTAAAACTTGAAATCCTATTCTTTACCTTAACAAACAAAGCATCTATCTCAATTGTTTTTCTTTCTTGTGCTGAGTAGTTGCCAAGAAAGTACATAAATGTTTGCTTAGATGGGGAAGAAGTTCAATAAAGTTCTATCTAGATTAGTTCGGAAGTTTGGAAAACAAGTGACAAAAATATTTAAGCTGATAAACAAGTAACTCTGATGGTGAATACATAAACAGGCTTTTGCTGGATGACCTCAAGTTGCTTAGCCTTAAATATCTTTTATCTGTCTCTCCATAAATTAAACCATCTTTTACTATCCTCTCTGGGTTTACAGCTACATTACGTTGAAACACTGGTTCTCATATGATCACCAAAGTTAAACAACATTGAGCCTGGTCAATACTTACATGGGTGACCACTTGGGAATACAAGGTACTGAGTGCTAGGATGTTCAGGTTGTGTAATGGATAAATTGCTCGGAATTGTTAATCGGCAAACAATTCCAATTAGATTCGTTATATTCACTTAAAGGCAGATGCCTTAGTAAAGGTATGAATCCACCTCTTCTCCCCTCAGCTATGGTTTAATTAGTAAGACTTGTATCACTAAACTATTATTAACGCCCCATCCCCAATTCTTACAATCTAAAAATATTTTCTGGTTTTAAATAACCTGCAAAGGGTTGATAAGCCATAAAAAACAAATCAATAAATCAATCTATCCTCTCTATATATATATACTTAAATGAAGCATATCATCATTATCTCTGACACTAACAATGACAGATGAAGCAAAGATGATAAATCATTAGAAGCTCTGTATTCTCAATTATTTTCATGTCTAAATTAAATAAATTACCGTAACTTGTTAACTCTTTTTTCCATCAAATACAGATTTAATTACACTATTTACATTGATGTCCTCATCTTTATTGTCATATTCACAATGTTTCAGCCTTCTTCAGGTGATATATGTTGGAATTTCTAGCTGAACGCTTTATTTTGTCCACTGGGGTAGATTGTTCTAGTTCCACATGCCATGCCTTTTTTTCTGGATATCTCAGTTTCAGTTATTTCTCATTAGTAACTCAAGTCTCCAAGTTTTTGTTCACCTCTGCTGCATCCAGGTATAGAACTCTCAACTCTTTGGATCAAGTCACTGGATTACTTCAACCAATGTTTTTATCCACTGGGCCATGTGTAAAGGGTTAAGTTTGAAATTCCAACATGAAAATTCACCTGAAGAAGGCTGGAGCATACAATGGCTGAAATGTCCTGAATATGACAATAAAGATAAGGACAACAGTTCAAACAATGTAAATAGTATAAATAGTTACAATAACTCATCTCAGAAATATAGACAAATACAGATTTGTTTCCCTAATTTTTCTTGTACTAGTGTTCACCCAATACAAGGCCATAGAGCCAATCAAGGTAGAGGGTTACTGTGTGGTGTTGTGTGAGCATAAGAAAAGGCAAGAAGTGCAGTTCATGAGGTAATGAAAGAAAGATAACAGTATACCCTAGACTTGAAAAGGTCAAGAGTGTAATGAATGGGCAAACATCCTGTGGGAGCCTGTTCCGCGAATAAGCAGGTCTTGGAAAGATGTTGTCAGAGTGGAACTTTCTTTTTACTGATGGAACACAAAAAGAATGGTGATGATTCATCCTTGTGTTTGTGGCATGGCAAATCCTAAATGCAAATGTAGTGGATGTGTTAATTATAATGGGTAAATACTTGTTGAGGATAGGCTGCGTGAAAATTAACGATTTCCACTAACATTAAAATCTCTATATTTATACATGGAATAAGATACAAAACTCAACGGAATGATTTCAAACATAACAATTAGATTTATTAATGTTTGATGTACAAGCATGCGAACTGAAAAGGTAGGACAGAGTCGTGTCCCTTTGATTTGGTAATAATTGTACCGGAGTTCATATTAAGAAGAAGTAATATTGAACTTGTAATTTAGAAGAATAAAGTTTGAAATTGTGAATTCTAAAGTTGGTAAAAGTTCAGGAGTTATTTCAGAGGTTGGTGAGTGAGTGTATTGGAGTTGTTTCGTGTTAAATAAATTTAACTTTGCAACTTCAAAAGTATGAGTGACGTGGAGTAGTTTAGCAATTGGTTATCCGTCACGAAGCTCACTGGTAAACTTGTGTTTGTGCATTGTATTTATTTACATTCCTAGTCACGTGGGTAGCTCGCGAACACATTCAAGATTTTTGGCAGTATTTTGTGTTTAAACACGTATGCGTAGGCATTGTTATTACTTTGAGATATATTGGCCAATCAGAAGCAATTATTGTAAAACTTGCGTCTGGAGCCTGGATTGTGTTTAGATTGCACAAAAATCTATAACTAACATGAAAATGTAAATTAGAAATGTTTTTAGCATTTCTTGTCCAATGAGGATGTAGTGCACTCAGTAATTGGTTCTGATCCACTGGCTCTATACAAAGGTCAGCACTAATGGGACCAAGCATGACAGAACAATTGCCATGGAAATAGCAATTGTATAACAATAGGCTTGTGTTGTTTCATCTGTGGGGAAAGGCATTGTAGGGTGAAAAATAATGCATCACCCACAAGGCTGCATAGATGTTTTTCAACACTTATCAAGACAGGGAAGTGAGGATTGGGCAGTTCCAGCCCAGATTAGCCTTTTTTCACTTTGAATATTTTAAAGATTTTAAGATAAACTTATTATCTATCAAAGATGTCCTAATTTTGCTTGTTTCATCTTGCAAAGTATAGAAATATTGACACAGTACTGCTGCTTCACTAAAATATGTACAATTGTATCATTAATAAATTTATTTGACAAATGAAGAGAAATTTTTATGATACTGAAAGTATTCATTAAATAAACAGTTGTATTTCTTTTTTAAATAAAGTTCACCCTAAGCAAGGCAGTAAAGCCACTAAGACACAATGAGTTACTGGGTGTGGGGGAATTAGAAAACAGAAACATTGCTTAAGAGTGAGAACAATAGAAGAGTTAATCAAGACAGTAGAGAGCGATTGATATTGCAAAATTAGAAAACAGAAACATTGCTTAAGAGTGAGAACAATAGAAGAGTTAATCAAGACAGTAGAGAGCGATTGATATTGCAAAATTAGAAAACAGAAACATTGCTTAAGAGTGAGAACAATAGAAGAGTTAATCAAGACAGTAGAGAGCGATTGATATTGCAAAATTAGAAAACAGAAACATTGCTTAAGAGTGAGAACAATAGAAGAGTTAATCAAGACAGTAGAGAGCGATTGATATTGCAAAATTAGAAAACAGAAACATTGCTTAAGAGTGAGAACAATAGAAGAGTTAATCAAGACAGTAGAGAGCGATTGATATTGCAAAATTAGAAAACAGAAACATTGCTTAAGAGTGAGAACAATAGAAGAGTTAATCAAGACAGTAGAGAGCGATTGATATTGCAAAATTAGAAAACAGAAACATTGCTTAAGAGTGAGAACAATAGAAGAGTTAATCAAGACAGTAGAGAGCGATTGATATTGCAAAATTAGAAAACAGAAACATTGCTTAAGAGTGAGAACAATAGAAGAGTTAATCAAGACAGTAGAGAGCGATTGATATTGCAAAATTAGAAAACAGAAACATTGCTTAAGAGTGAGAACAATAGAAGAGTTAATCAAGACAGTAGAGAGCGATTGATATTGCAAAATTAGAAAACAGAAACATTGCTTAAGAGTGAGAACAATAGAAGAGTTAATCAAGACAGTAGAGAGCGATTGATATTGCAAAATTAGAAAACAGAAACATTGCTTAAGAGTGAGAACAATAGAAGAGTTAATCAAGACAGTAGAGAGCGATTGATATTGCAAAATTAGAAAACAGAAACATTGCTTAAGAGTGAGAACAATAGAAGAGTTAATCAAGACAGTAGAGAGCGATTGATATTGCAAAATTAGAAAACAGAAACATTGCTTAAGAGTGAGAACAATAGAAGAGTTAATCAAGACAGTAGAGAGCGATTGATATTGCAAAATTAGAAAACAGAAACATTGCTTAAGAGTGAGAACAATAGAAGAGTTAATCAAGACAGTAGAGAGCGATTGATATTGCAAAATTAGAAAACAGAAACATTGCTTAAGAGTGAGAACAATAGAAGAGTTAATCAAGACAGTAGAGAGCGATTGATATTGCAAAATTAGAAAACAGAAACATTGCTTAAGAGTGAGAACAATAGAAGAGTTAATCAAGACAGTAGAGAGCGATTGATATTGCAAAATTAGAAAACAGAAACATTGCTTAAGAGTGAGAACAATAGAAGAGTTAATCAAGACAGTAGAGAGCGATTGATATTGCAAAATTAGAAAACAGAAACATTGCTTAAGAGTGAGAACAATAGAAGAGTTAATCAAGACAGTAGAGAGCGATTGATATTGCAAAATTAGAAAACAGAAACATTGCTTAAGAGTGAGAACAATAGAAGAGTTAATCAAGACAGTAGAGAGCGATTGATATTGCAAAATTAGAAAACAGAAACATTGCTTAAGAGTGAGAACAATAGAAGAGTTAATCAAGACAGTAGAGAGCGATTGATATTGCAAAATTAGAAAACAGAAACATTGCTTAAGAGTGAGAACAATAGAAGAGTTAATCAAGACAGTAGAGAGCGATTGATATTGCAAAATTAGAAAACAGAAACATTGCTTAAGAGTGAGAACAATAGAAGAGTTAATCAAGACAGTAGAGAGCGATTGATATTGCAAAATTAGAAAACAGAAACATTGCTTAAGAGTGAGAACAATAGAAGAGTTAATCAAGACAGTAGAGAGCGATTGATATTGCAAAATTAGAAAACAGAAACATTGCTTAAGAGTGAGAACAATAGAAGAGTTAATCAAGACAGTAGAGAGCGATTGATATTGCAAAATTAGAAAACAGAAACATTGCTTAAGAGTGAGAACAATAGAAGAGTTAATCAAGACAGTAGAGAGCGATTGATATTGCAAAATTAGAAAACAGAAACATTGCTTAAGAGTGAGAACAATAGAAGAGTTAATCAAGACAGTAGAGAGCGATTGATATTGCATTTAAATTTTTGCATATTAATGTTGGCTGGAAAACATAGAGCCAGAACGGAATTCCATAAGTGAGAAGTGTGAGAAAAGAAACTAGTTAGCATAGAACTTACAATTACATCCAGCCAACTCAGCTGTAAATTGATGCAACCTTGTCACCATTCTAGTACTGTGCTTAAATTAAAAAAAATATAGACACAATAGCGAAGAGCTCATCCAAATAATTACCACGAAAGTATTTATAGAAAAGGCTCAGGGAGACAACTTTACAATGATGGGAAAGTGACTGACACCAAGACACCAGATCCTGGCCAATAATATTGCTGATTTTTCTTTGAATTTTATCAAGGAGCTCTAGATAAATAGTGGGTGCTCTGGACCATATGTGGCAACAATAGTCTAAGCATCAGCAAATGGTAGACATCGATATATAAGATAGATTCTGGAGAGAAAAATCAAGAAAACATATTGTGTTCATTGTTTAGTAAATGATAACAATGATGTATTTTCTTCTGCTGCTTTTATCTGGCATGTCTCTTCAGTATGTTGGTAATCATGACTCTCCACATCTTCCAATCTTTTGTGTCTATAACCTCTCTTTTCTACCGTCCATTTCCACAAGCTTATTAGGTAGGTTACTTGATGTTTCCTTCTTCCGCTCTTGCCTTCACCATATCCTGAGAGTGTTAAATTTTCCAAGCTTTCTTTCTTCATTTTGTGTCCCCAAAATTTCAAAAGTCTTTTTCTGATTCTTAGTGTAAGTGATTTTTTTTTTATTTCTATCTTGAAACTTCTTTGTTGCTTGCATATTCTGTCTATCGTATTCTCGGTATCCTTCTTTAGGTTTATGTCTTTGTTGTCTGTGACAAAATTATCCAGCATTCACTATCATATGAGTGCAACACAGTTCAGAATGACTTTATTACCTTGCTTATGTGTTAATGCACTGTATTTCTACATCTGTATCCGCTGCATAGACTTAAATTGACCACAGTTTACATAGTTTGTATTGGTAGAGGAAAGGGTTTCTTCTTCAGTCTTCCTGTTTTGCTAGTGATGAAAATGATCTGTTCCACATAAAGATTCATAATGAATAAAATAAGAACACCCACCCACAGGCAGAAATGTGCATCATGCCAAGGTTAAAACCTAGCATGGGTTCGGAAAACTGCTTCCAGAAAAGAAATATATAATGATGATGATGATGATGATGATGATGACTTTGCTCTCTGGCTCTGTTCGAATCAATATATCAAGTCATATGATTCTGATCTTATTTACTTGTTCTTGTCATTGTCACTGTATAACAAATAAAACTTTACTTTGCTGCCTCCCCAAGAAAACATTAACTCCGTTTGTTATCTTTCCCAGGTCTGTGTACAATCCAGCACGTCATCTCTTTGAATGTATGTATGGAAGTAGATGTTTGCATCTTGCAATATCCTTGACACAAGCTCGGCTTCATACATCAGAAGTTTGACCTTCACAAAAATATGCAATCTTTCCCCTCTGACAATTGTCTTCAGTGTTCATCTTGGAGTTGTTCTTTTTTTTTCCTCTTCAAGACTTTTCCATTTTCGTTTTTTCTCATTTTATTCTTTCCTCTTTCTTATTTCAAAACTCGCAATCATTCGTGTCATATTTGTGCACACGCATATATCCTCAACATGACGTTCTCTATGACATTATTTAAACAACTTTGCTTAAAACTTTTGTCTTTTAGCTACTGCTGGCAGATATATATATATATATATATATATATATATATAGGCTGCACTTTATTAAAAATATTTGTATAGTTTAAATGTGTGTTGCATATAATGAATGTAAATAACTATGAACTAGCTAGTCTCTCTAGCTATGACTATCACTGTATGTGTATATCTATCTATCTATCTATCCACATATACAAATTGTTGAAAGAAGTATTCAGATGTTCTTCAAGGGAATATATTTAAATGAAGTATTGTTGATTGTCAGGTACGGCCACCTGCTGAATTTTCTCTCTATGCTCTGTTCTTTTGCATCAAGGCCATAATGGTTGACTATGTTAAAAGATGTTCTGTTTTTTTTTTTCAGTGCACATTTTCTATTAGTGAAATCTTATATTTTATTTTCTAAAAGATTTGTGAGAATTTCTAAGAAAAATATGTGGTCAATTTTCTTCTGTTATCATGTTGCAAAAATAAAATATTTAAAAAATAAAATACTTATCACAAAATAAAAAATAAAATATTTATCATGAAAAAAGATAGAGCAATTTTTATGTGTGTGTGTATATATATATATGTATAATATATTATATATATATATATATATATATATATATATATATATAAAAGTGAACATAGAAGTCAACACTTAGAGGCGACAGTCTGTTTCATGCTAGATGCAATCGTCAGGCCTGACGATTGCATCTAGCATGAAACAGACTGTCGCCTCTAAGTGTTGACTTCTATGTTCACTTTTATATTTACACACACTCTATCTCATATTGAGCACTTTATTCCATAAATATAGCACACCTTAAGACTATATTTCTTCATATATATATATATATATATATATATATATATATTCAGGCATGTGTTATTAATGACTACGGAACTCTTCCACTTGATCTTTTTCTCAGTTTTTTCTTTCTTCCTCGAAAGTTTCTTAATGTTTGTGTTCAGGTTGTTAAAGTAGGATCCTAGTCCGTAGCTTTCTACCGAGCGCTTTTGGTCCTCAACCATCATCATGGCATTTTTTTTGGGTTTGGAGACATGTTATTGGTTGTTTTAGTTTTATAGATAATATTAGACAATATTATTGGGTTAGTTCATTATTGGTAAGGAGGGGATTGATGTTTTTTATTGGAGGATTAGTTATTAAATATGTTTAGTATGTTTCTGCCAGTGTTAAGTGCTATTTTATTTATGTTGGGTTTTTGATTATTGATGAAGATTGCTTCCAGATTTTGTAGTCATTTTTTTGCAGTTGTTTTTATAAAGGATTTTGGTGTTGTTAATTAAAATTAATGTGTATTGTTACAAGATGATTTTTTTTATGGCACCAGTGTCATTGAGGTGGTATGTAAGCCTATGGGATTTAAACTATATATATATATATATATATATATATATATATATATATATATATATAAAAAGTTTAAATTACCTGTCAAACAAGGCTAGTGAGGTTAATCTATACTACTATTTCTTAAGGGCATGAATACAAAGTGAAGACATCTTGTTTGGATGAAATTTGAACTTGGTTTGTCAACCACGCCTTCAGAAGGTGAATGGATGTGCAGGTGGTGTAATGAAAGATCAAAGAGCTGAGTTCAAATTCCAGTCAAGTTTGTTACATTTACTTATGAACAAATACCCTTGGGAAAGGAATGAATCCTTCACCATCACAGTTTGTTGGTATCTGTTATTCAAATCCTCTACCTTAAATAGGTAATCTTTGATTTGCATACTTCTTTCTTTCTTTTTATATGCTATGTCCTTTCAGGAAGTAGGTGATCATGGCTCTCCACCTTCCTCTATCCCTTGCAGCTCTCTCAAGTTCCTCCCCTCTGCTTCCCCCCCCCAGACCACATTCTGTCATTTACTTGCTTAAGTCTGCCAGGTATGTCACACGTTATTTTCCCTTGTCTCTCTTTCCTTCTATTTGACCTGTGAGTATCAGATTCTCCAGGCCCTCCTTTCTCATTATGTATCCCAGAAACTTCAGCTTCCACCACCTTTTGATAAGTATTTCAGTCGAAATGTCAGCGGCTAAACTGACTACCACACTCCGAGTTCCGAGTTAGGCTGCTTGTTAGCAAGCTAGTAGGACAAAAAACATGACCTAACAAAGGGCAGAGGAACTCACTGAGTGAACAGTCAGCTAACTAGAAGTGGTGTCTCCATAATTCAACGTGGAGAAGGTAATGGGAAAACCACTCCACTATCAATCCTAAGAAAAATCATGGTTAACAACTCAGATTTGCAAACTAGAGAGCTGTTTTATTTTCAATCCTAGATAATAAAAACTGAATTTGAAGTAAGCTTCTTGCAGCCTATAGATTTCATGATCTTGGATCAAAAAGTAGTGTGTTAACATTTTGATTATGTCATTGTTTTCTCTTCAAGTTACATGTGCTATTCATTTTAGTTGTTGCCGCTGTTGGTAATCTTCATGTGACGTGGTTACAGTTCTTTGTTTGTGTTTCTAGTGTAGTTAAATAGATTGGTCATGCTAACTTGCATCAAAAATATTCTGATTAATTTACTCATTTTGTTCAAGAAATTATTATCATTATAAAACAAAGGATGAGTTAGTTTGAAAAACGATCCACTGATGTTATTCTAAAATAATCTACTAAATAGTCATTTTTTTTCTAAAAAGTAAACAGAGCAAAAATAAGGAACTCATGATATTTCTTAATTTGTGCCTTTCTGGTAAAGAAATTAACTAATTAATTAATCCAATTAAATTATTGTTGGGTAGACTTGATTGAATTGAAAAAAAAGAAATTGTTATCATATTTCTGGGAAGTGAATATGTTGGTTAGAGAAATGCCTTGAGTATAGATAACATGTTGGTTGGTTGATTTCTTTTCTATGGCTTATCGACCCTTTTGCAGGTTATTTAAAGCCAGAAAATATATTTAGATTTTAAGATTTTTTTTAGGTAATAATTATTTAGTGATACAAGTCCTATTAATTAACCCATATATGTTGGAGAGGGAAGAAGAGGTGGATGAATACTTTTACCGAAAATATTTGCATGTAAGTTGACTATAATGAACCCAATTGGAATTGTAACTTGGCTCACTGATTAAAAATTCAGAGCCATGGATACATTACACCACCTGCACATCCAAGCTTATAACCCTCGGTATTCCCAAGCAGTCACCCATATAACTACTGATCAGGCTTGATGTTGCTTAACTTCAGTGATCATATAGATGACAAATCACTGAGCACATAAAAAAAAACGGGGTCTTCTACAAGATCTTTGTTCTACTTTTTGCAGAAAAATTAGCAAACCCTCTTTGAAACCTAAGAATTCTTCTCTATACAATCTTTATCCTGTCAGCAGAGTTTTTTTTTTTTCTTTTAATTGTAGTCAAAATTGAAGAAATGTAAAATCTTTTACCAATGAACTAATTTTATTAGTAACAAATTTACTTTTTTACATTTCTGTTCATTTAAATCTACCAGCATTGAATATTGCTGCCACATTTGATCTAGTGCTTCTGCCATGTAATTTAGAGATTTTTGATAAAATGCAAAGAAGAATCTGTAATGTTATTGATCCTGACTTGGCATTTCAGCTTCAGATACTTTCCCTTTGCTGTAACTTAGTTTTTCCCCAAGTTTTTCTATAAATGTTTTCATGGTAATTGTTCTAATGAGCTTTCCTCTTTGGTACTTAGAGATTATGAATGTAAGTTTGCTACTAGATTGGTGGCGAGGTCTCATCATTTTACAGTTGAAATGGGTAGATGTAACTGTAAGTTCTATGCTAACAGTTTCTTCTCTCACACTTCTCACTTGTGGAAATCTCTTCCAGCTTCTTTCTCTCCAGTCAATTTTGATATTCAAAAAACTAAATACAATATCAGTTGTTATTTTCTGTCTTCTTAATTCCTGTTCTTTTAATGTGCTCTCTTAATAATGTTTTTTTTTCTCACATTCTTTCACACTCAGTAACCCCTTGCATCATAGTGTCTTTATTGTCTTGCTTGGTATGAAATGATTAAAAAATAACTTTTTTTATGTAAAAGATTAATCACAGCATGAGTTTATATTTATTTGTGTATTACAAAAGATCTCTGGAGAAGAGAGAAAAAAAATTATCATTTCTAATCAGGTATCATATTTTTTGTTGGCTCTTTTATTGCAAATATTTGCTTAAATTCCAAACACCAACCTTAACAACTTTCACTTTGTTTGCTCAAATAACTTATTCTCTCGGATTCTATCATGTAATTTGTCCAGACAATGAACAAAAGAGCCGAGTGTTTGTCAGAGTGACTAAAACAAAACAGAATATTGTGTACCAGAAGAATCATTCTTCCATTTTGGTTTCCATGAACAAAGCAAGACAACTGCACAAGAGAGATTATATTCAAGATAACTAACCAGTCCGTTACTCAATAAGAAAGAAATGTCTTAGACAGGTGAGGTTGATTAGCACTTACCCTTCAAGCTACAAAGATAAAAGCTATATAGATTGAAAAAGAAAAATGCACCCACACAAGTCTGTGCATATTTATATGTGCGTTATCTTTGTGCATGTACATCTAACTCTTTATCTTTCTAGTTCTCTATGTCTATCATTCTTTCAACTACTAAATATTTACCCAGATATATATAGGTACATCAATAATTCCACAGTCTAATGATGAAAAAAAAACAGATTCTAGACCACAGATAATTATTTTTAAAACTAATCTCCTTCCTTGTCAAGGCACTTAATTCAGTGATGAATACCAATCACATAGATAAAACATTACACCGCCAAAAAACACCAGTTCTTGTACAGTCACCGAAGTTAAGAAAATGTCAAACCTGGACAGGACCTTGATGTGTGACCATTTGGGAATAGCAAGTGCTATAAGCTTGGATGTGCAGGTGGTGCAATGGATAACAGCTTGGAATTGAAGTTGGGTTTATTATATTCATTTGCACTAATACCCTTGCGTAAGATATGAATCCACCTCTTCTCCCCCAGCTATGGGTTAATTAGTAGTTCTTGTATGGGTAAATCATTATTTTCTCAAAAAAATTTTTTTAAATATAAAATAACATTTTTCTGGCTTTGAATAACCTGCAAAAGGTTGATAAGCCATAAAAAAAAGAAATTACTCTCTGACTTGAACATAATACAGTAAAAATTTCAGATCAGAATTCAGCTCAACTAATGATCCAGCCTTGTAGATTTATTACTAATCTTGTTTCAATCTCAAACTTTTAAAAGATGTTTGAATCATTCTTAGTTTTCATTTGAATTGTTTCTTCTCGCCCTTTTGTAAATTCTCCACATCATTTCATATTTCTTTACCTCCCCCTGCTTTTTTTGTGCCCTTTTTGCTTTCATGGTCCATCTCATTTGCAGTTGATTTGTGTCTCCATGTTGCTGTCAGCATGTATCCAGCCAATCAACATAGCCAAGACATTTTCTTAAATTTGCTTTTGTTTCTCCTCGATCTGATACTACCCCCCCACTATCCACCTCTAATCCCTTCTACTCTGATCCCATCTAGTTTTTGTTTTTTCATCTCCTCTCATTAGCCTCTCCTTCCATACATTTTTTCCCCTTCTCTTTTCCTTCTCTCAACCCTACCCCAGAAAAAAAACTTTTTTTTCTTTTCTTTTGTTTGAAATTTCTCAAAATCTCAGGAAATGGTAATGCATTTAGAAAAACAACCATTGGCAGCAGTCTGTCATTATTTGTATTCTTTACAGACATAGCCCCCCCCACACTCATGTTAAAAAAAAAGTGCCAATAGATTTGGACTTTAAAGTTCTAAATTTTCTCAAATTGCTATTGATTTTAAACAAACCCTTCTTTGTTTCTGCCTATCTTTTTGTAGAGCTGCATTTTTTCCTCTCCTTTTGTTTCTTTTTTCTTTCTCTTTCACTCGCTATTTGTGCTAATCTTTTCTCTCTTTTCATTTGATTTCTTATTGCAGTGTTGCAAATAACTCTTCTCTCTGCCTCCATCAAAATTTTGCATTGCCATTCTCTCTCTCTCTCTAGATTTCTCTAGTTGTAGATTTCTCTTTTCTTCCTCCTCATATCTTTCACTGCTCTGTATATCTCTTTATTGTAATCTTTCTTTCTGCATTCTCTATCACTAAATTTCCATATATATCTTTTTGCACTTCCTTATAATTAAAGTTATTGCTATGATGAAATTGCCCTCCCCACCCAAAAAAAAGTTAGAGAAATGATGATGATGATGATATTATTATTATTAGGTTGGTGCAAAAATAATGACGTAATAATGTCGTTTTTTGACATTAAAAAATACGTCAAAAAACGACATTATTACGTCATTATTTTTGCACCAACCTAATATTATTATTATTATTATTATTATTATTATTATTATTATTCTCCTCCTCCTCTCAAATTTAACTTAATCATTTTCAAAGTTTTTTTTTTTTCTTGACATCATTCATGTTTCACTGTTTATTAGAATGTTGGACTTGACATTGTATTGTTGTTACTGTCACTCCTAGGACTGCTACTTATAATAATGATAGTTTAATTTATACATATGATCATCTGGAATGATGCCATCATTCAAACATCTTGCCTATTGTCCTGTTCACTGCCAAGTGATAGAGTTCATTATCATGCAAACAGAAAATATTTTGGTAAAAACCTACAACTATTTGATTCTTCTGTCTTTCAAGGCCATTTTAGAAAGGCCTGTCTTTGAAAAGTAATCACTTGATGTTTCATGATTGAACAGCATTTAGACATCACATTTATTGTTATACAACATGTCCCAGAAATCACGTAGGGATTTGAAAAATTGAGCAATATCATCATTTTTTTTTTATTCTTTAAAAATAGTTTCATACAGAATGAAAATGCAAACATTGGAAACATTTCTATTTAATTCTGAAAAAATATACCACATAATATACCTCCACACTTTTCAATAACATTCTTCATGGCAGTGGTTAATAACTCTAGCTGCATCACTGAAATTTCTGCACAGATGCCAGCCTTTTTTTTGCTGAATTGTCTGCAATCTGCAAACACTCCTTAAGGTATCCCCCCTCCACCAAAAAAAATAACTAGGAGTTGTTAGGTCAGGAGAAGGTGGAAGGTGGTGACTATAAAATTTTGTAACTGATGTGTGTTGAAATTTTAACAGTATTTAGAATTGTTGAAGTTATCGATAACATTTTTTGTCAAGATTTACAAACTCTACGTTTTCCTCAATTTCATAAACCAATTGATGAAATTTGAATAAGCTTTGTTTTGAAAAAAAACTTTGATAAAAACCCTACTTCGTGTTTTAATAATTTCTTTAATTTAATTGTATAGGACTTCATGGTAAACAATATCTTTTTAAGAAAATTTCTTTTTTTTCTTTTTAACAGCAAAGAATAAATTCTTAGGATTTTTACTCTTGAGCATGCAACTTACAACTTGCTATGCGTAAATATTTCTTTCTGGGCCAAATTCTAAATTTTTGAAGCATTTGGCCGTGTGATTTGTTTATAGTTCTCACAAATGCAAAGCAAACTGGAAATTAGATTCTTGTATATAAAAACTTAAAGAAAAGATATGAAAAAAAACAATATTACATTTTTTTAAAATAAGTATTTGTTATTTTAATCATTAAATTGTTTTTAAAATAGTGAGAGTATTTTGTATGTTAAATAATAAAACTTCATTTTTCAAAAAGATTAATGAAAATTTACTGTACTAAGCTACACACCCTAGTAAAACCAACTGTACTTTGTACCCCCTTACCTGTTTACACTTCTCCCCAAAATTTGTTTTAATCAGTCAATGTATGGCTATAATAAAAGGTATGATGGACAGATGGACAAACTAACAGAAGTCACACAATTTTATATATAGATAGATGGATTAGATTGATTGATTAAATCTAAAATAAAATTCCATGATTTTGTTTATTTTTTCAGGTGTAATTTCCCTGTTAATATAAGTTCTGAAATAAAATTAAAATTAAAAGCATGATAAATCTAACATATTATAATATTTTTATATACTGAGGTCATTTTGGGGACACTTTGTATGATTAATAAAGCTATAATTCAAAGATTAGATTTTGTGATAAAGAGATTTATTTTTTGTTTTTTTTATAATTATTTTGCATCAGATCTTTTTTTATTAAGATTTTAAAAGTTTTTCAAAATTTGCCTATGTTCAAACAAGTTTTCTGTATTTTTTTATCAAGTTTATTATTATTATTATTATTATCATTATTATTTCTCAATACATCCATTTTGACAAACTGAACAGCTGTTTGCACTGTTATTTTATACAGATTATGAATAATGTCATTTCTTATCAATATTGTTGTCCCCTTTTTCTTATCTTTATTACTTTAATTTAAATTTTATTTTTATCATTATTTTTATTTGGCTGTTAATGATATTAATGTTCATGTTTTTATCTTCATTATCATATTATCTGTTTTTGTTTTTCCTTTTCCATTGGTGGGTTGAAATAGAGGCTTGAAGTTGAGTTAATCATTGTCATTTAGTATTGCAATATTCATCATCATCATCATCGTCATCCTTTTCTTTATTGATTTTGTCATCTGATCATCATCATTTCCTTCATCATCTTAAATCTCCATTTGCCTTTCAATACATCTTCTTAACTTTTATTCTTTTTATTTCTTTGTATTTTCCTTTCGTTCACCGACAATTCCAGGTGGTAGTTGGGGGGGAGGGGATTAAAAAAAAATGAATTCAAAATAAAACAAACGTCTTGTGCTTTCCACTTGGGGCTGATAAGCCCCTTATTTTGGATGCTGGTAATTAAAGGTGACACAATGGGGAAGAATTTCTAAATTATCAAGTTTGAAATACAAATATTAGCAACTTTTCATTCCTCAAAATATTTTTTTTTTATATGCTTTCTGCATTTCATTGCCAGGAAGATGGAGAGAAAATCTAGAGGAAAGTACGAAATGAGAAAAAACAAAAAACTGATTTTGAAGAAAATAAAAAGGGGTTGACGAAACATATATAGCATAATAAGAAAGAAATAAACCGTAAAGTTTTTGGGGGGAAATATGAATAGACTTGGAAAGGAAAAGAAGTCAACAAGGGAAAATAATAAAGCTGACGAAATGAAAATTTAGAGAATTATGAAAAAGAAGTCCTTGAAAATAGTTTCAAAAGAAAGATGTTCTGAAAATGTTTTGATGTCCTATAGAAATTAATTGCATAATGATCTGGAATAATTTCACGACACTGTCAGCACCAGTATCTTCAAATCACAACCTCCCTCCCACTTAAAAAGTTAAGAGTTTATTCCAAAATATAGAAATCAAATTATCTAAAATTTCTTTTATTGTATCAAAATTAAAATTTAAGAAAATTTTGCATCCAAAGCAACAATAAATTTATAAATTTTTCTCTCCATAATCTGTCTTACATATCTATATGTCTACCATTTGCCCATGCTTAGAATATTGCTGCCACATATGGTCCAGTGCCCTTGCTATTTACTTTGAGCTACTTGAAAAACATCCAAAAAAGATTCAGCAATATTATTGGTCCTGATCTGGTGGCTCAGCTTCATTCACTTTCCCACCGCAGTAAGGTTGCCTCTCTGTTTCTTTTCTGTAAATACTTTCATGGTAATTGTTCAGATGAGCTCTTTGCTATGGTACCTAGACTTTTTGAATTTAAGCGCAGTGCTAGACTTACATTGAGATCTCATCAATTTACATTGAGCTGACTAGACGTAGCCTTAAAATCTATGCTAACAGCTTTTGTCATACTTCTCACATGTGGAACTCTCTTCTGGCTCTGTGCTTTCCAGTCAACTTTAATCTACAAAAATTTAAATGCAATGTCAATCGCTATCTACTGTGTTTGGTTACTTTTTCCTCTTCCAAGCTGATTATTAATGTTTCTGTTCTTAATTCTTCCACATCTTGTAGTCCCTTGTGTCTTAGTGACTTTACTGCCTTGCATGGAGTGATAACAATTTAAAAAAAAAAATAAGGTAATATTAATTCCTTTAAATGAAATTTGTTCTATTTCATTTTACACAGGGTCTATTAATGTTGATCATCTCAACAATATCTCTATGTGTTTGTTATTCTTGCCTCAGTACTTAAAATTATTTCATCTAGTCTTTTTATTCATTTTACCTATCAGTAATACAGATATCAAGAAGTTGATCAATTAAAATAGAAAGAAAATGTTTAGAATCATGAGAAGTGTATTCTTTTGTTAAGGGGCAATCTATTAAAATACACAGTATTATTTTATAAAGGATTTCCCAGATTATATTGATTTGTAACTTTATATTTTTTGAGCAGAAAACATTGGTTTTGGTTTTGCTATAAGGAGCATTTGCAAAGGATGATGACAGAGAAGGAAGCTTAGAATGAAAATAATTAACAATACACAGTTATTAACTGAATTTTGATCTGAAATGTTCACTGTATAATGTTTCTTCTATGAGATCAATGGAGGAATACTGGATGAAGTGCATTGACAAGGAAGGGGATTATATTGGAAATATTTGCTGTTCAAAATAAATGCTTTTCTTTTTCACCATTATTGGTGAACTGGCATATGTTGAACTATTCACCTAAAAATATGTAAATGAAAAAGTAGTTAATAAACTAAATGAAGGAAAGGAGAAGAGAAAAGAGAAAGATAAAATCTGACAGAGGAATTATAGGAAGGAAAAAAGACATTGAGAGTGACATTGAGAGTTTAAAAGTAGGAAAATTCATGCGATAGGATAATAGCCCCTTTATGAAAGCATGCACGTGCGAGATGCAAAAAAATTCCCAATTCAACCAAGAAAAGACCTTCTAAGAAATTCCAATGTTTGGTCATTTGCTCAGATTTTAAGTGAGGCTGGTTGAGAACTTTTTCAGCATCCATTTTATGTATAGGGTAATATTAATTCCTTTAAATGAAATTTGTTCTATTTCATTTTACACAAAGTCTATTAGTGTTGCTCATCTCCAGAATATTTCTATGTTACATCAATAAATCTGTAGCCTGATAATTCCACCCTTAACTTATATATTTATTAATCTACCTATTTAGTTTGTCTATTATTTCACATTATACAATATCCAGAAAAGTTTGTGTAATGAAGTTGTGTTACTTATTTAACTTTGAGCAGCTCCAGTTACATCATCCAAAACATGGACCTTACATCTGCGATGTTTGAGAGACTGCTCCTTTTTTCTCTGATGTGTTTATTTATATGACTATGACATGCAGCTCAATCCCATACTTACAAAGCCAGAGTGTATGGTCATGTGGTTCTGCATTCAGTGTCTTGCACATTATGTAGTGTAACATGCACACGAGGAAGGTTAAAAAGTGCACTTTTCTAAACATTGTGACTCAAGCAAAAAAAAAAGGTAGGGATATCAGTCTTAATGTTTTTTTAGAATATTAACAGTAATTTATGTCAGGATGTCTAAAAATATTGCAGTGATTTTAAAGAATAATAGATTTTAATAGACAGCATATAATTTAGCATTGACAAGGGTATTTAATTTACTTTGTTTTATATCCTGCTAGAGTTTAAAAAATATTATATGCAAATAGCATGTTTCTTCAGGATTCAGGTAATCATGGCTGACTATGGTTTTCTTTTTTTTTATTGTCATGATTACTTGGGAAAGATAGAGTTTCTGTTTCCTTCTCCATGGTTTTGACTCTAGATTTGTACTCTTAAAATGGCTTCCTCCCAAGCAAAGAGAGCCTGGTGTACCTTGCTATTTAACATGCTGGGGAAGATGAGATGGATTCATGTTTTTTCCATATGCATGAGGGACAGAGTAGGATAGAACTTGAACCCTGCTTGAAAATTCCACTTTCTGCACCAATAACATCAGCCAACATGGACATCCCCAAAAATGTAAATTTTTTTAGTGCCAGGTTCATTCAGGACAAAGGTGATCATTAATTTCTAGATTTCTTCTTGGGAAAAATGGTGGATGGTTTCCCATTGTCTTCTCCATATTTTTGAATCTAGATTTGTCCTTCTCCTGGACTGACTAGAGATACCAATCTACTAAGATACTTAATCCGTATGTAGGGGGAGAAGAGGTGGATTCATGCCATTTCCAAAAACATTAGTGCTGAGTGAATAACAAAAAGCGTAGTCCAGTACTGGAACCCTACTTAACAGATCTGCTTTCTGTACTTGATAATAGTCACTCGGCAAACACATTCCATATATATATATATATATATATATGAATCTCCCTAATTTTTTTTAATGCCATATCACTTCAGAGCTTAGGTGATCATTAATCACCAAAGATTTATTTTCTTTATCTTGCCATGTTTTCTTAGGAAAAATAGTGGAGTAGTTCCCCACTGCCTTCTCCACAGTTTTGAATCTGGAATGGTTCTTCTCATAGACCAGTGGTTCTTAAACTTTTTGAAGTCAGGGCACACTTGAAATCCTACCAATAATTGTAAGCATACTATATACAAATTTTGGAAAAAATATGTTATAATGAAGTCAAATTATTGCAGAAATGAAATAATGCAATAAAAAAAAGTTTATTCATTCTTGTGTTTATGAGAAACATGATCCTGATAAGTCTTAGCAATTTCTTCAATGTTTGGGTGTATATTTGTTATAAAAACTCTCATTTTCTCATCACTTAATTGTAGAAAAGCCTAATTCATATAAATAGGAATGAGACAGGTACCGCAATATAATAAAATAAATATATTTATTTCTTATATCTTGACACATATTTCTCTGGAATGCCAGGGTGCACCTAGATATCTTCCAGGGTACACCAGTATGCCCAGGTGCACCATTTGAAAACCACTGTCCTAGACTGTCCGTCACCTAAAGCTAGAACATAATTTTTATTTCCAACTAAAGTATAAGTGTACACTTATGTGCAAATATCATGACAATTATCAGTGCAGAAAATGGAGAATAGAAATAGAGTCAAACCTTTTCCAAGGTTATTAGTGCAAAAGTGAATGCAACAGAGTTGGCCAGAACCAGAACTCAGTTTATCAATTCTTCTTTCTGCATCAATAACCCTTATATTACCTGTTCATCTTTGTGCACTTATGCTTTGCCTGGAAATAAAAATTATATTAGGTTGGTGCAAAAATAATGACGTAATAATGTCATTTTTTGACATATTTTTTAATGTCAAAAAACGACATTATTACGTCATTATTTTTGCACCAACCTAATACTTTGAAAACTGTGAATCAATAAGGCTTGCTTCTTTCATTTTAGTAATTGAATGTTTAACTTTGTGATTGTTTATCACTTGAATGCAAAAATATATATTATTGCTGAAAACACTGAATGCTTCTGCCTACCGAAGTACACATTAACCAAGCTGGCATGTCATACTGAATTTGAAAACAGCCACCTTCCTCTCCTGCAATTCTTGCATCACTCTGGGTCGAGTGCACACTGACAATCCAATTCCAGTTCTACTGCATACATTAATCTTCTTTCTTTTTAGCAGGAACCATTATTCTGCTGCACTCTGGATGCAACAAAGTTAACAATGACAAATTGTACAACGAAAACTGCCATTTTCCTGTCCTAAATCTCACATTCTTTGACAAGTTTTTCTCTCACTTGCTACTTTTGATAAAAAGCATTTGTGGGTGTACCTCACAGGACAGAGCATAAGACTGCAGGTTTAAAAAGTGTGAGGTTAGCCAGCCTGGTGATGTTTGTTTTCAAACATTCACTTTGATCATTGAAAAACTGTAATCAGTTCTCTCTCTGCTAACTGCTTAATTAAAATTTGAAAAGATTTAATAAATAAAATTGAAAGATCTGTCAAATTTAAAAAAAAAACACCAATAAAGAAGCCCCAAAATAACAAAAAAAAAATAGTTATTTTCAACAAAGTTCATTATTTTTATACTAATGTTCACCCAATAAAATGCCCAAGAGTCACTCAATGTAGCAGGTTATTGTGCAATGTTGCATGTGTGTAAAAAAGGCAAGAAGTACAGTTTATGAGGCTATGCAGGAAAGATAACAATTAATCCTAGACTTGAAGAGGTTAAGATTGGGAAACATATTGCCAAGAGCCTGTTCCACAAAGCAGCAGTTCTTGGGAAGAAGCTATCTGAGTGGAACTTCCTTCTTACTAATAGAATATGTAGGAGATAGGGATGATTCATTCTTGTGTATGTGGCAGGGTGGTTTCCAGTTGCAAAGGTCAGGGCTGCTGGAACCAAGGAATGTAACTCATCAGAACACTCGCCATGAAAATAGTGATTGAGGAGCATTGAGAATATTGGGACATTTTTTTTCTGTGGGTGATGAATAATTTTCTATCCTAAAGATAGAAAATAATTCACCACACACAAGGCTGTGAAGACACTTTTGAACTTTATCAAGACAGGCAAGTGAGGACTTGTCAGCTCTAGCTCATATATGTCAACAATATTCCATTTTTGGTCTGATCTTGCTCTTGCAAAGATAAAGTATTGCAGGGGGTGTCAGATACTTACTAGAATAGTACAATGG
Source organism: Acanthosepion lycidas (assembly GCA_963932145.1). Taxonomy (NCBI): domain Eukaryota; kingdom Metazoa; phylum Mollusca; class Cephalopoda; order Sepiida; family Sepiidae; genus Acanthosepion; species Acanthosepion lycidas. Next base: position 55,575,869 of record OZ010583.1, read on the forward strand.
ACCAACCATTCTTCCAGCATTTTTAGCAATAAATTGGATATATCTGTAATATTTGTTATCACCTTGAAGATGAAAAACAAAGACAAATGTGATATTTCCCCAATTCCCATCAGTTAACATAATGCTTGTAAAATCTGTATCGGCCCCTGGATGCAATTATTAACATCACTTAGAGAGGAGTATTGATTTTTAGCCTTTGTAAATGGCTTTTTGTAGTCACTCATATCCTTGTAAAATTTGTGTTTATTTTCATACAACAATTATTGATTCACCCAGAGGGTGAAAACTCATTTCAGAACAGTCAAATGCATTTTCCCCTTGTTGTCAGCTTGATGTCTGTAATAACTACTTCCAGTAAAGTGTTGTCTTTGACTTACATTAAATAAGTTCTGCTTAAAAAGTGAGTATCATATCTGTGAAAGGACATCTTTCTACAAATCTCTTTGAGCGATGCCAACTATTTTTTCGTGTTCTCTGTTTTATTACATTTTTTTCCCTATGGATGGATTTGAGCAAAAATATCTTTTGTCTTCTCCATAAAAAGAAAATTGCCATTTAAAAGATAAGAATCATTCATACTACGTGACCCACATTGATGTCTAAGTGTTGGAAACCGTATTTGTTCTCTTGCTATCTGCTATCATCTCTTTAGTTTGCATTTTTAAATATTTTCTTGTCTTTATTTTCTCTAGATTAATTTTCTTGCTTCAATTAGAATCTTCTACTTTCTCCATTTACTAAACTACTAAGTTTTTTTTAACAGAAATTCTTCCTTTTCTCTTTTTTCTCTGCTTGAGTTTTTCTCTGTTATTCTTTTTTCTCTCTTTTTCTCCATTACTCTCTTTTTCTTTTCTTCACTTCTTTTCTCTTTTATATTTTTTCATCCTTTTTCTTACTTTTTTTCTTGTCTTTTTATATTCTTTCCTACTTTTTTCTTGTTCTTTCCTTCTTTTTTTTTTTTTTGCTTTTCTCTTCTTCTTCTTTCTTCCTTTCTTTCTCTAACTAATTATCTCTCTTGTTTTATTGATCAACTACATTTCTTCACTGGGTTTTGATGGAGCTTCTAACTGCTTCTACTGTACTCGGAATCTTTCTTTCTCTTTCCTTCAACATTTCACACACACACACACACACACATGCTATCTCTCTCTCTCATCCAGTCTCTAGTTTTATATTTCCCTCCTGTCTCTTCCCTTATTTAGCATTCTTTTCCTGTGAATAAACCTTAATCTAACCCCGGTTGCCATTTGCTGCCCTCTTTAACAAAAACTATTAAACATGTCCAACAGATCTGACAATTCTCATTACTGCCCTCTGACATGGGCAGCCATTTTCTTGCCTCTACCCCATTTCACTTTTTTACCAAAACTCCTGCCTGCATCATTCCCGCCACATTTCCATATTATTTTCCTTGTTTACTCACTTCATTATAATCATCTACTTTCTTTTATTTAATTTCTTTTGTTGCTTTTTTGTCTTTCCAAGTCCTTTGGAGTGGGTGGAGGGTAACCCCATCCCCATACACACACATACATTTTTTTTTTCATTTTCTTTTACCATTAGGATGGATATTTATCCATTAAACATTTATTGTTTTCAGTTTCCTTTTTCTTACTTCTTAAATTTTTGTCACATATTCATCCACTACATAAGCTAAAACAAGATTTCTGAGAATACACATTATTCTCCTTTATGGTAATAAGTGCTTGAAAATGTCCTAACAGATGAAGAGAAAACTTGAGTCAAGAGAGACATGCTTTTATAGACGGATGAGATGAGAATATCATGGACAGAGCATGTGAACAACAGGGAATTTTTAAGGGAAATAAAAACAAAAACAACAATTATAAAACCAGGAAATGTTAGCTGAAATTTCTGGCGCCCATAATGAGAAAGAAGGCCCGGAAAATTAAACATTCACAGGATATATTAAGGAAAGAGGTTAACGAGAAAAGATGCAATTAACCCACCTTGTGCAAATGGATGACAGAACAGGGAGAGATAATAAAAAGACAAATATCACTAAGAGCTACAAAGGATAGGAAGTTGTGGAGAGCTATGGTAACTCACATCCTGAAGAAACACAGCCCATAGAAGAAGAGAATCAATAAATAAAAGATGACCTATGTACGAAAATTGAAGATTCCTGTTACTTTTTCAATTGTATTGTGAGAATTAATATGGTGACTTTCAATCTGATACAATATGAGACATACCATGCGCATGGTACTAGTTGCCAACCATAGTGTCTTGGTGGCTGCTTGAAAGTGACCAGGAGTAAAAGATAGAGACCTTTGGTGGATATGTGTCATCTGGAGCTATATAGATGGTCAGTTGTTGTTGTTAGTATGGTTGAATCTGTCTAGCAGGTCAGTGTATACCTAACTTCCTACAATAGCAAGATATGATACACAGTTTATTTAACATGGGGTGCCCATACAAAGACAGAAATTGCCCAGTTACCATGGCCACTACTATGCTGATGTTGGTATGCACCATCTCGCCCTTTTGAACGCTGTGAGTAAGGTGCTGCTGAAGATTTTCAATCCCTGTGATTAGGCTTCACTCATTAATTTTCTTTGAAATAAGGCAGAAAAGAGAACAGACAGATACTACACTTTAATCTCATTTTGAAGTCTAATTAAAGTCAAGCAAGGATCCTGTACAATCAGAGAAGTTAAGCATCTAGATAGGTAACCACTTGCAAATACCTGGTGCTTTAAACTCGGATGTGTGGGTGGTGTAATGGATAATGGCTCAGAATTGGTAATCAGAGAGTTGAGTTCCAATTCCTATTGGTTTCTTTATATTCACTTTGCACAAATACCATTGGGAAAGGTATGGATCAGCCTATTCTCTCCCCAGCTCTGAGTTAATTAGTAAAACTTTTATCATTAAACCATTATTATCTTCAAAAAAAGATTCTTACAATCTAAAAATATTTTCTAGCTTTAAATAACCTGAAAAAGGTTGATAAGCTGTAGAAAATGAATGAATCAGTCAAGCAGCCTAGGGCATCATTAGTCATAACCCCAACATGTTGGCAAGAGTCATTGCTGAGCATCCCAAGGTGGTGGAGTTCACTCTCAGACAGTGGCACAAAAGTATATCATACAATTCCTGGGATGCTCAGGTACTCCAAGGAGTTTGGTATGTTCTGGTTCTTCTTTGAATTTGTGGCTGCATGCGGATGCTGCAATGGTACACAAAATGGTACATACCAAATCAAGATCAAGGCCATGTATATCACTAAATCAATTTGCTGGAGATCGTGTTCACTCCTTGGATCAGGGTGGAAAGGGGGTTTAGGGCAGGCTGATCATGTTCTATTGGGGAGTGACTGACCGAGAATTTCCATGATCATATCACCACCAATATGGGACGTCCTAGCCCTCCTGATTTGAATGACTACATTTAAGGCATCTTTGAGAGAATATCCAACAATCAGCCCCACAATTCCAAGCAGTGATTGGAAGCTGCCATTTTGGATGTGATAGTTAACGAGCACTGTTTTCAAGGCTCTTTTGAGGATGTTCTCCAAGATGATGGAAATTTGTGAAATAGCTTTTCTTTTTTTTTTCTTAGTTTAACATTCATACAAATTCTTTAAAAACATTTACTGACTTTTTTCTATTGAATATTATTATTGTTTTCAATTATCTGGAGCAATATACACACACACACACACACACAACACTTGACATCTTGATTTCAGTCACTCTCTCATAGACATGATGTGGCTTCCCTTTGTCTTTTCTACAAATATTTTCATGGTAACTGTTCTGATTCCTCAACAGCATGAATTTAAGTATGCTACTAGATTGGCATCTAGGTCCCACACTTTTACTGTTGAAATAGTTAAATGCAACCTCCACTTCTAATCCAGTAGTTTCTCTTCTTGTGTTTCCTGACAGCATAACTCCTTTCCTCTTTCTTGCTTCCCTGATAACTACAATCTTCAAAAATTTAAATGCAACATCAATTGCCATCTTCTGTTACCTTGATCCCCGCTCTTCTTTTATCCTTTCCTCAATCCCCTTTATATGCAGTCTTTCCCTCACTTTCGCTGTCTGTAACCCCCTGCATGCTAGTGGCTTTCCTGCCTTACTTGGAGGTAAAATACTTTATATATATATATAACTTTAACATTTAGCACTCTACATCATCTTTAAGTAAATCTTCCATTTTTACTGTATATGGAATCCTCTCAAAATATAGTATTTTATATATAAGTTCTATATATTTATAGTAGCCTGGCACTCAGTTGGAGTCCAGATTATTTTAGATGTTAGCATAGAAGCAGATGACTGCAAAAGCAATAAATTCAAATTGAACTCAGCAGGACTAACATTTTGCTTAGTAAAAATAGTCACCTACAGAGTGCTAAAGGTTAAATATTATTTTTTGTCGATTTTTAATCAGTATCTAAATTTTTTCTACCGCCTTGAATATGGGTATCTACTATAAATAACATTTAAGGTGATAAGATATTGGAATATATATATATATATATATATATATATATATATATATATATATATATATATATAATATCAGCAGGTATAAATTGATGATGCTTTTCATGAAAAATGTTAAAAGATAAGGAAGTGCTCAGTCTTTTGAAAAAACAGTGTGAGCTAAGGTCGACTTCAGAAAAATTTTTCACAACTTGTTAGCTAGTATGCTTTCAGATTTCAGTCACATCCTGATGAAGCGAAGAGTGAAACTGTATGAGGTCGCTAATTACTATAAAATGTTTCTTAACTTCATCTTATATACATGAACATACACACATGTGTATCTATGTGTGTGTTGTAAACTTCAGTGAAACATGTCAAAGTAAAAAAATTTCAAACTTCTCTTACACATTAACAATTTTGTTGGATTCTCATCCTATTTATTTATATTCTGATCAAAAAGTATTGGGACAGGTGCTATAAAAAGAAAACTACAACACATACCAATTCAGCATTTGAACTTTTTTGAGGTTGTCTCCTTTTGCAACCATACACTTTACTCAGCATTGTTTCCATTCGTGAAAGCATTCCTGGGAATCCTTTTTTGGGATATCAAGCAGCTGCTTTGTCACATTCTCATGCATTTCCTCAATGTCTTGAAATATTGTTTTGATTTTTTTGAAATATTGATTTGATTTTTGAAGAAAAAGAAACAGAAAACGAAATCTGGGGAATATGATAGTTGTCGGCCTTAGGGAATGTTGTCCTTAGCCAAAAACTGCTGCAGAAGCCATGATCACTGATTGAACCTCTGAGATGACCACACTCTACACACTTTCCTTCCAAGCATTGCTATAAACAACAGAAGTGAGTGAAACATTATAACTTAGTGCACATGCATGAAAGAATTCACAGTCAATAGTGGCTTCACTCTGCATACTTTAGTTCTGTTAACATGGCAACAATCCTGATCCAATAGCTGGATGGAGAAGTGATGGCTTCATACCTTTCCTAAGGGTATTTGCACATAAGTGAATATAATACATTCAACTGGATTGAACTTGACACTCTGATTTCTTATGCCGAGCCATTATCCATTAGACCACACTGCATATCTTGTAATGTTAAATACATCTCTGGAATATGGTGTTTTAATATGTTCTGGTGTTATGCCAATGTAATGTAATTTATAGTTGACATGGGATTCAGGGCAGAGAAGATATTTTTTACGAGAAAGAAATGTCAGAGGAAAACATATTTCCTAATAAAGTAGAGACAGTGTCAATTTAGTGTAATGAGAATCTAGTGTCGTACTCTACACAAGTACGGCAACAGAGTAAAAAGCTTGATCTTGAACCTGATGTTTATTGAAAAATTCTTCACTGATCAATATGTGGCAATAATTTCCTAGTTACATTGCTATAATCAGAGCAATTTCAGCATAAAGCACTTCACCTTGTCTTAAATAGGAAAGATCCCTCACTGTCTTTTTTAAAATCAATATGCATAATAATAGAGGCTAATTTATAAATTTAGGAAAAGCAAAACACATAATGCAAAACATGGGGATGAGCAAGCTGAGTTTAGCTTCCAATTGAATTGGTTGCATTCGCTTTCACACTAATCTCTATGGGTTAAATATCAGGATAGGCTGACATCTCTGGTCTTTGGTAGTAGCCAATGTAGAAGTAGAACTAGTTTAGATTCAAAACCACTGAGAATACAATTTCATACTTTATGTATGAAGTAAGAGACCCCTACTCAAGAAATTATAACAATTTACAGATAATAAATAAAAGGTATCTGTGAAGAGTCATGAACATCTATGTCCTGATAGGACCAGCATTAAAATATGCATAAATCTATTGTGTAAAATTGATATAAAGAATATGTATATAGATAAAATATTGGTTTTTCCCCAGATTTGTATATATATATATATATATATATATATATATATATATATATATATATATATACTAACAGCATGGACCGGCATTGCCTGTGCTTGATTCAAAAATCGTACGACTCATACAGTAATCGCTATCACTTGACTTAAAATATTTTTGCCCTTCCTTGCCTTTAAACGAGTGCCCTTTGCCGTGCTGATGTTGCTACATGCCTTACTTCTTGCCTATCTCACACTGCAAATTTTTTCTAAGCTCTATACTAAACATTAAATCTGTTACGAAAAAAGAACTAAACAAAATGAACACAAAACGATCAGCTTTAAAAAAGGACTCATAACTGGAAAAACCGAATGAAAAAAGAATGTTAACAACAAATACTTTTTCATACCCAACCCAGTTCTGCGGAATCAGAATCAACGTTGAGTTTAAGCAAGCGAATGAGCCAATTGGAGTAAAATGCCATGCAGATTTAAATTTGTCCCACTTGTGACGAATGCAGTTATCAATTTTTTTGCATGCTAGCAAAGTCAGCTGTTGGCTCTCACACTGGCCAATAGAATCTTCCTGCCTATTCGTGGCAGCCAGCTATAGGCTCTCACTCTGGCCAGTAGAAAATGGCTGCAAACTAGATGAAAACTGCCATAGAAGCATGAAAAAATCGATTATTTTCACTATCGATGGGAGTTGGGAAATGCAAAGTTGGTCTTGGCCTATCTGCTAACTTGGAGCATGTGCATGTAAATTTTGGTGCAAATCCATTGAAAATTGCGACCGTGCATTCGTTACGCACACACACACACACATACATCCTGCCTTTTATATATATATATATATATATATATATATATATATATATATATATACATATATATATATATTTAAAATTTTGCTTTTAATCTCCAGAACTTATAGAAGTGAAGAAGGTTGTAATGAACTGTTATCAGCATTGATACTTGTTCTGGTGAATATATGTACATGAAATTTATACTTTAAAAAAAAACAACAACTTTCCATTGACACTAATAACTCTTTTCTACTCTGCCTTGCTCACAATGAGTTTGACATCTACTTTGGCATATGGATCTAAAAAAAAATTAGTATTTAGGGAAAATTTAACCACTACTTAACTGAAAAAGTATTTCTACCATTGTTAGAAGTAGGATGTGACATTACAGTAGCAATCGGAGTAGTCTTCATTGAACAGATATGCCCATGGGTTTTAAATTAAATTAATTATTATTCTTGATTTTTAATAACCCAAGTAAAAAAGTGACCCACTGAGTGTTACCTGTTATTAAGCTGTAAGTAAATTAACTGAGAAGCCATACAATGGTATGTCAGTGAATTTACAAAGGCTGTTTTGTAATACTTTTGTTGTCAATCTCTGGATACATGATAAGGCAGTGACAGTCTAAGTTATTTTCATACCATATCTTAAGTTAGTATCATTTTCTCTCATTTATTTACTGGAGGGAAGAAAATCTCTTGAAAGCAAAATTTACTTCTTCTCTGATTCTTTCCATCCACTTCAAATAGACAAGTCCTGTCATATCATTTTATGAATAAAATTTTTCGGAGGACTTTGTGTCAAGATGCATACCAAATTAGAAGTAAATTAAATATGTCAAACTCTCTTAGAAACAAACGGTACTGAATTGTTACATAATATCATTTCTCCTATATGGCAGTAAATGCTGGACTTGAAGCGGCAGAAATGGGGTTCTACAGAAGGATACTGAGAATATCATGGACTGAACATGTGAACAATTTTAAAAAAATGGAAACAAAAAGGACACTTAACATAAGAAAGTGATAACTGAAATATCTAGGGAACATAATGAGGAAAGATGGTTTAGAGAATTTGACACTCACTGGTTATACTGAAGGCAATACATTAATACTCAGTATAAAATTTGGAATTACCATATTTGATGACATATAAGACACATGGGTGTATAAAATGCACCCCAAATTCAGCAGGGCAAATCAAGAAAAATTTAGTAATTAGTAAAATTAGTAAACCTACATATGGCATAGAAGACACAAGGGAATTTTAAAAGATATTTTCAGTTAAAAAAAAAAGTGTGCTTTATATGCTGTTAAATACGGTTGTTATAAAATTTAATAAAAAATTTAGTATTAATTATAGGCTTCTATTATAACATGTTTCCATTGCTGGATGGAGATGAGACTTGAAGCAACAGAAATGTAGATCTACAGAAGGATGCTGAGAATACCAATACCATGAACTGAACATGTGAGCAACAATAATGTTTTAGAAAAGGGGAAAACAAAATGGACATTTAAAATTAACATCAGAAAGAGACAGTTGAAGAGCAACAGCATAATCATATGCACACACACACACACACACACACACACATATATATATATATATATATATAAAATCCAAAATTACCTCATGTGGGTATAGTCTATTCCAAACCAGTTCAGCCTTGAGCCAGTCCTCCTCAGCTCTGGACTATATATATATATATATATATATATATATATATATATATATATATAAAAACACAAGTCTACTTTTTATACTCAATCAACATGTACATAAGATTATACAAGCACACTGTTAGAAACCTGTGCCTCTCTACAAACAGATATCTTTTAAGTCATACATTAGGTGTAGCCAACAAGCATAGACAGGTGAGTATACAGGTTCCCTGAAGAAAATATATATATCAATGCAATGTTTCTGTTTCTCAATAATTCTAGGCCTAAAAAAAATTGTGCAAAAATGTATTAGAAATTTATTAGGTTAGAAACCAGTTTGAATTACCAATGTAACATCTTAACTAACCAGTCCTTAAATATATCATTACAAGAGATGAAAAATAGGTTGCATACAACAATGTTCACAGCAAAAGGCAGTGGATTGACAAGGATAAATCTCAACACCCAACCTGAAAAGCCGTGTTCTATGGAAGAAAGTTGACATTCTATATATGGTGGGATATATAGATTATGATTCATTTAGATTTCTTAAAATGCAATGAAATGCCAAATGCACAATTACACATCTAGCAGCAGCAATGTGTCCATGAATCTTTGGTTAAGAAACACTTTTCATTCTTCAACAGTAAAAATGTTATTCTCCTCCATGACACCACAAGGCCTCCCACTGCAAAAATAACTCAGGAAAAAATTTTGGTACTCGATTGGTACCACCTGTCATAATCACCTGACCTTGTAATAACCAATTATTACTGTATTGCAAATGTGCAAAACATTAGGACAAGACTCATCAGTTTACTGAAAAGCTTTTTACTTAAAAACCAACAGAATTTTGTACAAAGATTATCAATGTGTTGTCTAATAAGTGGCAGCAAGTCATTCCAAATAATGGTGAATATATCATTGAATAAAATGCAATTGTACCTTAACTTTTCAAGAATAAATTTGATAAACAAAACAACAAATTTATTTGTGATTCAACTAAATATTCTAAGAATGTAAAGGTATTTCTCCTAATAGAAGATTTAACTAAAATTCTGCTTGATCTTCAGTTCTGTTTTGTTTTATAGTTGACCAAATTTATTTCAGAACTACTGCATCATGTAATAATGTCTGGTTACTCAATTCAGAGCAGGTAGCCAATCCAAATTGCAGATGCCTGCTCAGGCTTTTTTGTGTTTGATCAACGCCTGTGATTTTTCTGCTGACAGTAGGTACAGTTTCTGGCAAATAGCACAGAAGCTGGTGTGAGCAACAGTTTGAACAAGGGCAGTCTGCTAAAGCCCCTGAAGTCTTGTGACTTCATGCTAGCACAACCAGAAACAGCTTCATATAGTTCCATCTACTCAGTTTCACTCACAAGGATTGGGTCAACCTGTGTTGTGGTTTTCAGGCACTTCCCAATAGTGCTATATGCTGGGATCACATCCCCAGACTGAAATCACCTTCCTGACAAATGGTGAGATTATAACCTTGGTGTCATAGTTGGAAAGCGAATGTTTTGATTACTCACTCATATACTGATACCATCAAGAAATATCTGACCTCAAACCTTACAAAATATCTTTTATTCACAATCTCTGTGCCAATATCCAATTTACAACAGCCAAAAGAAAGATGGTTGCTTTGTAGATTTCTAATTATACAATAAATTTGCTGAATCCTTGCCAATGGTATCAGTCTAGAATACCACCATAATGGCTTGTTCTATCAGAAACCATTCAATGAGTTGAGTTCTTTGAAGCACACACTTTTAACAACACACAGAGCTGTAAGCAGGCTGTTAGCAAGATCTTATATAACTTTTGTTGCATCTGTTTCAAAATGATATTAGATACAATATGACAAGAATGGCTGCAGGTATGTTTGTGTGTGGAAGGATGGACATCACTTTGGAGCTGAATCAATCCTGTATTTATTAGCTTATGTCAATGTGCCTGACAACCCGACAGCAAAGGTCAGTTTTATTAAAGAGGGCAACAACATAATCACACACATCCACACACACACACACACATATATATATATTTATATATATATATATATATATACACACACACATACACACATGCACACACACTCTACATGTAGATATATTTCAAGTTATACATTAATTGTGGCCAACAAGCATGGACAGGTAAGTATACAGGTACACTAAAGCAAATATGTACATATGCTGTATATATTTCTGTTTCTTAGTTTCTCTAGGTAGGAAAAGAAATAAAGTCATCAAATTACATTATCTATGCATCAATATATAATACTGTCAATACAAATATGTAAATATATACATCTACAACTATGCTTGGATGAATATTTATATTTGAGCTTCTTAGATGAAGACATATACAAGTACACACACACACACACATATATCTATATATATAGAGAGAGAGAGATTGAGAGAGAGACCAGCACCAAATAGACAAGTCCAATAATCTCATTTTATATATGGAACTTTCAGGGGGCACTGTGTCAAGATGCATACTGTATTAGAACTGAATTGGCATCGGTCTCTCTATTCAATGTATAAAATTTTTGTCAGAAACAAAGAAAAGAGTACTGAACTTTTATGTAATATCATTCCTCCTATATGCTAGTGAATACTGGACAATCTCTTCATAGTTGAAGATGAGACATGAAGCAGAAGGAATTTAGTTCTACAAAAGGATGCTGAAAATACCATGGACTGAACATGTGAACAATGATGAAATTTTAGAGAAACATACTTAATATCAGAAAGACAGTTGAAATTCCCAGGGAAATAATGAGGAAAGAAGGCTTCGAATATTTGACACTCATAACAAAAGGGACACAGAAAAACAGTGTGTAACCTACTTAATGAGCTTCACTAATAGGATGCCAGTACAGGGTTTAGGAGTGATAACAAAAAACTAAATTTATAGGACAGGAAATTGTGGAGAGTCATTATCACCAGTGTCCTCAATGGACACAGCAGATAGAAGTAGAACTTTCTCTTGGAATAGATAAACATGGAGTGAAAGGGAAAGAAAAGAATGAGTATAGGAAGGATTAAGGAAAAGACAAAAGATGAACAGGATTCAAGAAGACAGAATATGGTGATTGACATTACATATCATTTTATTTCAACAGTAAAATGGTGGGGCCTAATTACCAAACTAGCAGCACGCTTAAATTCATATAGTTGGAGAACAAGGAAATAAAGCCTGCCAGAGCAGATGCCATGAAAATATTTGTTGAAAAAGCAGAGGGAAATCATACCATATCAGTGAGAAAGTGATAGAAGTTGAGGTGCGGGGGGGGGGGGGGGGGGGTTCGATTACATTACAGATCCTTCTTTGAATTTTGTCAAGAATCTCGAGATGTACTACAGGAGCACCAGACCAGATATGGCATCAGTATTCAATGCACTACAGATCCTTACTTCTTCTTAAGTAACTTTGATTCTTCTGGAATAACTCTGACTTTAAAAATTCAGAATTATTTTTCAATAAAAATTTTTAAAAAAACACTACAAAATATGCAAATTTTGTTTGTGTTGGAGGTTGTTTTTCTCCATTTCTACCTTAATTTTTGAAAATCAGTACAAGTTATCTTTTGCAAAAGAAAGTGAAACATCATTCTTATTTAAGACAAGGTAAATATTTCTAATATTTTTGCTATAAAAATAATGACTACTAATGGTAACCCATGGAATCCAGTACCATCTGCCACATGTTCAGGTCATTAGGAAGTAAACTGGTTTCCCTGCCAGACTATAATGGAAAAGAGGGTGGCTAGACCTGTCAAAGAGCATAGGAACCTTTTTGTAGAGTTAACAGCCATCTAGAATTGTAGAATGGTCTTCATTTCTATATATGCTGCCAGTGCAGTGATGACAGTGTCACTGGGTGGAGGACTTGCTAGACTGAAGGTAATGGCCAAGGCAGAGGGTTCCCTCTGATGGAATCAACAGCTACATATCCATGAAAAAGCTACCAAAGTTGGAGGACATTGGCTGTGGTTTAATCTGGTGAGCAATGGGTTCAGCCAGATCTGCTCGCCCAAACACAAATGAATACCTTTTTAGCTTTCGACCCAGATATGCAACTCTACGTCCACACCTCATCATGGGACTGACAATGATGATGAATGGAAACATTTCCCTCATTATTGTTATTCCCAATGTAAGTGTTAGTTAAGCATAATTCGTAACCCTACTTGTCCTTAATCACTGAGGAAAAGTACCTAATATAATGTATTTCCTAAATGATAAGCTTTTTTTTATCATTTCATCCCAATCAAGGTGATGATTGCAGGAGGGTTACAGGGAGTGAAAAAGGAAGAGAAGAAGAGGATTAAGGGAAGGATAAAAAAATGAACAGGGTTCAAGAAAGTAGAAGATTGCAACTGATGTTGCATTTAAATTTTTGAAAATTTTAGTTATCAGGAAAGCAAAACAAAAGAGACGTGGGAAGTGTGAGAAAAAAAAGAGTATAAGAAGTGGATGCATTTAGCTATTTCAAAGTAAAATATTGGGACCTAGTTACCAATCTAGGAACACACATAAATTCACGTAGTCTGGGCACAAGGAAAAAAAGCTCATCAGAGAAGTTGCTATGAAAATATTTATAGAAAAGACAGAGGGATACCATATAACATCAGAGAAGTTGAGATGCCTGGTCAAGATTGATTATATTACAGATCCTTCTTCGGATTTTATCAAGTATCTCGGGACGTACAGCAGGAGCACCAGACCAGATATGTCAACAGTATTTAATGGCATGGGTGAATGGTAGATTATGTGCAAAATGTATTCTGACAAGAGAAAAATCTTTTGGCACGACACAGTGAACTAACTTTTCTTGCAGTGGATGAAACAATTGATTTCATATAATGATCCCACTTCATGTCAGGGAAAAACATGAGGCCAAGAAAGTGTACTGTGTTGCTCTCCTGGAGTTTAGCATCAGCCGTGCTGATGGTAGGTAGAAAAGGTTCAAAGCAGTTTTGTTTTAGAGTCATCAAAATTTATAAGCCATTTCTTGCCCCAGTTAACCACTGATTGGAGGTCCTTTTCCAGAGGAGTCACTATGTTTACTTTGTCAGATCTGTTAGATTTGCTACTGAGACATAATTAAATGGTAGTGTCATCTGCATAAATATCTACTTGGGAACTGATGACATTGAGGAGATCATTGATGAAGATCAGAAACAGCATAGGTCCCAGGATAGAGCACTGCGAGTTCTTGTTATCATACTTTTATAAATGAGACATGAGAAAGTGACTGCTTGATTCTTTCATTTCTAAATGTACAAAGCAGTGCTGAAAAGATTTCGACCTGGACCACTTCCCAAATCCAAACCAAATGACTAACCATCAAATTTCTTTTCAGTCTCTCCTTGGTTAAGGCTTACTTTGCAGAAATTAGATTATGAAATTTCAAATCATGTATTAGTTATGCAGAGAAGATATTTATAAAGTATAGAATGATATATATTTTTTTAATCATTTCACCTCAAGCAAGACATTAAAGCCACTAAGATGCCAAGGGGTAATGAGTATTAAAGAGTATAAGAAAAAATACTGTTAAGGAGAGAGGACAATAAAAGAACAAGAATTGAGAAGAAAGATGATTATGATAGACATTACATTTAAATTTTTGAAGGTCAAAGTTAACTGGGAAGCAAGAAGCCAAAACAGAGTTTCACAAACAAGAAGTGTGATAAAAGAAACTGTTAGCATAGAACTTATGGTAAAAGTGATGTAAAATTTTGATGTATATATAGTTTTATGTTCTGTTTTATATATCATCAACTGTAAGAGTTGTTTTGCTAAATCTTGATTTTTCTAGTTTTCCAGATATTTTTGTCCTCTTTTTGCTTATTATTTTTTTGAATATTAGATTGATCCAAATTATTACACATTATCAGATTTGCTGTTTTGAATATGAAAATGGTCCAAGAGCATCTGGAGTATTATTAATTAAAACCTGTTTAAACTATTCTAATTATAGTCATCATATATGCTTGCTCGTCAGAAATCTTTATCGTTTGTGAGTTGAAATATTGCACCAGTAACAAAAGCAAACATGAAAAGAATAAATTAACACCTTGTAGACATTGCTATCAAATAGCTGTAAAGTTTACCATTAACACTTTTATATCATCAGAAGAGTTCACTACATATCGTTGTATTGCCTCTCTTTATATTGTTGACTCTTCTGGTGATATAGAAATAGATAAGAGATTTTTATGTTGAATTTCATAAATAAAACTTCATAGTTCTTCAATGGTGAATAAAATGTTCTTTGTTTAATTTAATATTCAGAAAGTGGTGAAGATAAGCAAAAATGTAGAACAAGTAAGTAAAATACAATTAGAAATTGCCTTAAATGTAGCTGTCATTTTTGGGCAGTGTGCATAAGCTTACGAGTGATAGAATAAAGAACAAATAGGAAACGCTTATAAATTCAACCTGTTTCACTTTTATTTAGGCTTCTTATGAAGGTAAATTAAAAACGAAGCATTAAATGTATAAACATTTCTTTATTTTATCATTCTGTCAGATTTTAATCCATATTTGATTTCAATTCATCACCACTTCCAAAATCCAAACATTAAATAAAATAATGATACGTAAAATTCTGTTTAATCAATGAGAGTAGATGATACCCAAAAGTCTGGCCATTACTAAATCAAGAGAGTATGAGTCACCTAACTTCCCAGACTGCAACCCCCTTGACACTTTTTGTGATATAGAGTTGAGCGAGAAACCAACATGAGTTTTCCTGTTTGTGTAGCATGGTGGGAAGATGAATGGAGGCATAATATTGCTAGTGATCACTCGCAACACCTTTGTAATCAACATTAGACTCATCCAACTGTTTCCAGATCATCTGCACTATCCTCAGATTGACACTCAAACACAATGAAATGTTTGTATTGGAGCTTCCAGCATTAATATCAAAGAAGTACAGCATGATGTTTCCAAATTTCTGGTGGAGTGAATTGTCATGGTGATATTTTTTTACAGATAGTACCCAACTGACCCAACTATATTGTGCAGTCAACAAAATCAAAAACAAACAACACACATGTGCAAAATTAAAAATTTCAAATGGTGACAATTTACCCATTGTACCCTGTATACAGTAGTAAATAGAACATTTGTATATAGAACATTTAGACAGTTTTTGCACACTTTATGTCCAGAAAGCGAAACACTTCACTTGTTCAAGGCCTTTTTTTCACCATTGATCATAGAAAACAGTTGTAGCTGACAGTTTAGATATTATCTGAACAAGTTGGGAACCATGTATGGCATCCACATGAAAATCTCAGTCTGAAGAGGCTGTTTAAGAACGTGACTCAAGTTTTTAGGTTAATATTTTGATCTTTGATGTTTTGGTATAGACAAAAAAACAAAAAAAGAAGAAGGTATCAGTTTGACTAATACCAGAATTATATTGGTTTATATTTTGACTTAATTTCCTGCTGGTATTTTACAGTTTGACTCATACTCTCTTGATTTAGTAATGGCCAGACTTTTGGGGATCATCTACTCTTATTGATTAAACAGAATTTTACGTATCATTATTTTATTTAACGTTAAGTTGAGCAGTGCTGTTTTTTTTTTTTTGTTTTTTCCATTTATTTTGCAGTTATTTTTATCATCTGGCTTTTGTTTTTTATTTGTTTTTATTTTGTGAGTATGACTGAATAAAAGGGATGTAACAGTTGAATAAAGATGATCTTTTAAATTCTTTAGAGATGAATAAAATATATTAGATATTTGTCAAATTTAATCCATTTCCTATGATTTATATGAGTAAAAGATAAAAAGCTGGTCAAATATGGATTGGAATCCGACAGGATGATAAGATAAAGAACAAATAGGAAATCTATATCAATCTAACATGTTACACTTTTATTAGAACTTTATCAAAGAAAACAGACAAAAAGACAGAACTTTGGTATTTTCAATTTTTTGGGAGTCAATTCTTATTAGTCACATGCATTAAAACCATGGATAATTCTATATGTATGTATGTTTGCAAAAATTCTGGTATGTCTAAGTGGGCATCAGATGCTAATATTTATTTGTAATTGCATATGTATCTCTGTCTAATAGGAGGACTTCTAATGTCTTCACGTTTGTGCATTCAGCTGGCTCTGTGGAGTAGCATTCCACTTTAATCTGGGACTGTTTGTTTTATGCATATAATATTAGTATTAGATAGATGTAAGATTCTTTAAGAACAAATTCGAAAAAAGAATGGTGATATAATGTAATGTTTTAGGCATGTGTTTATAGTCTGTATTAATGTTATTACAAAGCATTTTCTCCTTAAAGAATTATGTTCTTTGTTAATTACACACACATTCACACACAAATAGAATTCAAAATCATTAAAAATTATGGCAGTTCGATGATCTCTTACATCCTGAAGAGTGATAGCATTTAAAAAACAAAAAATATCTTTTCATAATCTAACTACTTTATAACAGTCTGTACTGAAAACCAAACATTGAAAAAATGGATGTTGATTTTCAAACTAGTTTTCTTTTGTTTTCATATCCTGTCACCTTACAAAAAAAAAAAATTTAATTAATATTGTTAAAGTGGTGGAAAACATATGTACACTAAAATATTCATTAAAAAATAACTTGTATCTCTTTTTATATTTCCTTGAAGTTTTAAAATGTTTATCGAGTTATTTACTTTTCGATCTTGTTTATCGAATTTGTCTTTATCATTTTTTTTATTTCTTCATTATTTGATAAATTGTCATCTTTCGTTAATGGCCAACTTGTCTGATCAGATTTTTGGTCGTTATTTTTTCTTTTGTACGTTATTTTTTAAATAAGTATTGAGATTATCTTAGAAACACTAAGATAAAATAAAAGTAAAGGTGGTTTTAAACAACATACCTAAGTTTATGTAAATGAATATTTAATTAAAAACAAGTGCTGATGAAGTTTGTATATTTTAACTCTTCTTTTATTCTCATCATCATAACGTCTTTCTTATTTGCGACTCAATCATTGATTTGTTCAAGAACATTCTTCAGAATTATCCTCAATTTCTTTTCTTTGAAATTACTTAATGGCAGTTTTTTTCTTCTCTTTTAAATATACTGTCGATGTGTAACATATTCATTTTTAATATCAAGTTCTTCTTTCTTCTTTTATGTTAGGATAATCAGTCGTTGAACATTCAAGTGGCCGGATACAGTCTTCAAACAATGGGCACTGGTGTTTCAACCAGCTGTCCCGAGAGCCCAACAGTCAGCTCGCACTGGCTGCAACACTCTGACCAGCCATCAGTCATCAGCCTACCAACGAGGGCAGGACAGTTACAGTCAAGACCACACATCTCAGCTCACCTTCTCCCACCTTATCGCCACGCCTTAGAGGTGGACTGTTCTGACTTTCCCATCAATATTACCCCAGCCCATACACGGAAAGGGAAGAACGTGTCAGTTCTATCCTCATTGCAAACCCACTACCGTCATCTTCAGCCAAAGACACAGCAGCGGAATGCCACAAGCAGTGTCCGCCCATTTGCCTGCAGTGGGAGTGACTACTGCATTTGTGGACGTTGTTCTCTCTCTGCTGTCCTGCCTCATGCTGCAGTGACAACGACTTTGGGTGTTGCAGCAAATAACATGATTGCAGTCTGCTCTGATGCCCATACCCCAGCAATATCTGGCTCTAACCCAGGTGGTGGCATTACTGCAAAAGAGCAAGTTGTTCCCACCCGTATCCTTGCCAGGACCCAGATGGAAATTCTCGAGCTGGAGATGAGAGCCCGTGCAATCAAGGCAATGCTACAAGCAGCAAGTCAGTGCCGCCCTTTGGAACAGCAGCAGCCACCTCCATCTTCGTAGAATATAAAATATAAATCTTAAATCAAAAAGAGAAACTTTTTTCAAACTAGTAAAAATTCAGTTTTGCTATAGAGTCATTTGGCAAATATATTCTATGAAATAAAAAAAAAAAGGAATAAAAATACTCGTTAATGATTTTTTTCATTAAGAGTGAATTCTTTTTTCTTATTTTTATAAATTTATGTTAATGTGTCTTTGCAAAAAGAAAGAAAATGTTAAAAACTTTTTGCTACCAGTAATTGTATATAAAAATGTATGCATAATGTCATATTTCAATGTTTTTATTTGCATCATAATCATATCATGTACAATGTAAATTTTGTTAATGAGTATTTATGTTGTGTTTTATTCAATACAGCTGATTTTAATAAATATAGATGCCAAATTTATCCTTTTTGCTTACAAAATACTTGGTAATGATATATATATATATATATATATATATATATATATATATATATATATATATATACACTAGAATATATATATATATATATATATATATATATATATATATATATATATATGATGACGAGACAAAGTAGAAAAGGTTAAAAATGATGTATTTCACCAACATCTGTTGGTTACAGCTTCTTATGGTTGGAATGAAAGACAAAACTGTGTGTAAGGAAAATGGATTTGGATTTTTGAGGATAAAAGGAGCAATAAATTAAATTACCTTATCAGATAAAACAACCAAAAATTAGAAAGTTTTTTATTTTTTTGATATTTACATACACAACCACACACACGCTACACACATAAATACATACATACATATATATATATATATATATATATATATATATATATAGATAGATATATATATTGATGCATATTTCATTAAATAGTATTGACAAGTTTTATCTATTTATTTTAAGTAAGTTCCTTTCATATTGTCTGATAAGCTTAATAACATTATCATTGAAAGATAAAAGGAAATCACCATATTGATACATGTTTTAATCCTATCTAAGCTTTCGGCTTACATAAGCCATTATCAAAGATAACAATTACTTTTCAATAATAATAAATAATGATAGTCTGTTTTTGTTGCATAAAAAATTTCAAATCAATGACTAAATCATGTATACATAATATATATATATATATGTATATATGTATATATATATATATATATATATATATATATATATATATATATAAAACCTTGCATCAAAAATTCAACTTTTCATGTTCAGTACAATATTCTTGTACTTCTAATGGTGACGAACTGTTCTTTACAGTCATTAGTATTTTAAAAATTTCAGAGGAATCGTTAGAAACTAATATTGAGTTATAGATCTGGATTCAAGTTACAAAATTATAGGGTGGGGATAAAAAGAAATAAATATAAATAAAAATTGGAGACAGCGAAATTTTTAAGAAAAATTTGTTAAACTAAACCCTATAATTTTGTAACTTGAAAACCAATATTAGATTCCAATTATATAATTATTAAACATAAAATATACTATATAACTTTGCTTCCACAAGACCCAGAATTTTTGAAAATACTAATGATCCTAACAAACAGTTAATCAACATTATAAGTACAAGAAGACTGTATTGAACATGACGCTCCAAGTTGTACTTTTGGCATAAAGCATTATGTATATTTATTAATATATACTTTATAGCTGTGTTGCCACATTGGGCACTGTTATGTTAACACCAAAATTTAAATAAAATAATTATTTGCAAATTTATATATACACATGATGACACATATGTAAGTTTCATTAAGAATAACTGACAAGGTACTGCAATTAAAGCTTTTTATTAAATTTTTCTTGTGTTCGTCTAAACGATTTCTTTTCTGTACATCAAATTTCCAGAAAAGAAATCATTTAGACAAACACAAGAAAAAATTTAATAAAAAGCATTTGTTTTAAATGAAACTTGCATAAAAGAGGGATTGCTGGCCAAATACAGAATTAATATATACACATATATATATATACACACACACACACATACACATATGTATAAATACACACACACATATACACATATATATGTAAATACATACACACATATACACATATAAATACACACACACACATATACACATATATATAAATACACACACACATATATATAAATACACACACACACATATATATATATATATATATATATATACACATATATATATATATATATATATATATATATATATATATACACATATATATATATATATATATATATATATACACACATATATATATATATATATATATATATATATATATATATATATATATATATGTATATATATATACACACATATATATATATATTAATTAATTTTTTGATACCGCAAAATTTTATTATAAATTGTTTTTCTTTGTTCCTGTTATAAAAAAATTAATAATTTCACCGAAAGTTTCCTCAGATATTCCCACAACGTTTTTTTATTGTTAAGATGTTGGCATCTATGTTTATATATTTAAGGAATTGTATATATATATATATATATATATATATATATATATTTTGATGCTTATATATATAATAATGGACTCTCCCGTTGGTTTCGACGTATGAGGATCTGCCAGCTTAGTTGATTCAGTTATGAAAGTTTGTGCGATAATCTTAAGTGGCATTTAAGACCCGCTAGTGATTTACAAAGTAGGCCACATATGGAGCAAGAAATATATATATGACTCATATATATATAAATATATAAATGACATATATATATATATATATATATATATATATATATATATGAATGAGTCATTGGTGTTTGGTGGATTTTAAATCATCCCAAACCTCCAAGTAGATATCTGTTTTTTCCCCTACTGGCTCATATAACACATTGTTCTATTATTGTTTCTATGACGATGGGTGATAGTATGTATGATCCTGGTCTTAAGTTTATTGTCAAAAATTATGAGATCAGCACACTCTCACTGCATTTTCTTCATAGTGAATGCTTTTCACTCATGATCAGACTTATTAAGTCAAGATTGTGTTCAGATGTATTAAGGGTGAAACACCAGTGTGTTCTTAGGAAAGGCAATCTGTTGTATGAACCTATTTGTTTGTTCATGCATCTTCAACATTTATCAATTTAAAATTGTAGATTTGCTGTTTTTCATCCTCACCACATTTAATATGATTCCATTGTTCCATTGACAAAATACTTATTAGTGTACAGAAATCCATTTCAAGGCCAAAATGCACGAGGTAGGATTTTACCGTTTTGTCATTCATAGTGCGTTCCTTACAAAAAATGTACTCACTCCTTAAATGATAATAAACGCAGTGTTTATTGACTTGCAAACGAGATTAATGGTTAAAATTAAGAAATATTTATGTTTATTGGTTTACAAAGAAGATTAACAGTTTAAATATTAAATCAAATTAATTGCATGTTTATAAATATTCAAACTGACAATGAAGTCAAGAAGTACATTTTTGATGGACAACCTATGTATGCGTGTGTGTGTGTATATATATATATATATATATATATATATATATATATATATATATATATATATATATATATATGCAGTTAATTAGGTATTCTATTTTTGCTCTATTTAGTGTATTGAGTACTTTTACGTATCAGCATAGGTAACTCCATTGGTGTTTATTCTTTTGGCTAGACATTGTGGTGCTTGTTGATTATTTTCAAGCAATATGAATGTTTTTAGTCTTCTTTTTTTATAGAATTTTTTTCCCAGATATTAGTTTGTGTAATATTTTTTTTATTCACAAATTGCACTGTTTTTGTTTTTTTTTTACAACGCCAGGGTTACAGTATAGGTATAAAAATAATAAAAAATGATACACACATATATATATATATATATATATATATATATATATAAGTTAGTTTTTATTACTCATTTTATAAGTCAAATGCTTTGTTTGAAAACTAAAAACATTCACACCTTTACTTAATTTTATGAATAATATCTATCAGTGGCTTAGAATATTTTAAAAAGTAAATCCAGTTGCAACTGTTAACTTTTACAGAACTGAGTAAGACTATGAGGTCTGTCTGAAAATGATCCTGTTGCTTGACATAAATATCTGTCTGTATCTCTGAGATGGTGTATTATGATTACTTACATTATTTACGTTATTCGGACTGTTTTCCTTATCTTCATAGCCATATTCACAACATTTCGTCCGTTGTACACTCCAGCCTTCTTCAGGTGATCGGAATTTTGAACCAAACCCTTTATTTCATCCACCGGGGTAGATTGTTCTAGTTCCACGTGCCATGCCTCTTCCAGAGGTCTCAGTTATTTCCCTTTAACTCAACTCTCCAAGTTTTGGTTCACCACTGTTGTGGCCTGGCATTGAACTTACAACTCACAACTCTTTGGGTGTACTCACTGGATCTAACCAACGTCTTTATCCACATGGCCCAGTGGATAAAGACTATGAGGTCTGTCTGAAAATGATCCTGCTGCTTGACATAAATAAAAAGTAGCTTTCCTATGGCAATAGCACTTTAATCCTTTTCAAAGTAATCCTCTTGAGCTGTAACACGTTTATCCCTTCCATTTTTCAAAATATTCTGCAACATCCTTCATAAGGATTGCTATAAGCTTTTTTGTTATGTTCTCCTTAATCTCATCCATAGTATGAAATCTCTTGTTTAATGTTTATTCAAATTCTCATAAAAGATAGAAGTTGCAGAACTATAGTGGTGATGACAGACATGGTTGATGCAGTGTTTTACCAAACTATTCAGCATAGCATGTGAAGAACAAGCAGTTAAGATATTCAAACTGGTTGGATATTTTCTGAACAGTGGAATCAGCAGATGTTCTCTCATATTAACAGTTGCCGTTTTCCTTTGACTGAAGTCTGCACGCATTTAACATTTTGAGCGATTTGTTTGTTGAAGATCTCCCAGTACTGGAATTACTTTCAATTGGTTCTCAGCCAAGTTTGTAGTGAAATTGTATCTGAGCTTCACACATTGCAGCATCTCTAAAAGCCATTTTAATCATTCAATTAGTCCAAGTTTCACACAGAACTTGATGTATGTTCACACTGTACATAAGTTCATTCAATGGCAAAACAGTTATAACAAATTTAGTATCAAGAAGGCTGTGCTAGGGATAGTTTTGCCTAAATTCTGCAAATTGCTGTTAGACCAAAAGATCAACCTAAAACCTCAAGTCTTGTTCTTAAATAGCCTTGTCAGATTGAGACTTTCATATGGAGGCCATGCATAGTTCCAAACCTTTTCAGAAATTTCTAAACTGTCAGCTAATATCAATGGTTAAAAGAAGTCTTTGAACAAGTGAAACCTGAGGATCTTGGCAAAGATCATCCTTCTTTGAACATTGTGAACTGGAGCTACAAACTGTACCAAATAACAGAAACAATATGACTTGAGACCTACTATGTAGAAACAAAGGCTATGGGGAAACAACTTCTATATTGTCCAAGATTAGTCATAGCATTTTAAAGAAAAGGAATCCATTAAGAGTTATGAGAGCTTAAGATGATTTTCCTAATATATATATATATATATATATATATATATATATATATATATATATATATATATAGTGATCCACAGACAGACTGTTGCTAAACATTCGATTGCATCAAGCAGAGATCAAAACTCGGCCATTTTGACATCAGTGACACTTACACTTAGGCTATCAGTGCACTGTAGAGAAAGGGAATCTTTTAACGCATTATGTGATGTATATAAATGCTATACCGGCTGGCATAGCACTCAATTCTTTTGAAGAGTGATGTATTTAAAGTGGCAACAGCCTTTAAAAATTCCTATTCTCCATAGTGTGCAATCAGTGACCGAGAGCATAAGTAGTCATCCCCATACAGACTGTTTTGCTGTATCAAAGCTCATCAGTGTGGCTAGACATCCAATTATATACATATATATATATATATATATATATATAAACATATATATATATATATATATATATATATATATATATATTGGCTTGGATTGAGGAATCGGAGAGCCGAGTTCGAATTCCAGTAGAATCCATTACATTCACTTACATGCTAATACCCTTGGGAAAGGTATGAATCCTCTTCTTCTCCCTCCAGCTATGGGTAAAATAGCAGGACAGACTGGGTTCTATAGCCTTGGATGGCAACTGGTCTAGGAGAAGGACAACTCTGAATTCAAAACCTGCAGAGGGTCGTTTGGGAACCTTGTGGCATTCGGTGCATCAGGTCTCTGTATTCGTCCCTCCAAAAAGTGTGGATGGTCCTGCACGAGGCCTTCACCACTATAATCAAATCTCATGTGCCGGTGTCGGGCTGTCGGTTTCCTTGAAACTGATCTGCTTGACCCTCATACGTCGAATCTTGACGGGAGAGTCGATCATATATATATATAATATCAATTTGTAATTGGTAGGGATTATTCCAAGGAGGACGTTAATCCAATGAGAGCTCAATGTAAGTTACAGAGCAATATATAATGAAAAATTAAGAAAATACCTTAAGAATCATTATCGGTTATAATTTATTTCATGATTATTATTATATTCATCTCTTCAGACTGAATACATTTAAGAAATGGAATCAATCCATCCAAACAGATATACCAGGATAAAAAGGAGAAAGGGGAAAAAAGAGAGAGAAAAAAAAAGAAGTAAAATTTTTCTTATATGTTAGTTGCAATGTTTTGCACTGTATATGTCTTATCTTTCTATTTGTAAGATTAAACTGCATTAAATATAATTTTGTATTAATCTCCTGGTAGTATTGGTAACTTCTTGTACAGATGTATTGGTATTTGGTTGCTATTTGTGACATTTTATATTGAATGGTTCTCAACATCTTTTATGAAGGATTTTTATTTAACAGCTGCATATTAATTTACCAAATAATTCTATATGTTTAAATTATTTGCTAGTTCCTTAAAGAAGCTATTTATCAACTAAAAAAAAATATGTAGGAAATTTACAAAGCATATAACTTGTTTAGCATTTTGCTAAATTACTTCTCCACCCTACTTTTATTTCTTAGGAAAATGGATTGTCTAGTTTGTATAATTTATGTAATCATATGCATCCACTTAAATTTATGTCTGGCCGCCATTAGATGCTAATATATAGGTCATGATCCATTTATAAAAAAATAATTTTTAATTTTTGCTTCTTCATTTAGTTTAAATTTAACATAGGCCATATTTGATTGGTTGATCAGAGTAAAGCCCACATACCTTATAACCCCCTTTTTTATTTTTATCATAAAAAGAGGTTGTATGTTGCTTTTAAATCTAAATAAATCATTCACTCGCCAGTAATTTACAATTGCCCGAGGAGATGCATTGATATGTATTGAAACATGCTGCAATTGTGTAGTCATTTTTACATGTTTTCTGTGTAATATCTTAAAATAAATAATATTGCTCTATTCTATTGCTGTATTGAGCCCTCTTTTAAATTAAATGTTACGAATGTTGGAATTGTATTTTATTCATTCTCATCATCATGCCTGGATATATATATATATATATATATATATATATATATATATATATATATATATATATATATGCATATATATATATATATAAATTGGAATCAAATCAGTGAAGAGGGTGGTTATATTACACTTCAAACTCATTGTAAAGTATACAACTACATTTTAAATGCATTCACTATAGAAATAATTTTAAAAATTAGAATAAAAGGAATGTCAGTGTTCAGGAATTAATGCAAACCATAGCTGAGGGAATAGATTTAATATATGTCTAATGTAAATGAATTATGAATGATTTCTATATAGTAATGTTAATGTTTTATTAGAAAAAAAAACACATTAAAAATGAGGAAGAGAGGGATTATCTGTGGTCAGAAATGAATACAAACATTAATAAAAGAATAGCTGGATTATGTGTATAAACTAAATCCATTGTATGTGGTATAACTATAGAATTACATTGTAAATAAATTACTATGGAAATACATTGTAAAAGTTTTACTATAGAAATGCATTGAAGAACAGAAAAGTATGAACACTTACTGGTCATAAGTTAATGCAAATTAATAAAGGAAACTGGACAATAACTTTAAGATTTTATAATGCTGGTAAGCAATAAAGCACTTATATTTCTTTAAAAATTGTCTGCACTCCACTTTATACTTTAATTTATTTCAGTTGTAAAATCATTGGAATATTTTTGAATTTTTATTAATTCAAAAAGGAGAGAATTTCATTTTGCATCTTCCTCTGAGAAAACTCTTCTTTGCTGTAACCAGAGATTATTTAAATCACAAAGTTTATTTCCTATTCAAAAAGGAGACAGACATTTTGTGTTTTTAGAAAAAAGCAAAAATAAAAAAATAAAAAAAATTTAAAAAATACCACATAATTTTCAATGTTCCAAAATAAATGTCACTAATTTTAGTTAATGCTACTTGTTTCTAACCACTGATACCAACTTGAACTCCCCAAAGACTTCCAAATTCATTGACACTTTTAGCCAAATCGTCAAAAAAATTATTATGTAATGATTAATATTGGGCATTGTTCTATAAAAGAAAATCATAAAATAATTAAAGAATTATAAGAATATAATAAACCTTCCTGATAAATCAACAATGGCTCGAAAGTGTATGTTGTGACGTCTTGGCTTCATGCCCATAAGCGTATATACATACATAAATGTTGCCATATTTGGACAGGAACTGCCTAATCCTCACTTTCCAGTCTTGATAGAATTCAAAAGCATCTCTGAGTCCTTGTTGCAGAATAATTATTTTCCACACACCAACCTCTCTCATGGGTGGGATGGATTGAGCCTCTCAATGCTCCATCGCTTCTTCCATGAAAAGTGCTCAGAAAAACTACATTCCTTGGTTCCACCAGGTCTAACCTTCACGGCTAGAACCTGCCAAGCCACTTACTTATATTAGAAAACCATCCACATTCCCTCTGTATTCCATCAGTGAGAAGTAAGTTCCATTCAAACAGCTTTTTCCTGCAAACCACTGCCCTTTGGGACACACTCCCAAGAGGATGTTTCTCTGATCACAATCATCTTAACCTGTTCAAGTCTAGTTATTTCCCCCCACCTATCCATGTAAACTATCCCTTAATGTCACCCTCTTTTAGCATTGGCCCCTCGACCTTATACAGTGTGATCCTTGCTGTAAAAAAAAATATATATCAAATATGAAGTGATAAGCAGGTTCAATCTCTACCTGAGGACACTTTACTAAAATTTCTTGACTGTGCAGGCTGATAGACATAATGCATCCTGTTAAATAAATAAAAACAAGTTGTTGAGTTCAAATATGAAATGTCCAATATATATGTGTATAAAAATTCAAATATAAGTAAAAATATATCTGTAAAAAGGTAATCTGAATCATGGCCAAAAGGAAAACTAAAATAATTTAATAATTACATTATAAAAAATAAATCAGCAATTTACTCACTTCTGTTTATCAGGCATTAATTTAAATCACTTTGCATCCTCCATAATTTACACTGACTTTGAGTTAGCCTGAAGTATATATATATATATATATATATATATGAGTGTTTTTTTATTTAAAAATTTCTGAAAACCAAGAACATTTTTACATCTGTTCATAAATGTTGCAAAACAGAATCCTTACATTTGCCTTGAAAGTTTTCCTTTTCTCTTTATACACAGACACACACACACACATATATATATATATTGTCATCCACAGACAGACTGTTTCGCTGTATCACAACTCTTCAGTGTGGTTAGATGTCTGATTGCTTCAAGCCGTGATTGAAACCTGACCGATTTGGCACCAGTCAGAGATCCTACCCCTAGGCTATCATCGCACAGCAGAGAGAAAAAAGAATTAACGTTTTCTATACGAAATACGCCAGTGGCTTGGAGAGCTTAATTCAAGTGAAGCAGTAGGAACCACTATATATATAAAAGTTTGCTTGGTTCTGTGCAAAGCCTTCACCACTATAATCAAATTATATATACTCGTGTCTGGGCTGTCGATGCCTAGGAACTGAGCTGCTTGACCCTCATACATCGAGTCCACCATGGAGACATTTAGTGTCGATTTATTTTAATGATTGACTCTTCAAAATTACAAATATTTCTTCTCAGAAAAGGAGGACATTCCTTCAGAAATTGTTCAAAATTCATTTCGGAAGAAACATACAAGTAATATGATCCAAGCTTTCAAGTTGCTTAAGTCATCATCAGGGAAGTTAGAATTTGTTTTGTAGAAAGGTGGATTTGCTTTTCGACAAGACTTTGTCCAAATTTTTGACTCGTGGTATCAAGGTGAGCTGCACGATCATGCAATTTAAAATCTGTGTATTTAGGCAACAAAGGTTCTTTAAGGAAAAAATTAAACAGATTCTACCTACCCTGATGAAAACTTAAGAAAGTCGAAATCTTCGACCATATTTCTTCAGAAATAAACTTTAAAGACAATTTCAGACGTAATTTCCTCTTTCCATATTCTTTTCTATATATATAAATTTGTCGAATATATATATATATATATATATATATATAAATTTTACAGAATTATAAAATAGGAAACAAGTAGGAAATGTTTATATCTTTAATGTGTTTCGCTTTTATTTTAATTTCATCAAAAACTTTCGAAAACGAATTATGGAAGAAAATGTACAAGTAATTTGAGTTCTATATTGTTTGTTATTTATTGGTCAGGTAGGTTTCAAGTGTTTTAAAATCATTTTTGAATCATTTCATCCCCTCAAGTAAGGCAATAAAGCCACTAAAATATGAGACCAGATAATGATTGATATTGCATTTAAGTTTTTGAAGATCAAAGTTGACTGGGAAGCAAAAAGCCACAAGAGAGTTCCACAAGCGAGAAGTGTGATAAAAAAAGCTATTAACATAGATCTTACGGTTAGATCTAGCCATTTCATCTATAGGAAAAAAGAGATGAAACATTGCGTAAATCTAGTACATCGCTTAAGTTCATAAAGTCGGGGTACTATAGAGAAAAGTTAATCAGAACAATTACTATGAAAGTATTTATAGAAAAGGCACATGGAAGCTACATTATGGTGGTGGGAAAGTGACTGAAGATGAGATGTCAACTCTGGGCCAATAATATTACATATTCTTCTTTGTATTTTATCAAGAATCTCTATATAGGAGAAGCACCCTCTCTCATGTGGCAGCAATATTCTAAGCATGGAGCAAATAGTAGACTTATAAGTATGTAAGATAGATTCGAGAGAGTGAAATTGTTTCGCATGACACAGTGAAGCAACTTTCATGGAAAAGGTCTAGCAGTGGATTCAATATAATTTTTCCATTTCAAAGCGGAAAACATTAGCCCGATAGGACGCAATAAGTTACACTCCTGATGATTAGCATTAGTCATTATTTTATGGAACGAAAACGAAAAATTCCAGAATTCCCATATTTTTTAAAAAATTGTAATTACAATATTCACCAGCTTTCCCATATCTCAACAAAATAGTTCTAGCATTTAAAACTCGACCAAAAAATTAAAAACAAAAAAACACTTCACACTAGGCGTCAGCCGCCAAATCTACCGACACTTAACATCAGGCATACATGATACACTACCTCACCAAGATAATATCACTTGCAATAAACCCCGATGCCAAATCTGTAGGCATATCATCACTGATAGCAATTTCTCAAGGTCTGGCACTCACGTAGAATTCAAACCACCTGCTCTGAATTGTGACAGTTCAAATCTTACAAATTTTTTTTCTGCCACAAATGCAAAAAAAGAAATTATATTGAAGAAACTGGAACGGAATTCCATCTCCGGTTCGATAACCATCAAAAAACCCCACCAGGGACAACAACAACAACAATTTACCTGTTGCTGCAGGCTTCAACCAACCATTTCATAGCCTCGATGATGTCAAATCCGTGCTTTTAGCGTTTTCATTCAACAGCCGAGAAAAAAGACGCAGAACGGAGTTTAAATTTACTTTCAAAATAAACTCACACATTGAGGGATTAAACAGGGATTTGGGTTTACTCAGAGAATATAATTTCCACGGCGAAACCTCTAACAAACAACATCAATTGTCGGAAGAATAAGTCTCATTTCTTTGTTTATTCCTCAACAGGCGTGTTCGAAAGCTTTCTCTACGTGCTTCAATTCAGCCAAAAGGTCTAAGGTCTATGATAAATATCAATTTTATTGGCAAATTTGGTATCATTTTGCGGCTTTTTATTCTTCAAATTTTATTAACCGGCCTATTATATATATATATATATAATTTGTTTGAAAATTATAACGTTTTAAAACACTTTATTCTACATTTAAGACCTTTTAAAACTCTTTATTCTACATCATTCAACACCATCACTTGATAAGTCACCAGAAGTGTTGAAAAAAATCTCTATTTTTGTAGTGAATTTATAACATGTTTATGTTATAATTTTCGAATATATAATATTTGCTCTACTCTGTATTGAGCACTCTTTTAAGAATATTATTTTGCTTATCGGAATTTATTCCGTATACACCCAACCTATACTTGGGCATATATATATATATATATATATATATATATATATATATATGATAACACCACGACGACGTTTCCCCCACCACTTCCATAATAACAACAATACACGCAATCTACATAAACCCAAATTTTAAAAAAAATGAATCAGTTTGTCTGACGATCGCAAAAGCGTGAAACCCAGGGTCACAAACTCACATCAATCCAACCAAATATGTTAGCTATATCTCTGATATTGAGCGCTTTCTAATAAGTGCCGTGCATATAATATATAAATAATTAATATATAATAATATATATATATATATATATATATATATATATATATATATATATATATATATATATATATATATATACACACTTTTCACACATATATATATATATATATATTTATATACACACACTTTTCACGCATATATATATATATATATATATATATATATATATATATATATATATATATATTTATATACACACACTTTTCACACACACATATATATATATATATATATATATATATATATATATATAATTTTATATAAAGTTAGAAACAAAAAGCAAAAAGGTTTCTTGCCGAAATGCATCGATGAAAAAGTGATCCCACGATGCACACACAAAATAGTTGGAACATTACATCACATTTTTCAAGCATGCAATTTCCTAAAAGCATCTGCTGTTGAACTAGAACTATTGGAAAAACTAACCACTAACAAATCGAGAACCGTTAGAATGCAACTCCAGAAAAAGAACTTTATAACAAAAACGGAAATGGCACAACAACACCAAAATATCTAACAAATGAGTGCAAAACAAAAACCTGAGACAAAAACTCACCAATCTATGCATCAACAGCAAGTGGAAATATATCTGTAATCCTAATCTATTGGATATAACGCTTTCCAATACAGAGCAAGAAGCCTTAAGTTTCGGTTTAAAATTTGCAACCGGAATCCGCAAAGGAGACATATTAGACTCTATAATAAAAAAAATAAAATTATAACGATTCCGAGCCCACCAAAGGTTTCATTCAAGGCATAATCACTACTACTATAAAAGCCAACAATGAAAATAAATTACTAATGAGACACCTAAATGCGCTAAAGAACCTAACGAAGAAATAAAGAATTCCACATTACTCCCTCTGACAAAGGAGGCAGCTTCGTAATCATAAACAGGATTATATACATAGAAAAATTAAAGTCTTTACTCAACGATACAGACACATAGGAAATAGTAAACGAACAAAAACTAAATACTGAAACAAAAATTCAACAAATAAAGGATAATGATTAAAAATTAAAATAAATCGTGGTATAGACTCATCGAATATCACCCTAAAATTAAAACACCAAAACTTTACAGTTACCCTAAATGCCACAAAACTGGTATTCCTATGCACCCCTCTTCATTTCTGGTATAGGCAGAGACCCCCTACACATACTCACACAAAATAGCCAGAGCCATAACAAAAATATTAACCCCGCTCCTTGGAACAATAAATCCATCACACATTAAAAATTCAGGCAACCTTGTTCAAAAACTAAGGAAAATAAATATGACTGACAAATTGATGGCTAGTCTAGATATAAAATCACTTTACACTACTATCTCAGTTGAAAAATGCTTAAATCTCTTAAAAAGCATTTAACAAAAGCAAAGATAAACATCTCCCTACCAACAGCTACAACTAATAAAAATCTGCCGTTTCATCACCAATCAATGTTATTTTACTTTCACCAACAAAGTTTACAAACAAAAATTTGGATTACTGATGTGATCCCCTCTCAGTGGAATGATGGCATGTATTTTCTTGAAATTTCTCGAATCTACTTCTTTCCAAAACATTTTATGTAAACAATCAAATTACTTCCGATATATTGATGTTGCACTATTAATATATACCCGTGATACTAACTTAACGAATTTTGTAGATAAACTAAACAAAACTGAACACACAATAGAATTCACATAAGAAATAGAAAAAACAAAACAAAAAAAACAACACTTTACTTTTCTTAGACATCATGTTACACTGATTTGACAACAGCCTAGAACTTAGTGTCCACCGAAAATCAACCAATAAAAATGACTTAATAAACTTCTACGCCCATCATAACAAAATAAAATTCTGAATGATCATTGGATTCTATTTAAGAGCACTCAGAATTTGCAGCCCTCAGTATTAACATGAAGAGGAGAAATATATTGAAAATGAATTCAAGAACTTTCAATACCCTATTTCATTTTCAATGCAAAACAAAAGGCTCATAAAGTATTCCAAAATAGAAGAGCTGTCCTTCCTGATAAAACTAACGAATCAAAAAATATATTATTCTACCGACTAACTCTATCACAACTACAACCCAAAAGAATTTATCTAAACTCAGCAGAAAATTTGTCACAACTACATCTAAAACAATCACAGGATTAATAAACAAAAAACAGCCAAAATTTGTAGGAGGAATTTACTCTATCAAATACAGGAATTGCCAGAATGAATGCATTGGAGAAACCTCAAGAAGTTTAAACAATATGAATACAAAAGGTACGCAAAACGCACTGGTTGTTCAACGTAAAAATTGAACGACAATTTTAACTTAGTTAATACTACTTTGATTAAAAGAGAAAATAATCCACTGAGACGAAAATTTTGGGAAAGTGTCTTGATTGCTAGTTCAGCCACGATAAATTTGCATCCAAGCTCTTGCAAAATATCACTATTCTTGGTAGATTTTATATTGTCACATTGGAGAAAATGTGATGGAAAGGAAAAGAAAAAGAATACAGATGAATTTGACTAGATTGAGAAGAGAAAAAATATATTAAAAAAAATATTCTTTCAAAAATTTTGAAACTACCTGCGTTTCGTGCGCATGTGTAGACGTGTCAACGTCAACAAAGACTGTCCGATAAAATCCTAACAGATGAAAAAAAAAACTTTCCTGTTTGTCATATCTCTCTCTCTCTCTCTATATATATATATATATATATATATATATATATATATATATATATATTCACAACAAAAAAACAAAAATTAACTCAACATAGAGATAGTCTATTTCAAGCCGTTCTGTACGCGGTTATCATCAGCGCGTAAGTATCTGTAAGCGTTCTGAAAGCAAAGGAAGTATTTGTCGCAGATTACTTCCACAACACAAAGAAAAATCACTGTAAGTCCAGACTCGAATATCGGGGGCAGAATGTAATGCTGAAAACTCGATTCGCCGGTACTATCTCAAATCACAATGCGTGTAACCAGTCAGAAAAATAATTCACTCTCTAACTAACGCCGTAGCCAAAAATGCCCGAAATTTCCTCTCCCGAATCAAGAACACCAACTGCTTTTATCGGCAGAACCTATTTTTTCCATTCGTCGACAGCTGGAAGAGGATGTTCAGTAATTTGCATATCAAAATACTTTTATAGCGACTCCTGCGACGGACTTGTTCCTTTTTTTTTAATTCAAATATTCCATTTTCAGCATGTTATGCGGAATACGTACCCTTTTGTTTGGTAAGTAATTTTCTTTTTCGCCACCTTTTCCGTTGTAGTTTGACGAGGTAAGTCACCGTTTTCTTCGCTATAGTATCTCTCTCGGAGCATTGTTTTAAATTTATTTTCAATGTCAGTCCTCTTCTGGTAGACGCCTTGTTAATAAGAATGGGGGGTGTTAGCGATTGGTGGGTGTGTAAGATATCTTATCCCGGAGGAAGCGGTCTGGGGTTGGAGTTTATTTATGACCAGAACTTTTGTTGTTTGTAGTTTAATATCAATGATGATAGCCGTACAGAACGGCTTGAAATAGACTATCTCTATGTTGAGGTAATTTTTGCTTTTTTTTTTGGCGTAAAAATACATATGCTCTTTTAAAATAAAAACATCGAGCTCTCTGTGGATCAGTTTTGATAATTAATATTACTAGGATCCACCCGGATTATATACTAACGGATCGATTACCTGCACTACATATATATATATATATATATATATATATATATATATATATATATATATATATATATATATATGGTTGGACAGAAAATCCTGACTCACGAAAGAAAACAATAACATTTTATGGAGCAACACAAACATTTATTTTTCAAAATAAAGCCCATCATTCTCGACAATCAGCCAGCATCTGAATCTGTCCCAGATAACCGACCGTTGGCCTTGAATAAAAAAAATGTAAACAAGCTTCCTTGCCACCATCAAAAGTGTTGAATCGCTGGTCGCGGAGGAAGTGTGCCATTGAGAGGAATAGTCATTCGGAGCGACATCGGGGCTGAATGGTGGATGTGGAAAAACCTGAACACCATCCATCTGTTTGAACTTTTGCTTCGTCAACCTGGCAGTATGTGGTCACGCATTGTCTTTCTGAAACAAAGCCAAACCTCGATTGACCAAAGCAGGATACTCGTTCTTTAGTTTATCGTACACACGATCTAGTTGCTGGTAATAAAGTTTAGCATTGATGGCGTGACCATGCATTGAACAAGATTGAAATGCAGTCCTCCTTCGAAATTCCACCAGACAGAGATCAAAATTTGTTGTTTTATTTTTGCTTCCTGAGTCAGAACTTTATGGCCAACCTAGTATATATATATATATATATATATATATATATATATATATATATATATATATATACCCCCAAGTATATGATTGGTGTATATGGAATGAATTCCAATAACCAACAATTACTATTCTTAAAAGAGTGCTCAATACAAAGTACAGCAGATATAATTATTTATTATAAAAAAAATTTATAACATAAATATGTTATAAAATCACTACAAAAATAGCCATTTTGTTTCAACACCCTCGGTGTCTTATCAAGTGTCATCACTTGATAAGACACCGAGGGTGTTGAAACAAAATGGCTATTGAATGTAAAATAAATGGTTTTAAAAGTTTCAAATTAATTAACAATCCTACGCAAGGGGAAAACGTTGTTACAAAGGCTAGATGGACCAATCAAAACACAAGTATAGGAAAATTCAAAAAGCTTGATAACGAAGTCATGTTATAATATCTATTCAGATGTTTAAAATATGGATAGTATTAAAAAAGAATTTATTCCAACGAATAATTACTAAATTATATGATAAAATTTAATATTAAAATTTAAAACTGCTAATTACAAAATCAAAATTTAACATTTATTCGCTATTAAGTTTACAACTATAAAATTACTGAGGAGAAAAGAAGAAATATATATGTTATTCAATTTATTTATTTATTATTTTTTTTGCAACATATATATATATATATATATATATATAAAATATTATATACATATATATATATTATATTTTATATATATATATATATATATATATAAAATTTTCATTCCATATTTTGTAATTGTGTTATTTTAGTCGAAAAGGAAGGCACACATCTGCATATTTGCATTATTATAAGCATTTTTTTTACACATGTACATTTCAGAAAGTTGTTAGATTTCACGCAGCACCAGTTCTTAATCAAATCGGTGTTTGCAACATCTTTTAAAAGTCGGTAGCGTGAAGAAAACTATCCAGTGTTGCATGTCGAACGACCTTGTTGGTCCTAACACCTGGTTTCACGGACATCCAAGAAGTCTATGGAAGTAAAAAAGCCCAGGAGGAAGAGAACCAAATCGACTACATAACGATCAATAAAAGATTCAGGAACTGAATTTTACACTGTAAAACATACCCAAGCGCTGACTGCGGGAGCGACCATCTTCCAGTGAAATGCAGTGAAATTATGGAAGTTGAAGAGGACCAAAAGAGCATTCGAATCGCAACACGACAGACACCTGAAGAACCCGAATTTGAAACTGATGTATACTGACAGCATTAAAACCGGAGAAGAGAAACAATGCTAAGGTATAGCAGAATATAAAAGAATGCACAAAGAAATGAGAAACAAATTCAGACAGGCAAATAAGCGACTAACGCAACGAAAATTGTACAGTTATAGAATGAGCATCACAGATAAGGCAGCTATACGTAAAATAACAAGCAAAATAACATTGCTATGATACATAAAATCAAGATACGAGCTGCTGTTAATAAAGAAAAAAGGACACTTCAAACATGGAACGAATACATCGGAGAACACTTCCAAAACGAAAGAGGAAAACCTGCATTACACAAAAATATGGAAGGGCCAAAAATATTGACGTCTCAAGTGAAATCAGTACTGGCCTAATTGAACAGAATAAAAGCAGCAAGGACCAAATGGTGTTATGGTGACATATCTACATTAGAATGAACTCTTCCTCCTTCATTTGAACCTGTGAGACTTCCTAAGCCGGCAGTCAGAACGCAGTCTCTGACTGTGTGCGACTTCTGTTGAACTCTCTGCTTTGGCAGAGAGGAACCAGGGCGAGGCTTTGCCGCAGGGCAAAGTTTCATCCGGGGAGGTAGACAGATCCCGAACCCACTTATGCGGGTTCTAAGGGAATATTTTTGGCCGAACTTACGGGCTCGGAGAAACCCACGTTAAACTCGGCCTTGTGCCACAAACATTCCTTGTGGGGGGACTGTTAAATATCGGCAGTCGGGACGCAGTCTCTGACTGTGTGATACTTCTGTCGAACTCTTTGCATTGGCAGATAGAGACACGGACGAAGCTTTGCCGAAGGGCAAAGTTTTGTCCGGGGAGGTAGACAGGTCCCGAAACCGCTTATGCGGGTTCTGTGGGGATATTTTTGGCCGATCCTTACGGGCTCGGAGAAACCCACGTTAAACTCGGCTTTGTGCTACATACATTCCTTGTGAGGGGACTGTTAAATATTGGCAATCGGGATACAGTCTTCTGACTGTTTGCGACTTCTTTCGAACTCTCTGCTTTGGCAGAGAGAAATCCGGACAAAGCTATGCCGAAGGTCAGAGTTTCGTCCGGGGAGATAGACAGACCTAAACCTGCTAATGCGGGTTCTGTGGGGATATTTTTAGCCGAGAGTACCGGCTCGGAGAAACCCACGTTAAACTCGGCCTTGTGCCACATACATCCCGCGTGGAGGGACTGTTAAATATCGGCAGTCGGGACGCAGTTCGGACGGACACTTCTATCTGCTGACTAATAACACTCTTATTTTGTATATATGTTCTGTTTTTTTCAATACACTTTTTCAACCTACCTTCTTCTTTCCGTGTCTTTCTTTCT
This sequence comes from Acanthosepion lycidas, assembly GCA_963932145.1. NCBI lineage: Eukaryota > Metazoa > Mollusca > Cephalopoda > Sepiida > Sepiidae > Acanthosepion > Acanthosepion lycidas. Next base: position 55,614,200 of record OZ010583.1, read on the forward strand.
GGCACCTAATAGACCACAACAGAATTGTTATAAAGATGCTGGTAACTTTAGATGATTTCGGCATTGATAAAATTACAGACATAATAAATAAAATATACAACAGCGGTGATATACCAGTAGACATAAGTAGATCCATTTTCATATAGGTGCCTAAGTAGGCAGGAAAAAACAAATGCGAAATCCATCGGACAATCTAATGAAACTAACAAGCCACATAACAAAACTTATCATTCGAATCCTGACGAATAGCGTTCCTGGTAGAATTAGACCGTAAATAAAACAAGAGCAGGGTAATTTCACCAAAGACACTTGAACAAGGAATGCTATTTTTATGTTCAGAATGATATCAAAAATAGCAATACAAATGCAAAAGGATGTATACCTAAGCAAAAACGTATGATAAACTGTACTACAAAGAACTGTTTGAACTGTTAGGTGAGCTTGAACTATTTAGGAAGGATGTCAGAATAATGCTGGACTTATACTGGCAGCAAACCGCCTGCATACGGATAGAAAATGAATTAAGTAAATGCAAAAAATAGAAAGGGGCATAAGACAATGATGTGCCTTGTCATCGGGCTTATTCAGCCTTTAAAGCGAGAGAATTGGAAGTCCAACTAGAATACATTATTGGCGGCCTCAGTCTTAACAACATTAGATATGCAGATGATATGCACATTTTGATAGCAGATCAAAAAGGAAACTACAGGAACTCCTACATAACTTAATTGTAAAGGAAAGCGAGAAGAAAGGACTAAACATTAATTCTAACGAGTTTATGTATAGAGGGTATCAACTGCTATTCAAAAACACTCACATAAGAGTGTTAGATTGGTACGAAGCCATTGAAAAATTTGATACAGGACAGATAGAGGGTAAGAGTGGCAGAGGAAAACAACGCATAACATACTTAGTGAGCTTGAGAAAATGGATTGTAGAACAAGGTTTAGGAGAGACGACATTCATTAAGGGATACAAAGGTTAAGAAATTAAAGATTAATGATTGACAACATCCTGAAGGGACACGGCACATAGAAGAAGAACAACCAACGTAAAAATGTTTTGTCTGCTGAAGGATTTTTTTTTAATTTGCTAAAACAGAACTACGAAAGAAAATGTAGTTCAAACAAATGTAACGTTTAATTTTTAAGACCAAGGGCACACAAAAAAGACAGACGACACGAGCCGAACTTAAAAAATGCAGACGATAAATTTATTAACGCACAAAAAAGGAAAGAATTACACAAATTAAGTTCTTTGTGTGCCAAATGATGGAAGTAACATGTATGTACAAATAATTACTGCAAATAAAATATGCCTCTTTTACAATAAAAATCAATGCTGCATAAGGTCCCCAGGAAAGGTAAGCAACATAAAATAAATGGAAAATGGGGAAAAGAACTGTGAATAATTTTCAAAGTATAGGTACATTATTCGAAGCAAAGTTCATGATAACAGTGAAGAACAAAAGAATCACATCAAAGAATTTTCCTGGATGTGGGAGCGACTTTGATGTTCCTTTCAAATACTCCTGTGGTGGTCGTCAAATTTCTTCTGTGTAGTTTGTTCGTTGACCGGACCAACCTGAGGCAGTTGTTCGTCGACTCCAACGAATTCAGTTCCCTTTTTTGCTTTTATTCACCAAGACAGGCTCCAGATTTGCTTCTCGGAATTTGTATGGAAATTTTTTGATTCGTTCCGAGTGAGAACCAAACGCAGTTATTTCCCCACAAATCAGAATGGTCCGAAAATATTTTTGAAATTCAAATGTTTAAGCAAGATTATTTATTTCGGAAAAATACCAAATTGTGGCACAAGGCCGGAGAGGAAATGAGGAGAGGCTGGTCTTGATTAGCTGTCTTAGTCCTAGTTAATCACAATTACGACCCATTCATTCATTACAATTTGCTCATTCACCACAAGAACTCATCCATCGCCACTCAATCCTGCATATACCATAATACCGCATATTCGCAGGGGACCTACAGAAGATCCCATGCCGTAAAAATTTCATTTCCTTGTAGCATCCCGCTACCCCTTTCTTATCAATGTTGAATTTTGTAAATTTTTGTGCAAAAAGTGGATCAGAGAGCCTACTCAGCTTAGTAAATATTTTCAGGAAATATAAGCTTCTAATTGGTCAATAAACACACAAGTGGGCGTTGCAATCCACCCATGTACAAATATTTTTCCAGAGCGTGACCACTTTAAGTTTTCCCGCCATTTTCTATGAGCCTGTCACGTGATTACATCAATTATAAATAGCAGACACGAGCTTGCTGCTTTCTCTTCTCTTCTTTACTCTTCCTTTTTCCTGTGAAGATGTGACCTTAAGGATTCTCGTCTCGACCACGGCCGGTCAGACGTTAAAAGCATATTCACGCATGCACGTACGTACGAACTTTTTCAACCTACATTACAAACATACAGAACATTTCCAAACAAGCAACAAGAACTTTTCTCTTTGAAATATTCTTCTAAAGCTACAGTTTATTTAGCATTTCTCAGCTTTATAATTAATTCAACTTTTGTGAGTTCAGATAAAAATATTTCACAGTCTAAGTAACATAACACCAACAAAACTAACTTCTACGCATGTACATCAATTACACAAAATACAAATCCTATTGTTTTGAAACCATTTTGTTCCTTCTAGTATTTCATGTTTTGTGGTATTTTACGTTAAATATAAATTGTGTGGTCTTGTTATTCACTCAGCAATAAACAGACATCTACAAGTGGTCCATTCTTATTAACATACCACTACATATGGTGATCCCGAGTCCTCTACATTATGGTGACCCTGAGTGCTCTACATCATTGTCCATGAAGTTCGTTTATATGAAAATTTCATGATTTATTAAATGATGGGACGGGAGGATGAAACCAGAAAACAAACTAAAAATTCAACACAAAGATAAAACTAAAACAAAACAATGTTAGTTGGATCCCTCCATCCCTCAAAATAATAAGAGTGGCCGCTGTATTCTGTCGATAGACAAAATCAAGAAGCACTCTCACTAATGGAATGTTTAAGCAAGAGCCTAACAAAGCGTCCGTTTTATCTAAGAAAAGCAGACGATACACTCTCAAGCAGCTTAAATTTCTTATACGGCCAGCATAAAATGTTCTCTCAAACTCAAGGACTACTAAGAGTCGCAAACTGTAGACAAAATTAATTTGTTTCTAAAAGAATCCATTAATGGAAACATGCGAAAATATGAACTTAATTGTAATTGATTTAGATATCCAAAACTGAAGTCTCTCTTGTTAGATTTACATATTTTAACTGTTTCAGATATACTAATGTTTTCTTTAAATGTGACAAAATCAGAAGCCTTCTTCCTATTCTCCTATGTACTGTGTTCAGGACGTTGGCGATCATGGCTCTTCACAATTTCCCGTTTTTTTGTAGCTCTTAATAAATTTTGTCTTTTTGTTATCCTTGTCCCACCATTCATTTTTTCAAACTCGCCAGTTAGGTTATGCACTGTTTTCTTCTTGCCTTCACTGTCCTGTGAGTATCAAATTTTCCAAGCACCCTTTCCTCATTATGTGCCCTATAAATTTCAACTGTTTTTTCCTGATGTTAAGTATAAATATCCTTTTTGTTCCTAATTTTTATAAAATTTCGTCGTTGTTCACGTGTTCGTTTCATGGTATCCTCAGCATCCTTCTGTAGAACCACATTTCTGGCACTTCAAGTCTCTTCTTCACCTGTGAGTAGATTGTCCAGTATTCATTGCCATAGAGCAGGAGACATTATTACATAATATTTCAGTACTGTTTTCTTTATTTCTAACGAATTTTTTTTTCCGTTTCTTTGCTTAGATTATGTAAGGTATATTTTTCTATTCCAGTGCGCCTGCGAATGTCGGTATTTCCGTCCTCTGTTAAAACACTTCCTAGATATATAGAATTTCCTGCTTGCTTTGTTTTGGCGTCTCCAGTTCGTAGTCCACATCTTGTGCTGCTTTTTTTGCTGACAACTTTATACGCTGTCTTCTTACAATTGAATTCAAACGGATCCCAAGAGAAAAAAAGGCTATGATGGTAGGATTAACTAGTTCTTAACTTTATCGCCAATAGGGAAATAAATGAATGAATGAATAAATAAATAAATAAATGAATAAAAATAAGAATAAAACGTTGGATCTCGAACGCAGCGTTGCTATTTAATTTTATTTTGCTCAGCTTTAACCTCGTCCCATTGACACATCAGAACAATTTACGAAATGTCTTGCACACTTTCACAAAAGCCACTTGCTGTTCGATTTCTTTCTCTACAAAAACCATCTAAGACGTCTGACATCTTGATCATTGCGGACAGACACTGGCCGGTCAGCTAGCCATTTTTTAAATTTTTATTTTTTTAATTATTTTGCGATTGTTAGAAACGCCATGTTGTGTCAGCCGGATATCCGGTAGTTCACTCTGGGTGACTATTCACTCTGTTGATTACCTGCCAGCAATTATTCAGCTTTCCACCCGCGGAAATGGTTTTGTTGAAAAGCAGACGACGTGACTTTACTTTTGATCAGTTGAGTAGATTTGTACCACGCGTGCTTTGTCTGGGAGTGAGTTGTGGACTGAGTTCGATCTTTGTTCCGTGCCTAACATTTGAGACCCTGTTTCAGACTGGCCCAAGTTGTCTACCATGACAGTTAAGCTGGTTTTATGGCCACTAAACTAATCACACGGAAAAAAAGAGTATTCATTCAAAAGTCCTTCTCGATTATACTCATCAGTTATCAATTAGAAAATAATTCAAATAGACCATCCAGCGCCATATTATTTATAAGCTGTTTATTAAAAAAAAATAATTGAAAAGATTTTGGAAAATATTATGACAATAAAAGAGAATGAAAAACAAAATGAAAATCCACATGCTCAATGTCGACGTGGCGTAATTGTTCGCAAGATTATCTCGTTTGTTCAATTAACACTAAGTAGTGAATTCGATTCTCACTCAGTGCTCTGTGGATACGGCCTTGTATCATAACTTAGAAAATCATTTTGTGCACTTCGACGTGGTAGAAAGTAGCAACCTTTTCTCGCTAGATAAATTACTATTGTGTAGTGTGTTAGATCCTCACTGAGTGCCCCATACATTCGGCCTTGTGCCACAACTAAGCTACTATTATTAAATCATTTTTGGGAACTTGTTGTGAACAAAACAAGATCTGAATTTAAAATTCAAATCCTAAGCAGTGACTCATTGATTTTGTTAGAAATTAAAAAAAAAAACTCGAATTTACAAACAAATCCAAAACAAAACTCGTGAAATTTCACACCTTGATGCGAAATGTTTTTCGGCCAATAGAAAACTAGGAAACATTTAAAAACAAAATTCAAATAATCTTCAATTCTCAGAAACAAATTATTTTACGGGGCTTTTCGCGAGCCGACGCGAAGTTTGTTCGTCGTCCAATGGAAAGGTCTGAATCATACCCGAGAGTGAATTCCCAAATGACCTTTTCAAGCCCCACAAACAAAATAAAAGACCAGAGAGAAGACGAGCGTAATAACATGTCCCTTGACAAACGTCATGCGATCGTTATTATCTCTACCTTTCTCCCTTACGTCTTTTATACTTTTATACTTAATAAACGAACGGAACATTTTAAGACTGAGCGATTACTTCAAAGACATTCCTACCCTACGATAACGCTCATACATACATACATACATACATACGTTCCTGCCTACGTACACATAAACTCATTCTTGCAAGGACTACTACGAACATTTTGACGACCTTGTATCAACCAAAATACATTAATTTTATTTGTAGAGACCTTAATTGATTTATATGTATGTAAATTTGTTGTTTCACTTTGCAATTTGATTTTCTTGTTTTATACTCCCCCTTATGGTGGAATATCTAACTAGCAAGGCCAAATCGAATTAACCTGTTTCAACACTCATACACTTCACTATAACTGATAACCCACTATAGTGCAATGCTTAACAAGCTTACCTCGCTACATCAGGCATGTCCAACTGGCGGTATACTTAATATTTCTATGCGGCCCACTGTAACCCTAAACCCTGTACCTTTTCATTTACGTGTTTCAAGAAAATTATTCTCAGATGGTATTAGTAAGTTCACTTCTCCATTGCTTTAAAAGGCGAAGCGGACAAAGACCTTTGCCGAGACACACTGGCTGGTGCGTTGGGCAAGAACCAGAGCTTATCTGGAAAACTCTTATGCATGTGGGGTAGTACATACTGCTGTGAACAATTCTTTTCGTGTGGGAAAAACATCAAAACTGCTGAAAGAAATAGGTTAAGTTATTCCCATTGAACTAACATTCTTAGAATAAAGACTGGTACCATAAAAGCAGATATTGACACTGTAGTGACGCAGTACATATTTGGTTAATTCCTCTCTCTGGGGATAAAGATGGCACAAGGCCAGCCCCCAGATGTACTTTCCAAATAAGGTCTCTTTCCATATTATTTATTTTATGAAGATCAAAAACTCTTGACGTTAGACAAGAAGTGAGCAATAATGATTCACAAACATATTGTTTCAAACGTAACAATTGAATTTATTAGTAATTGGTATACATGCATGAATACTGAGTGAAAAGGCCAGACAGAGTTGTGTCTCTTTGATTAGGTAAATAGTTGTACCCGAGTTCATATTATGAGGAAGTAATATTAAACTGTAATATTGAGTGTTTGGAATTATATGAACAAGTTAGGTTGAGTTCAAAGATAATACTTGCATGAATTAAGTATTGTTCATTTAACGTCTGACTGTATGAGTCGAGACGGAGTTCCTTTAGGGTCACATTTTGGCGGTGTCTTGAGATGTACGAGTGGCATAGATAAGTTAAGCTCGAGTCAAGAAGAACAAGAAAAGTTATTTATTCGTACGTTTGTACAAAATGTGGCACAAGGCCAAAAGTGGGGTTGGGAAAGGACGGTCTTCTTCTGTCTTAATTCTAAACTTAGCTAGTCACAGACACGGACCCAAACATACCAACAATATTCCTATCCCCAAAACAACACATTCACTCCTACCTTTCTTACTGCGTCCACCATAATACCTCAAATTCTCTATGAAATCCTAAACAGTCCCCATATGTACATTTCAAAGTCTTTGGGGGGAGGGGAAAAACAACTATTTAAAAAAAAACAATGATTATCTACAATATGAATTAATACTATTTACATGAAACAAAACAAAATAGGGTTAGTAATAACCCCCTCCCCCCACAATCCCTAAATGTGGCAGAAACATCAGTTAACAGGACGAAATAATTGCGGGATTATAACATTATAAAAAGCCAAGCATGTCCACAAGCACGCCCACAAACACGACACTCATTTAGACACAATAACAAATACGAAAACACACATACGAAACGAAAGTCATCCCGCATCCACCAGAGACCTGACATTACTGACCACCTAACGAGGGAGGGGATGGGGAATTAAACAAAAGAAAAATAGGGACAGAAATAAAAGGGACCAATGAGCATGCATACCCTAGCTAAGTTAATCAGAAACGGGAAACTAAAGATTCAAACAAAAACTCCTAAACTAGCCTAATATCCGGGCGGGTTGCCTCTGTTCAACCCTGGTAGGAGAAAATCCTGTACCTAACCGACATGGAAGTGCCACTCCAGGTCAGCCCCTTTCACTCTTACACAGTCGCGCAAGATTTACCCACCTTTTGCCGAATTCTGATGAAGAGAGTCGCCGCCTTTCCGTCCTAATCTTGACTTTAAGCAGATGCATAAAGTACAAGATCAGTCGGGAAGAGGTGAACTTCTTACCTCCATAGAATCCCTTCTGACGTGTCGACCAAATCACGACTCTCATACCTCCTAGCAAGCAGTGGAACACATAAAGTTCAGCCTTCGTCAACGGCGGTGCCACATTGCTACAAACAGAAGCGGCCTCAAGGACAAAGAACTTTCCGTGCAACATGCGAACCATGAGGCCGTCAACAAACTTACACAACGGAAGATCAGTAAAAACAGAGAATATCACACGTGTTAGGTTTATATAATGGTTGTGTATCACATGGTAGGATCAAATGGAAAACGCGGTAAAACAGATTTCTCGCGTGCAGGCGGTTTGATTGGTCGGAACTGACCAATCAACGAGCTAATTTGAAGGTGATTGACCAATGGATGCTCGTTGATATTTTGTACGAAAGTAGGATGTTATTTACCAGATAGGAAGAGTGCATTTCCTAAAAAGGGGAAAGGCTGGTTTGTTGTGGAAGATTCCACAAAATTATTATAAAAGAAAAGCAATGTCAAAATCACATTGAATTTATTTTATTTTGTGTATGTATAATTTCTTTTTTCTACTGTCAATAATACAGTATTTTCTTGTAATTATATATATGTTTGTTATTAAAATTTGATATTCACAACGTTTTTGAACTTTTAAATAAACGTAAAAATACGTTTGTGGCCCGATGAATATACCTAAATTTCTAATTTAGCCACTTAAGAAAAAAAGATTGGACAACCCTGTGTTAGATCACTTACGACTGAGTAGTGAGTTCGGTCCTCACTGTGTGCCCCGTACGTTAAGGCTTGTAACTTAAATAATCTACTCTTGGAAAATCATTTTTGGGAACTTCGGCGTGGTGTAATTGTTAGCAATCTTGTTTCGCTAGACCAGTTACGATTGAGTAGTGTGTTCGATCCTCACTGGGTGCCCCACACTTTTGGCCTTAGTAAATCATGTTCAATGTTTGAAGTTAAAAATTCCTTTACTGATGATGCAAATTGCATACAATGATTTTACAATGATATTCATCCTGTACTTGGCCTAAGAGCCACTCGAGGTAGAGAGTTTCAGTGTAAGAGACACCACCGTAAGCAAGGCGTCAATGCTACCAAATATATGGGGTCAGCAGAAGTGAAAGAGAAGGAAAAGCCTTTAGAGAAAACTGAAAATCCAATCCTAAACAGGAAACAAGGGAAAAACCTCTTCTCCTGTTCAACAGAAAGATGTTGTAAAAAGAGAATAGTTCTCAAAGTTCGAAAGAGATTAATCACTTTTTTAAGGGGTGTAAATATATTTTTAAATGATATTTTTAAATGATATGTAAAGGTTGAATATATCTTTTTCTGCGCGTCGGTTGGTCAGTGACAAGGATTTTTTTTTTAACCGTCCGTGTTTTTGCTCTCCAGAAATATGTTCTGGGAAATAGTGAAAAGATTTTGCTGTTTTTACTGAACCAATGCTTCATATATATATATCTTTAAAAGCGTTCGTGTCGATGATGTCTAACTGTGGTGATAAATACGCGAAAATTTGTGATCGTCTTCGCGGCTGCTTGTGACTATATATTCTATATAAGAAGTGAACATCAGTCGTGTATCAATATCACCGTTTATTTACTTAGGTGCTAATACCCTTGGGAATGGTATGAATCCTCTTCTCCTCCCCACAGCTGTGGGTAAATAGCAGGACAAACCAGGATCTATAGCCTTGGATGGCAACTGGTGTACCACAGAAAGAAATGGCAACCTACTGCGAGAAAAAAAAAATCTGTCTCGTTAGTCATGTATCGAAAGATACATTATCGCCAAAGCGTGTATCATACATGGTACATTACTAGCTGATGTAAACAGAAAAAAACACTTTAACAAAATATTGATGATTTAATCTATGTATATATAAAATTCTGAGACATCTGTTAGTCCGTCCTTCACACCCTCTAAAACAGCCATCACATTGACTGATCAAAACCAAAATTTGGGAAGCAGTGCAAATAGATAAGGGGATAAAAAGTACAGTTGTTTTTCTAGGGTGCGTAGCTTAGTACAAGAAATTTTCATTATTTCTTCTTTTTTTTTTTTTTTGAAAAAATAAAAGTTTTATTATTCATCATACAAAATATTCCTACAATTTAATTATTAAAATAACGAATAATTATTTAATAAAAATGCAATATTGTTTTTTGCATAGATTTAAGTTACATATATATATATATATATATATATATATATATATATATATATATATATATGTATATATATATAATCTAATACTGGTAAAATATAGTGCACAGTAGTAGCACTGTAAATATAAAAACAGTTAGGAGAGTAGATATAAATCCTCTCTTATCTCCGCAGCCTTGGATGGCAACTGCTCTCCTGCAGAAAGAAATGGCAACCTATTGCGGGAAAATATCTGACTCGTCAGTCATGTATCGAAAAATACATTATCACGTAAGCGTGTATCACACATGGTACACAACTGACTAAAGATGGTAACCCACCTGTCGCTACGGTCTGTCGATATTCTCGCACTAATACTGATATCTTTCAAGAGCTGAAATTTTATGGGGAACGATGACCTCAAGAGACTTGCGCGTGAGTTTCTCCGGAAGTTATTTTTTGGGAATGTGAATAATGTTTTTTTAATCAAGTTTCCGCCAAGCAATGCATTGAAACCACCGAGACACAAGGGATTACTGTGTGTGGGAGAAAAAAAAATCAAACAAAAAAACAGAAACACAACTAAGGAGGGAATGCAGAAGAAGAGTAATCAGGAGGGCAGTGGATAGCGATTGACATTGCATTTAAAATTTTTGAAGATTAAAGTTGGTTGGAAAGCATGGAGCCGGAAGAGAGTTCCACCAATGAGAAGTGCGAGAAAAGAAACTGTTAGTATAAAAATTACGGTTACATCCAGTCAACTCAACTGTAAATCGATGACACCTCGTTGCCAGTCTAGTAATGTGCTAAAATTCATAGATTCTAGGTATCTTAGTGAAGAGCAATATTTATTCTGTTATCTACAGAAATGTGGCACAAGGCCGAAAAGGGGATTGGGGAAAGGATGGTCTTCTTCTGTCTTAACTATAACTTCGCTAGCCGCAAGCACTGACCCAATCGTACAAAACAATATTCCTTACACCAAAACAACACATTTATACGTACCTTTCTTACTACAACCACCATAATACCTCTTAGTGAAGAGCTCATCCTAACAATTGCCATGAAAGTATTTATAAAAAAAGCAACCTAACAGCGATGGGTAAATGACTGAAGCCGAGCTGCTAGATCAGGACCAATAATATTTCTTATTCTTCTTTGGATCTTAGCAAAAAGCCCAAACTAAATAACAGAGGAATCGGACCATATGTGACAGCAATATTCTAAGCATGGACGAATGGCAGACTTATAAATATGTAAGATAGATTCAGGCGATAAAAATTGTCTCGCACGGCACAGTGAACCGGTATTCTTAGAAGCTGACCTAGCAATGGAGTCAATATAATTTTTCCCCTTCATGTCAACCGAGACCGTTAGCCCGTGAAAGCGCAACGAGTTACTCTTCTGGAGGATAGCATCAGCCATAGAAAAGCACAGAAAGTGCTCTCTCAGACGATTAATAGAGAGTAGCTTAGTTTTATGAACTAACCTGGTTGAGTTTTACAAAATTGAAGTTTTTTTGGGTTTTTTTTATAAGATTGCATGATTTTGGATTCGTTTTGATCTTTCTTTTGTCCAAATTTTACTCAAAGGCAAATTGTGATTAAAAACTATGTTCGTTGTTAATTTTTGGCAAAGGTGTTTGGCACTTCCGTCATTTCAAGTTTCTGTTCATTCACTTTTATCATAATACGGAACGAGGGAATAGTTTCAATTTTTGGCAACCAGGGATCTTCGTGACCACAAAAAAAAAAAAAAAAAAAAATGACCGTAGTGTCAAAAGAATGGCTTTTCATTCATGTGATGGAAACCTATGATGAACGTGAATTTATGCATTTTTTGTTATTAAAACTAATATAATGGAATATGCATACACCTGTGTTCCCCCTCACTGGAATATGATTGGCTGGTGTCAGTCATAAATACCGATGGGCGTGTAGGTACGACAGAGTCAAAAAGCCTTAGTCTGAGAGCTAAGTCTATAACGACGCCCATTGGACTACTCCATTGATCTACACTTCTTACCTGCGATTACGATGCGTACCAGTCGATTAATGCTACCGTATTCTACTTGGTTATAGTAGCCAAAAACCACTTAGCTACTTCGTTCAAGTATATACCTTTCCGGGACATATCAAAAACAGAAAACACTATTTACTTTTTAGATTGTTTATTTTCGCCATTAATTTATTTTATTGTTTATTGGAATCGTAGTCAAGACATCGGTTATATGCCATAAGTTTCAAACTTTATAAAATCGTAAATAATAAGAATGTATTTATATTATTTACATTGTTCAGACTGGTGTCCCCGTCTTTATTGCCATATTCACTTGTGAATATGGCAATTCAAGGAGAGGACAACAGTCTGAACAATGTAAATAATTAAAATACCTTATCTCAAAAATAGGCAGATAATAAGGATTTGCTTTTTAGTTGCTTCGCATATTTTTATAATTTAGTGCGGTGAAGTAATGGGTAGAGGCTTGGATTGAGGAATCGGAGAGCCGAGTTCGAATTTCAGTCAAATCCATTACATTCACTTGCGAGAATTCACTTGAGAAAGGTATGAATCTTCTTCTTCTTCTTCTTCTCTCCACCCCGGCTATGGGTAAACAGCAGGACCTTGGATGGCAACTGGTTTACCGCAGAAAGAAATAGCAACCTACTGCGGAAAAAAAAAAGCTACTTCGAAAATACATGATCGCCTAAGCGTGTATCACGCATGGCACATAACTGACTGAAAAGTTTATAAATTTACTATTAAAAAATGTTTTTATATTTTTTTCTTTATAAAATGCCCGATGGTGAATGATAAACATTGCATTGCATTTAGTCTTAATTGTAAAAATGTTGAAAATATAAAATAATTCTTGTAAATAAGCAATCTAATAAATAAATGTTTTATATTTTTGTTGTAAATTCTCAAGAACAAACAAAAATTTATAAATTCATGTTTGTCATATGTTTACAATTCTAATCATTGCTTTTTAAAACAAGAAACGTTACCGGGAAGTGACGATAGTTAACATAATAGCGGTGTCAAGGGAAAAGGTTAGTAGCGGTGTCAAGGGAAAAAAGTCCTTTGACGCTCCGTCTTTTTTGCGAGATAGATATTAATAAGGTATATAATCGTTTTTACGCTGCTTACCTGGGACATGAAAATTATATCAACGTTAGCACAAGATTAAATTAATTTTTTTTTAAAGTATTTCACCGCAACCAAGCCGGGATTGCCACTAGTACGCAAGGAGTTCCAGAGAGTGAAAGTAAGAGAAAAGACTGTGTATAGGGGGAATTGAGGAAAGGATAAAAAGAAGGCGGATCAAGGCACCGGAAGATGTTGATTGACATTACATTTAAATTTTTGAAGATTATATTAGGTTGGTGAAAAAATAATGACGTAATAATGTCGTTTTTTGACGTTAAAAATACGTCAAAAACGACATTATTACGTCATTATTTTTGCACCAACCTAATAGTTATCAGGAAAGCATGTAAGAGGAAGGGAGTGTCACTGTTGGGAAGCACGAGAAAAGAAGCTGTTGGAGTAGAAGAGACGGTTACATTTAACTATTTCGACAATAAAAGGGGTGAGACCGAGATGCCAGCCTAGTAGCACGCTTAAATTCATGCAGTTGGGGCGCCAGTGAAAATAGCTCGTCAGGAAAATATTTGTAGAAAAGACAGAGAGAAGCCACATCAAGTCTGTGAGAAAGTGACTTCAGTCGAGCTGTCAAGTCAAAACCGATCACATTGCATATCTGTCTTTGGACTTTGTCGAGAACCTTGAGATGAACAGACCATGTAGGGCAACGATTGAGAAACGCTGGGTTTGACATCCTGAATTGAACATCTACGAGGAGAGAATTAAATTATTAATACCTCTCTTTTATATTTTTATCGTAGTTGACGCGTTAAACATAAAATATGGATGCGTCCTTGACATGGTAACTGAATCCGTCACGTTTAGATCCTGTCCAAACAAGGAAGGCAGTTTCAAACTGACACTATATAGACATCGCTAAATACGTTTACTATGATTATAATAACCCCAAATAATGTAAGTGATTGAAACCTTTATTATTATAACCAAGAATTTTCCAACTATATGTCGCATGTGTAGAGTAAAATTATTTTTCTATGTGGCGTGTCTCTTCAGGGCGTAAACAATCATATCTCTCTATAATTCCTTGCCCTTTGCAGCTCTTAATATATTTTGTCTTTTGTCTCCCCTAAACCTTGTTCCGCTATCTATTCACCGAAGCACGGCAGGTAAGTTATGCGTTGTTTTTCTCTGCCCCCTTTTGACTTCAATCTATTCTGTGCGTTTCAAATTTCCCAAGCGCTCTTTCCTTATTATGTGTCCGCATTATCTGTTCCTGGTGTTAAATATAATTTTCCTTTACGTTTTTTTTTTTATTCAAGAACTTCGTTGTTGCTTACGTGTTCGGTTCAAGGTCAGTATCCTACTATTACTTATCGCAAATATGAATTCACCCCAAGAAATTATACATTTTAAATCAAAGTTTGTTTGCTTTTTTTTTTATTATTTAATTTTTGTCACTCTTTTGAAATTATAAATTTTAAAGCAAAATTTGTTTAGCTTGCCTTACAACAACTTAAAATCCTCAGAATGAAAAATTACCAAAGATCAGGGAGTTATTCACATTGTGTAAGTGCGGATGATATTCGAGATACTTAAAATGAATTTTTTACAATTAAAAAAAATGTTTTTGCCTTGTTAATCGGACTGAGCGCGGATAGAGCAGACCCCACATTTAGAAATAGCGCCCTAAAGTCGCCTACATTTGAAGCGATCTGAAAAGGTAAACTTAACCGGAGTCCAATGTAAGGGTTTCGCTCTGGGAGAATTTGATGTGAATTTTAGTAAATATAAATTCTTTTTGTTTCGGGGAGAGTTAATATTTTGGGGTGAATTAATAGAACTGATCCCATTCTGCCTTCATATATTAGATGTTTATGACAAATACGAATCTTTTCGTCAACCCTTCCGGGATTCGGAGTGAATATCATGCGCTCTATTGGATCTTACTGGATTATATTGGTAAAGTCTAGATTAATTCCAGGTTCAAATCTTCAACTCGTCAAGCACCAATTATTTTTTTTATTCGTACGTTAATTCTTACTGCGTTTTATTATTTCTTATTTTTCTCATAACGTCGATGATGTCACGCTGACCTGCATGAATCTGTACCCTATCATCGTTAAAAGAACACAAATGTAATTTAACGCGTATAAGCTTTAGAGTGTAGTCAGAAAATTATCCACTTCCGAGGCAACCCCGCTTGAACATCACCTCGTCTGTTTTCTAAACAATCTTTCCAGCTATTCGGATTTACAAATGTAATATTTATTAAAAACAGTAAATTCTTTTGTCGATATGATATTGTAACAATTCTCAGCTTTTTCTTTGCCAGAGCTGACGTCATTGTCGCCATGAGCCACCATTTTGTATTTATTTAATCAAGAAGACAAAACTTTTAAAAAATCTTGTAGAAATTCTGAAACTGGGAATCTCGTGCATCATTCTTGTTTATCCAAGAAAATATTACCGATCGTTGCAAAACTTTGCAATTACTTTTAAGCTGACCTTTTTATTAGACGCGTGTCTCATTTTTAGCGTACGATATAATTGATATAGACCCCGTTTTAAAACGGAAGAATGAAATTTCCTAGTAGTTCAAAAATATAATGGAATACGATATTAAATGTTCTCTGTTATATCAAGTATGACGTTTGTAGCTTACATAGGGTGGTAATAAAATTTATGCTGTCTTGTGCTTCCATTGTGTCGTAAAAGAAAGGGTTACTGAATGAGGAATAACCAAAACGGAGGTTGGAAATGAAATTGTAATATTTATAACATCAATAAAATACAATACTCGCCAGCGGCCTGAAGTAGGTAAACCACTGCTAATGGTGGACTACTTAGACAGTCTATTGTCCCCACTTACAATAGTGTCCAACGTATTTATGAGGATTGGGACATACTTATTAGTGTTCATAGGTACGGTATATAGCACATAGCGAATGCTCGGATAGTTTTTATTCTTTACTTCTATCAGTTCAGACTTTTACTGCTAGAACACGCCATGCTTCTTCCACAGAGTCTAATCAACCTGTAGCTCAAATGTAAAGAGAAGGTTCCATTCAGACAGCTTTTTCCCTACAATAGTTACTAATATGTAAAACAGTCTCCCGCGTGGGTGCGTCCCTGAAGACTTCAATGTCGACCTATTCAAATCAAGGTTCAGTCTTTAGCTATTCTGTAATACTCATAATCTTTAATTTTACCATCTCCTCTTTAAGAGTAACGTTTTCAATTGAGTGACTCCACGGCTTGCATAGGGTGGAATTTAGTCTGAAAAAAGAATGAAAAAAAGGAAAAATATTTTTTAAAAATAGCAAAAACTTTCATTTTCGATGATGCATTGTTGATGTACCTTGAAAATAGGAGATTACCATATGATTAGTTTAAACGGATCAAGCAAATGGCGTTGTCGCATTCGGTGATATCGAACAGTATCGAGTCTTCTTTTTCTATAGACCGTGTCCCGTCAGGACGTGAGCATTCATGGTTCTCTTCCATTTCCTGTCCTTTGCGACCATTACTAAGTTATGTCTTTTTTTCTGACTCGGAATTCCTGTTCCGCCATGTATTTACACAAACTCGTTAAGCAGGTTACATGATGTTTTTCTCTGTCCCACTTACTTTTAGTATGTCCTGTTGGTATCAAAATCTTAGAGGCGTAAGCAGGACAGATCTTAGGGGTACAGGCAGAACAGATCTTAGGGGTACAGGCAGGACAGAAGTACAGACAGGGCAGATCTTAGGGGTACAGGCAGGACAGATCTTAGGGGTACAGACAGGACAGATCTTAGGGGTATAGGCAGAACAGATCTTAGGGGCACAGGCAGGACAGATCTTAGGGATACAGGCAGGACAGATCTTAGGGGTATAGGCAGAACAGATATTAGGAGTACAGGCAGGACAGATCTTAGGAGTACGGGCAGGACAGATCTTAGGGGTACAGGCAGAACAGATCTTAGGGGTACAGGCAGGACAGAAGTACAGACAGGGCAGATCTTAGGGGTACAGGCAGGACAGATCTTAGGGGTACAGACAGGACAGATCTTAGGGCTATAGGCAGAACAGATCTTAGGGGCACAGGCAGGACAGAAGTACAGGCAGGACAGATCTTAGGGATACAGGCATGACAGAAGTACAGGCAGGACAGATCTTAGGGGTACAGGCAGGACAGATCTTAGGGGTATAGGCAGAACAGATCTTAGGAGTACAGGCAGGACAGATCTTAGGAGTATGGGCAGGACAGATCTTAAGGGTACAGGCAGAACAGATCTTAGTACAGGCAGGACAGATCTTAGTAGTACAGGCAGGTCAGATCTTAGGAGTACAGGCAGTACAGATCTTAGGGGTACATGCAGTACAGAGGAAAAGCTTTGTAGACGAAAATGCAGATTGTGAACCAACGGA
This sequence comes from Acanthosepion lycidas, assembly GCA_963932145.1. NCBI lineage: Eukaryota > Metazoa > Mollusca > Cephalopoda > Sepiida > Sepiidae > Acanthosepion > Acanthosepion lycidas. Next base: position 55,631,638 of record OZ010583.1, read on the forward strand.
TGGAACTAGTTTCATGGTCACGCTGGAAAAACAGGCAAAAAAAGAAAAAAAAAACGATATATCGATATATATCTCATTATTTTATGCTGACTAAGTTAATGAAACGCATCCTTATTATCAAAAAACCGAAACAATCCTGTGGTGAACTTTAAGAAAATTCCGTGTTTGAAATCATGGATTTACGGTTGGTTCAACGGTTAGCGGCTCGAAACAAGAAACAGAGTTCGAATTCCAGTCAAGTACGATAGATTCGCTTCCGTACACCCCCTCTTGAGAAAGGTATCAATCCATTTCTTCTTCCCCAGGTATGGGTTAAATATTATGTCACACTGGGATCGCTTGTCTTTGGCAACCAGCCTAAGGCAGGAGAGTTCACTGAATTCCCAAACGCGGGTAGAGATGGAATTTTTATCGGTCGTCCAATGGAAGAATATCCCCGACAAAAATCAGATATTCCTCAAAGAACAGATATTAGGCGTGGACCAATCATCCAACCTCATGGAGCAATTCAATATACCAGGATGATAGCTACATGCTTCGCCTCATTTAGAAGTGTTTCTGATCCTTTGCCTACCTTTTCCCTGAACAGGCTTACCCAAATCAATAGCGTTACCATTACCATGTCCTGTCAGAATTCACTTAGTCTCCCATTGATCCGTGGTTACAATGAAAAGACAACCTTACTTTGGCCTTACACAGACGGGAAGGCGTCTAGCATAAGTTTTCTATCTTTATCTAACTTTATCTTTTTCTAATTTTATCTTGTAACAGGAGTCTGTCCATTAAGTGAACTCTTGTAATCATGTCCGGAGTAAAAGAGTTACCGGATGATATGTTGCGGTGTATCTGTACTCTACAGATACACCGCAGAATCAGTTCTGCAAAAACTCGTTTGGTAACCATCGAGTTTCGGAATACCCCAGAAAGTATTGTAGCAATAAATTTCGAAATTTTAAAGCCGTAGAGAAAATGTGTGCTGCCTGTTGGTTAACGCTATGGTCAATGCACTCTGTATCGTGAGTTCAATCTCAAGACGTGACACATCGCACTAATAAACTTACAAAAGGCATGAATCTACTTCCTATCGGTAAATAGTCGGACAGAGGGACTGCTTTAGGCCTGTAAGGAAGATCATTTTAGGAAGCAGGCTTGGTAAAAAGTTAGTTGTTACTGAAACCGAAAGTGTATGACTTGGGGTGTTTGTGAACTACAAGACGTCTGTAGGAATAAAGAAATGAAAAAAATACTAAAACTTTTTAAAATTGTGGATATGATGGCATTCCTGTAATTGTCCTGAAGAAATGTGTTCTTGAACTGGCTCCTGTTCGCGCTAAAATCTATAATAAATCTCTTCCTGCTATCCTGCTTGTTGAAAATCATCTTCAATTTTTAAGAATTCACGTGAACCGTCTGATCCTTTTATCTATCGGCTTATTAAATGCAAAGTCGGTCTTGGCCCTCCCGCTAACTTGGAGCATGTGCATGTAAATTTTGGTGCAAATCCACCGAAAATTGCGGCCCTGCATTTGTTACATACACACACACACACACACACACACACACACACATCCTGCCTTTTATAGATAGAGATTATTGCTGAAAGTGTCTATCTAACTTCAGACAAGAATATTGAAGCTCAAGATGTTACTTTGGATATTTGACAGGGTTTGACATATGGGTCTTCTTCACAAGTTTATGGCTATTTCTGGACGAATTTTTTTAACTGATTCAGTCTTTCTTATCAATACACAAAATGAAATGTTTTCCTGAAGGGCCACTCTTCTAGATATTTTTGCATAAATGTAGCTGTCTCCAGAAGCTAAATTCCTTGAACCTATGTTATTTCTAATTTTCATCAATGCCCACCCTGATGGCATCCGTTCTCAATTTTGTATCTATGCTGGTGATACAACTATTTACTCTTGTCTTAATACTAAGTCTGATCGGTTCGATAAGGTCAAATTGGCAGCAGATTTTTTAAAAAATGACCTAAAATCTGCTGTTAACTGGGTCAAGGAATCGCTGGTCAATTTTAACGCCTCCAAAATGAAACTACTATCTATTAATCGTAGGGTGCGATCTCTTTCTGCTTTTCATCAGCAGAGCTAATGCTAACCTCCTCCTTCCCGAGGCTAACGTTTTCTACCAACATGAAAAGGAAAGTGTATATTGAATCAATTACTAAGTTGGTTTACTTTTCGTGCTAGATCATTTTTCTCACTAGAATCCACCTTATATAGTAATGTCTACTATTCGTCCATGTATTTATTATTGCTGCAACATATAGTATGGTTTTTCTGCTATATATTTGGAGATTCCTGATAAAATCCGAAGAATCTGCAATGTTAGTGGTCCTTACCTGATATTTCGACTTTTCCAACCGTTGCAATGTAGCTTCCATGTGCCTTTTTCTATAAATACTTTCATGGTAATTGTTTTGATGAGCTTTCCTCTATGGTACCTAGACTTTATGAATTTGAGCGCGGTACTAGATTGACGGCAACGTCTCATCATTTTACAGTTGAAATGGCTAGAAGTAACCGTAAGTTCTATGCTGACACGGTCACTTCTCGCTTGTAAGACTCTATTCCTGCTTTCCAGCGAACTTTGATTTAAAAAAAATTAAATGCAATATCATTCGTTATCTTCTTAATTCCTGATCTTTTATTGTTTTCACCTCTTAATAATGTCGGTGTTTTTCTTATATCCTTTCACACTCAGCGTCTTAGTGGCTATGTTGCCTTGCTTGCCGCGAAATGATAAAATGCAGAGAATTTTCAATTTTTTCCTTAGTACGAAAAATTTCTTTTGTTGTTGTTGTTGTTGTTGTTGTTGTTGTTGTTCTTCTTCTTCTTCTTCTTCTTCTTCTTCTTCTTCTTCTTCTTCTTCTTTTACATATATTTTTTTAAGCGTTTCACCCCAAGCAAGGCGGGAAGCCACTAGGATGCAAGGGGTTACAGAAAATTTGGAGCAAGATCAGATAGGAGTGATAGAAGAAAGGATGAGGAGAAGGGTAGTGGATAGATCAAGGCAACTGGAGATGTCGATTGACATTACATTTGAATAGTTGGAGATTATAGCTCTCAGGGAAACTGGAATAGGGAAGTGAGTTTCACAGGCGAGAGGTGCGAGACATGAAGTAGAAGAGACGGCTGCATTTAGTAGTGAAAGGTTGAGAGCGGGATGCCCGCCCCGTAGGGCGCTTGAACTTATGAAGTCTGGGAACCAGCGAATGCAGCTCCTCGGAGCAATTACCATGAAAGTATTTGTAAAAAAGACAGAGAGAGGCGACGACGTGCCTGTGAGAAAGTGACTGCAGACGAGATGCCAGAACAGGGCCAATTATATTGCATATCCACCTCTGGAGCTTATCAAGAAACCCGAGGCAAACAGAAGGGGCTCCAGACCATATATGGCAGCAATACTCCATGCAAGGGCGAATTGTTGATTTGTAGATCTTAAGGATCGATTCCGGGGAGAAAAATTTCCTGGCGCGGCACAGGGAGCCAACTTTCCTTGCGGTGGACGAAGCAATTGACTCAATGTATTTGTTCCATCTCAGGTCAGCAGTCAGCGTGAGACCGAGCAGGTGCTCTCGAAAAGTTGAGCGTCAGACATTCTAATGTAGGGCAGAGAAGGATCTCTGTGGTGATTAATAGAGAGCAGTTTTGTTTTTGAGTTATTAAAGTTGACCAGCCGATTCCTGCCCCAGTTCACAACCGATTGGAGGTCCTTATATATATATATATATATATATATATATATATATATATATATATATATATATTAAAAAGAAGAGAAGAGAGGTGCCGTAAACGTTTTTGGTTGTAATGTGGATTTATTTAGAAAAAAATATTATGCTTTGTTTTACATAATGTTACACTACACGTGTTTCTGGTCTCGTGACCGTCTTCAGGTAAAAGCGGAGATTTCCACATATTATTAAAAATAATTAACTTTTTCTTTTGTTTTTCAATGTTAAATATTCTCGATATGAGACATTTTCTGTGTTTGTAACCCGAATTTCTTTCTTGAATTGGCATTCACATTACAACCAAAAACGTTTACGGCACCTCTCTTCTCTTCTTTTTAATATACATACTTTTCTCTCGTTGGAACCACTACAACCTCTTTCTTTATATATATATATATATATATATATATATATATATATATATATATATAGCGTCCCTTCAGACCTGCGCCATCATGGCTCTCTAAAATATCCTGTCCTTTGTAGCTTCTAGTAAATTTTGTTTTTATTACCCCTAAACTCTGTTCTACCAACCATTTACACAAAGCAGCCCCTCTTACTTTCTGTCTGTTCTGTTCGTGTCAAAATCTGCAAGCACCTTTTCCTAATAGTTTGTCCTAGAAATTTGAACTATTTCTATGTATACGTGTCGCTTTTGTTACCATTTTTCCTAAAACTTCCTCGTTGCTCACATATTCAGTTCTATCCTTCTGTAGAACCATATCTCTTCTTCATCTGTGAGGAGATTGTCCAGCACTCTTTTCTTTTTTGTTGTTGCTAACGACGTTTTCAATTTAACAATTCAAACAAAATAGTTGAATAAACCGTTTTATTTTGCCGTATTTCACCAAGAAAAGAGTGTATTACAGTTGGGTCCAACTGTCAACGAAAGCAACAGATTAAATATATCAGGAATATTGTGTGGGTTCACAGAAGATAATTCCATACAACAAAGCACACTAATCAGTAAATCTTAATGAAGTTTGGCTAACAGAGTAATGGAAGAAACGTCTCTTCATTAAAGGATTCAATTTCTTTTTTTTTCTTTCTAAGGTGATAGACTCTGTTGTTGCGATTTATTTAGCAATTCTCAATTACCTGTCAGGTCTGAGTTCCTCAAAAATGAATTTATTCAATCAATTTCATTTCTCAACACAAAAGTAAAAGATTGCAAGTGCTAACATCATTGGCATACTCCTCCGCGGTCTTTTGAACAGGAGTAGGGGTATATCAATTGTTTGTTCCTGTTTAGCATTGGTTTTCCGCTCCCTTCAGAAATCTCTTCCGACACTATACTCCTTACATCTCCGTTTAAACGCTGACATTTTATTTATTATTTATTTATGTTCTTAGGAGTAGATAGGTTGGCTTATCGTCCGGTTCACACTCCTCTCCTGTCTTTTGAAACAGAGTAGATGTTTATCCCTTGTTTTCTGTATGGAATTGGTTTCTGATTTCTTCTAAAGTCTATATCAATACTATACTTCTAACATTTCCGCCTAAACGCTAAGTTTTTGCTTATTATTTATTTATTAATTTTTCTCAATAGGAGTAAATATGTTCGCCTATCGTCCGGTTCACACTCCTCCGCGGTTTTTTGAAACACAGTAGAGGTTTATCCATTGTTTTCTGCTTAAGGATGTGCTTCTGGTTCCTTCCAAAGTCGTCTCATTCTCTTTCAATCGCAGTCGCCGCTTGCGTTTTAGTGGCATTATCGCCTTGCTTGGGGTGAAATGAATAAAAAAAAAAAATTAAAAAAAAATAATTATGTGAGTTCGTTTTGTTTTCTTATTTAAAATCCACAATCTTTATTTTAAAACTTTTCATGGAAATAACTGTTTTTGTATTGTATATGCAGTGAAAGGGAGTATCGTATCATTGCAAGGTTTGAATTATTTTTTTTTTGCATTTTCTTATCTGCTTGTCTTCACAGATGAAGAAGAGATTTGAGGGAAACAAAAACATGGTTTTATGCTTCAATACCTTGAGCAGAAGATGTCAGTCAGGTATGTGCCATGCATAATACACGCTTAGGCGATCATGTATCTTTCGATACATGACTGACGAAGCAGTTTTTTCCCGCATTAGGTTGTCATTTATTTGTGCGGTAGACCAGTTGCCATCCAAGGCTAGAGAACCCGGTCTGTCCTGCTATTTACCCATATCTGTGGGGGGGGAGAAGAAAAGGATTCATACCTTTCCCAAGAGTATTAGCATGTAAGTGAATGTAATGGATTTGAATAGAATTACGTCCTAGTTATGACGATAAACTACATCCGCGTTCAGGATATGACGATAAACTACGTCTAATAGCAAGGCCTCTGATCCAAAGAAGGTTTTGATGAGCGAGGGAACCACCTCTTAATTGCTGATGTTCCCAGGTCCACCCTGATCCGGGGTGGTAGAACCTGTTCGGGTCCCTGCTATGGGCAAATAGTTAACACCCAAACTGCGGTCAAAACACTATTAAAATGTAAAAAATAGGTTTTAATACCAGAAATAATTTGTAAAAAGATTATTACCAGCAATACATTATTACCCGCAATACATTTTTGAAAAAATATTAACAGCAATACATTTTTGAAAAAAAAATATTAAGTGCTATACATTATTGAAAAAAATTATTACCAGCGAAACATTTTGAAATAAAATATTACCAGCAATATATTTTTGAAAAAAAATATATTGCTGGTAATATTTTTAATATTGCTGGTAATAAAAAATATATTACCAGCGATACGTTTTGTAAAAAAATATTACTAGCGATACATTTTTGAAAAAAAAATATTGCCAGTGATACATTTTTGAAAAAAATAAAATATTACCAGCGATACATTTTTGAAAAAAAAATATTACTAGAAATAGATTTTTGAATGAAAAAAAATATTATCTGCAATACATTTTTGAAAAAAAAAAAAAAAAAAAAAATTGGCAGCTGTTAAAATTTTGTCGCCATTAAATGACAAATTGAGGATGATATGCCGTAAAAGAAACGAAACGAAACCGAAATCCTAAGACACGTTGGAATATCGAAAGATACCCTTCAAAAACTATGCAAAGTATTAAAAAACAGGAAATATTCGTTAGAAACAAACAAAAAAAAAGACTGTACAGTTATGTATAATCGGTATTCTTATATGGCAGTGAATGCTGGACCACAGATGACGAAGAGACTTTCAGCGATAGAAATATGGTTGTACACAATGATGCTGAGAATAACATGGACTGAGCATGTGAGCAATGATGAAATTTTAGAGAAAATAGGAACAAAAAGGATACTTATACTTAACAACAAAAAGAGACAGCTGAAATTACTAGGGCACATAATGAGAAAAGAGAGCTTGGGAAATTTGACACTCAAAGGACATATCGAAGGCAAGGAGGACAGAGAGAAACAGCGCAAAACCTACCTAATAAGCTTCTGAAAATTGATGGCAGAACAAAGATTAGGAGATTTAACAAAAATACAAAGTGTTACAAATGACAGGAAATTGTGGAGAGCCATGATCACCAATGACCTGAAGAAAAACAGCACATAGAAGAAGAATCTACCCCAATCTGTTAGTTCTGTCAATTGAGGCTATGCTATAATTTGAGAAATTAAATGTCATTTGTATATTTAAAAAAAATAAGTAAGCTGAGTAGAAAAATAAAATCACTGTTTCAGCTCAGGTTTTTACATTGTGGAATAAAAGGAAGACTGGAAATCCCTTCAGGCAGTACCTTTCTTTCGAGAAGGGGTTGGGTTTAATGTCAGGTACCTGATGCATTCCTAAAAGGGGAAGTGCCAAATGGATTTTAGCAATTTTCCCACGGTGTAGACTTTAAACCCTCTTTAAACTGACCCTGTGTCACATTCGTAAGCGCACCGAAAAATGCACAGATACATGCACATACTCAACAGATAAGACATAAAAATGTGCAGACGACGCTATGCTGGTTGTTAATGGGAAACCAATAATGTAAGATTTACAATAATGAAAATAATAGTTAAAGAAAATTAGTTGAATCACATGTATGTTGGTCCCAATAATTCGTGAATGATTTTGGACCTCGAAGGCATTTCAAATAGAACGCTCCATCTTTCGGTCGCAGTTCGCTAGAAGCCGCATAATCTTCAGCTACATTTCCATAAGTCCAGATGTTACCTGCAACCAACTGCAGAAATGGGAGAAATGGAGAGATAAAGAGAGGAAAAAAGTGAGAGAGACAGACAGACAAACAGAGAAAGCCCGTATTCTTTCCCTTTCCACTCGCGGCCGTTGTCAGTTAAATTAAACTCTAAAAGAACTGTGTTTTATTTTCTATTTTCTTTTTTCTTGTCTTTTTTTTTTTTAATTTTTTTTTTTTTTTTTTTTAAAATAGATTCGATAATTAAAACCTAAACTGGTTACTGCGTGTTTGAAGTATTAATTAGAATTTGAAACGTTTTCATAATGAAATAAAGTCAATTCTGTTCTCCTATTCAAATCTCGGGAATTCTGATCTCATTTGGGAAAAGGCACACGTTCGCTTCATTGTATTGATTTGCATACTTTCCAGATTTTTACAAGAAGCATGAAGCATGGCTTTTCACTTAAAAAATTAAATTACAAGGAACGAATTCGATCAGTTACATAATACGAGCGCAACAGATTTGCTCGCATGAATTTGATTTTAAATTTTCTTTTGCAGAGTTTTTCTTTTTATATTTATCAAACTTAGGTTAAGTCTGGTGCAGTTTTATAAATATAAAACTTCCAGAGAGGATCGAACTCGCGACAGAAGTAATAGTCTTCGTTCTGCAGCCAACTTCCCACAGACGCAACGTTGCAATCATATAGATATACTCTCAGTATTTCCAGCAGAAACTTTTGAAGCCTATTCTAATGCTGCTGACAGAAGCAACGTAACAAGTCTATGCCTAGTTTATTTCCAGACAAACGCTGTAAGTCTACCGCTATTTCCAGAAGTGAGCCTATAGATACTCTGTCGTTGTTCCCAGAAGCAATGCAGCAAGGTCATCGATATTTTATCTCTATTACCAGAAGAAACGTCACAAGCTAATCACCACTTTATCGCTATTTCCAGACGAAATGCTGCAAGCCAATTGTTTCTCTACTGTTATTTTGGAAAGCAAAGTTGCGATCATATCGCTACTCTATCACTGTTTCTAGAGGCAAAGTTGCAAGCCGATAGATACTTTATCACTATTTCCAGAAGAAACGTTGCAAGCCTATCGCTACTCTATCGTTATTTCCAGACACAAAGCCGTACGCCTATCGCCACTCTACTGCTATTTCCAGAAGAAACGCTATGAACCTATCATTAGTCTATTGCTGTTTCTAGAACCAACGTTGCAAGTTAATCGCCACTTTATTGCTATTTTCAGAAGAAACTTTGCAAGCCAATCGCTACTCTACCGTAGAGTAAGAAATGTTGCAAGACTATCGTTACTCGATAGTTATTACAAGAAGAAACATTACCAGCCAATCGACTCTTTATCGCTATTTCCAGAAAAAAAAACGCTGCAAGCCAATTGCTACACTACCGCTATTTCAGAAAACAACGTTGCAATCCTATCGCTACACTATTGCTGTTTCTAGAAGCAAAGTTGTGAGCCTATGGGTACACTATTTCCCGAAGAAACGTTGCAAGCCAACCGCTCCGCTATCGCTATTTCCAGACGCAACGCTGCATGCCTATTGCCAGTCTACTGTTATTTCCAGAAGCAACTTGATGAGCCTATGTCTCTAACCGATACTCCATCTCTATTTCCGTTGATAATGGTTTAATCAGAAATGACGATAAGTGGCAGACGAACGGTCTCTATCTTCGCCCTCTAGAGACCACTATTTTATAGATAACTATTCTTTGTCCTCTTAGCTAAAATCATTCATGAAGTCCGCTCCACTCA
>OZ010583.1:55643787-55663787 GCA_963932145.1 Acanthosepion lycidas
CTTTCTTTCATGGTATTTTATGCAGTATAATCTTTCATGGTGATATATGCAGTATAATCTTTCGTTCATAGTATTTTCTTTTTCACGGTATTCTTTCTTTCTTTCTTTCTTTTTTCTTTGCCTCTTTCTTTGTTTGTTTCTTTCCTTTTTTTATAATATTTCTTTCTTTCTCAGTATATTTTTCATAACTTTTTTCTATCTTCCACAATATTTTCTTTCTTTCCTTTCACATATGTCTCTCTCTTATTTTCTTTCTTTCTTTTTTTCTTTTCTTTCTTTCTTTCTTTCTTTCTTTCTTTCTTTCTTTCTTCGATTATCAATCATATCCAACTGTTATTCATACGTCTTGTTTTTTCTTCCAGCAAACCATGACCCTGAAAAAAAGGTTGTCTCCTTTTTATTCAACTTTTGAGCTTGCATGAAAAAAAACTTTGTCCTCTAAGGAATTTATTTTCCAATAACGCTGCCGCATAAATAATATTATTTTACTGCATTTTAGATCACATAGGCACCAATGTACGTATAAAATATGTAAACCGACATTTGTAACGAATATTGTTGCAACAACTTTATGATGGGAATTATTATGTATTATTCAGTGACTGACGTATGTTTTGTCTGTGAGTGTGATGATTGAATACACCCTTCCACACATGCACACACACACACACATGCACATACACACACACACACATACGCTCTCTTTCTCGCTCTCTATTTCGTTCTTTCTTTCTTCATTTATACATACATCGCTCTACTGATTACTATATCCGCGATAATTCATCAAGATACAACCTCACATTTATGGAGGGTTAGAGCTAAATCACACAAACGATCTAGGCGACAACCTTTAGAGAGAAAGAGAAACAGCAACCTGTACTATTCAAATATATTTAATATCCAAACAGAAAAAGAGCAATGAAGAAATAGAAGTGTTTGCAGACAATGTGCGTCTGCCGACTAAGCTTAGGAGAAAAGCTGTTCGGACATCTCATCGACAGTACCTGATTCTAAAGGCATGCTTATTGAAATAGTGATAATTTCTCTTAAGCTTACCAGCTCCGTTCTTTTGTAAACGGAATCCACAAATTGTAGTTTGTGGCGAAGGGAGAAGCCTTGCTTTAAGGTGTCTGAGTAATGTGGTTGAAGAAACAGGGGATGAACCTTTGCTTTTGGCGCTTATATAGCCAGTGGTGTGTTACCGTTACAGAAACAGTAATTTACCCTGTCTTCAGCCATTTTACATCTTCGTTTTATTCTAGGTTTGATTAGTCACGTTTTTCGATTGGTTATATCAAATTTCAGTACTTCGTCTTTTCTCTCTGTTGTGGATTCCGAGATGAAATCCGGTCTCAAATGAATGACAAACGCAGTAATGAAATATAATAAATAAATGTATTGACGTAATAATACAATTGGTAATACGGTTAGTAGATCCAGAAACGCGGTTAGTAGGAATAATAATAATAATAATAATAATAATAATAATAATAATAATAATATATATATATATATATATATATATATATATATATATATATATACAGTCTGGTAAATCCAGTCTCGAAGTAGGACTTGCTTAGAGTTTACGTGCTTGTAACAGTGACTTCTACAAGCGGTTACCTAACACTATTACTCTACCTCCAACTCAATCACAATCACTCCTCTCTCACTCTGACTGACTCTGGGTATTTAACGGCAGCAGTTCAAGTACACACTGGTTGAGTCCACTTGTATGAAAAAGGGGTGGACCCCATAACACACGCAATATTGTTTTTTTTCCATCGTCCTTTCCTTCACTATGTCGGCCAATTTGTCTGTTCTTCTCCGTGTATATACTTGATAAAACACTGTTCAGTTACCTTTTTTAATCGATTTCATCCCAAGTAAGGCAATAAAGCTGCTAAGGCACAAGAGAGTTACAGGGTATAGGAGAATTAGGAACAGAAACATTACTAGCTAAAAATAAATATTTAAATGTTTGCTATTGCTTCATTTTGGTATCTACAGTTTGTCTTTCCCATATTCAGCTTTTTCTTTTGCAGACAATCGTACATTCTGTCTTGCAATTAACGTTTTCCTTTCTTTTTGCTTGTCTTTAGTAACTTTACACTTTACTTTTTTGTGCCTGATATCAAGACGGCGACATATGCATATCTAATGCTGTTAAGGGGCCGCAATAATGAATCCTTGTGGGACTTAGAATTCACTCAGGATTGCTTTACTCTACGTAAAGGTTGAATAAGAAACGCGAATATAACTGTTTTGATGTCAGACACAGAAAGAAAGCTACAAGTTCTAGACAGGTTAATGAACGAAAGCCAGAAGAAGGAACTAAACACCAAATGTAAGAGAACAAAATTATGATTACCAACAAAAGAACAAGCAAGGATAGGAACTGCAAATTGGAGATATCGCCATAAAAAAAACAAAAACAAAAAACAAAAAACAAAAAAAACAGAAGGTTAGATATCTAGGATGGAAAATGTGACAATCCGAATGCGCATTGAAATACCAACAGAAAGGTTCCAAAAGCGGGCAATGTAATGAGGAAGGAGGGCTTGGGAAATCTGATACTCACAAGACAGTTCAAGGGATGGAGGGAAGAGGAAAGCAGCACGTAACACACTTGATGGGCTTGAGCAACAGGATGACAGAATAGTTATAACAAAAAAACAAAACCTGTTAAGAGCTGCAAGGGACAGGAGGATGTGGAGGCCCGTGATCGCCTACGTCTTGAAGGGACACGGCACATAGAAGAAGAAGAAGAAGAAGAAGAAGAAGAAGAAGCAAATAATAAAGAAGCAGAAAACAAATCATTAGCAACATAGAAAAGACCGCTAAACTGTCATGTAATATCAATCTTCCTATATGACAGTGAATGTTGGACAATCTCTTCAGAGATACAAGGGATAGGAAGCTGTAGAGAACAATTACCACCCAAGTCTTGAAGGGGCATGGGGCATAGAAGAAGAAGAAGAAGAATATGTACGAAATTCTTCTATCGTGGGGCACCTATTAGAAATAAGAAGAAGAAGAAGAAGAAGAAGAAGAAGAAGAAGAAGAAGAAGAAGAAGAAGAAGCAAATAATGAAAAAAACAGAAAACAAATCGTTAGAAACACAGAAAAGAGTGTTAAACTGTTATGTAATATCAATCTTTCTATATGGCAGTGTTAATCTGGCAGTGGACAATCTCTTTACAGAGGGAAGAGAAAACTGAAGGCGACAGAAACGTGGTTCTACAGAAGGATACTGAGTATACCATGAACGGGGCGCGTAATTTCCAAAGAAGAACATATAAACAAAAAGACATTTAGAATCAGAATGAGAGCAGAAAATGTTTCTGAACATCATGAGGAAAAGAGGCTTAGAGAATCTGAGATTCACAAGACATATCGAAGGCGAAAGTAAAGGGGGAGGATGCGGGCCACTTACCTGTCAGGGGCGAGAAGGACTACAAGAGATAGGAAGTTGTATAGAACCATAACCGACTAAGTATTAAAGGGACACAGGACATAGAAGAAGAAGAAGAAGAAGAAGAAGAATCTTTTCCTGGATGGTCTAAAATGGTTACATCTAGTAGTCATTTGTCATCGTGTATATCACGTCTGAATCACAAATCTCCAATTTGCTTCTAAAGGAAAAATTCCCGATGTTTCATGTTCAGTGTTGCATTCCCAATACGTCGTCATTTCATTTCGCGTCGAAACCATTAATGTTGCGGATGTACCTGCCAAAATACATGACGTTTTCTACAGCCTCATCATTCTTACGGTCAACGAAGACATCTATTAAAACATGATGTTCTCTACTGAACATGTTTGTTTTTGTTTTTTTTACCTTTCGTCACTATCTCTCGTTTTGCTACTCATACCATCCAAAAGCAACAAGATCTTGAGAATAACTTGCCATACTAGAAGCATTTAAATTATTCCCATCGGGACTATTATCTTGATCTTTTTTTTGTTATTATCATATTTCTCACGTTGTCTTTACCGGCCTTCTTCAGGTGCTTATAGATCCGGGTAACCTCCGGGAAATTTCGAACTGGGCAGTTTATTTAATCTACGGGAACAGATTCCTCCTGTTCTGCTGACCATGTCTGTTAATATCTCATCTAGCTCTTATTTAATGAAATCAGCTTCCATACAAGTAAACCGTAATTAATGTTGAGACAATGAAATCAGGCATGGTTGATCATCTACGGTGGGGGAAAAGCCGGTCACTAACCCTTCTTAAATGAAGTAAAACACTAGACAGAGACGAACAGTATATACAGTAGGCTATTAGGCCTAGCATAAAAGTAAACATGATATGGTAGTCATTAATAAATAAGAAATTACAGCAAGACTTCAACAGCAGTAGCAGTAATTAAACTGAAGTATTGCCTAATGCAGTCAGTCATGGCAAGCAGTAGATGTCTCAGCAGTAGGTAGACTAGTTTGAAGATTTCAAGTTATACACTCCGGATTGTCCCACGTGGATTAAAGTTTAGCTGATTAAAGCGTTGGTTCTTTAATTGGGTGACATGGTAATTGCGATTGCAATGTTTGGGTGAGAAATAATTAATACTAGATCAGAACTAGACGAGATATCCGGCCGTGGATCAAATAAAGGGTTCAATTCGAATTTTCCTGATGGTTACCTGGATAGAAAAGCACATGGTGAAAGCTGTGAGGCGCAATGGTCGAAACGATGATGTGATATTAGTCCGGGTGTAAATAAAGTTAATAATGATAACACATCATTCCAGAAGTTCAGACATATATTAGAAGCTACTTGTTCATCCCTAAATTGGTGACAGATATGATTTTTTGGTTTGATTCTTTAGCGGCATATCAACACCTCTATGGGTTATTTAATACCAAAATTTAATTATTTTGAACTATAGATAAAATGTATTGTTGGTCATTTTGCTATAAAATATATTGTTGGTCATTTTGCTATAAAATGTATTGTTGGTCATTTTGCTATAAAATATATTGTTGGTCATTTTGCTATAAAATGTATTGTTGGTAATTCTACTATAAATATGTATCGTTGGTATTTTTTAATATAATAATGTATTAATATTTTTACTATAAAAATGTATTTTATACTTTCATGGTGTTTGGGAGTTCACTATTTGCCCCTAGATGGAACTCTAGCAGGGGCTACCACCCCGGGTCAGGGTGAATCAGGGAACAATAACATTTAAAAGGTGATTCCACGCTCCTCAAATCTTCAAATCTCCCGATCAGAGGCATTACTGTTGGATGTAGTTTATCGTCATACCCAAGAGTAGACAGTTGCGAAAAGCAAAGAGGTGAGAATTCATTCTTGCCAGACTCCAGTGAGGTCAGCGAATTTTTGAATCCATAGAATTTCGAACTGCACAGGTTCTTATCGCCTCATAATTCTTTTTGCCAAGGAAACCATTTAATAGAATATATGATTTTACCTGCTCAATTTATGTAATCTTTTTCGGCATTGATGCTAAGACCAATATATCTTTGCTACTCGTACCATCCAAAAGCAACAAGTGTGCGACTTGCCATGCGAGAAGCTTGCTAATCTCTGCACGGTAGAATGATCGCTCGGTCTTCGCGACCATTCTAACGATGGCGACCACAAACACTGCCTCTTTAGTGCAACGATGAACGGCAGGGTAGAGCTAGCGTCCGTTACGATCCCAACTATGGGCAAATAGGGAAACCCCAAACAAATATCAACATACATTTTTGTTATGGTCCATGTTAGGACCAAAGAAAGAACAACGCGAACACAAAAATAGAAATAACGACGGTATATTACACGAAATAATAATACAAGATGAGGAAGGTGTTAGTATGACTGTCAATCTGGTTTGGAGTGAACTACTATCGGTATATTCGATACTTACTTGCCCCCCCCCCCCACAAGGGAAAGATGTGGCACAAGGCCAAGTTTAACGTTGGTTTCCCGAGCCCGTAGACTCGGCCAAAAATGCCCGTAGAACCCGTATAAACGGAATCGGGTTGGTCAACCTCCCTGAACGAGGCTCTACCTTTCGGCGGAGTCTCGTCCGGGTTCCTCTCTGCTCAGAGGCAGAGAGTTCGACCGTCAAGCCGAGAAGCTCGGCTTGATTCGGTATCTAGCCACCTCCCGACGAGGGTTGCATGTGGCACAAGGCCGAGTTTAACGTGGGTTTCCCGAGCCCGTAGACTCGGCCCCAAAATGCCCGTAGAACCCGTATAAACGGAATCGGGTTGGTCAACCTCCCCGACGAGACTCTGCCCTTCGGCGGAGCCTCGTCCGGGTTCCTCTCTGCTCAGAGGCAGAGAGTTCGACCGTCAAGCCGAGAAGCTCGGCTTGATTCGACCCTCTCTCTTGAGAGGCGTAGTATACATAGTGTTAGGAAGAGTTCATTCTGTAGTTATAGGTAAGGACCCATGACACTTTTATAATAAAATTACCAGCAATCATTCAGTTATGTATCATGCGTGATACACGCTTAGGCGATCATGTATCTTTCGATACATGACTGACAAGGCAGATTTGTTTATCCCGCTGTAGGTTTCCATTTCTTTCTGACCAGTTGCTATCCAAAGCGATTCCTCAATCCAAGTCGCTATCCATTACACATGCTTGGCTATTACTACTAAGAAAGTGACTTGCCAGCAATGCATCTTTAGCATCTCGATACCACTTTCTTATCAATGTTGAATTTTGTAAAAATCCGTGCAAAAGTGGATCAAGAGCTTACCCAGCTTGATACACATTTTCAGGAAATCTCAACTTTTAATTGGTCAATAAACACACAAGTGGGCCTTGCAATCCACCGACGTACAAATATTTTTCCAGCACGGGACCAAGTCAAGTTTTCCCGTTTTTTTCTTTCGAGCCTGTCACGTAGTTACATTAATTATAAATAGCAGACACACGCTTATTCCCTCTCTTCTTTTCTCTTTCTTCATTCGCCTAAACTTAAAGAATTCCTGTCTTGACCATGTCTGGTCAGACGTTAAAAATATATTCACGTATGTACGAAATTTTCCAAACTACATTACAAACATACAAAACATTTCCAAACAAGCAACAAGAACTTTTCTCTTTGAAATACTCTTCTAAAGTTAAAACTTTATTCAGCATTTCTCAGCTTTATAATTCATTCAACTTTTGTGAGCTGAGATAAACATATTTCATTTTCACCAGTAAAACTTTAATTCAGGCAAAGGGACATAACACGAACAAAATAGTAACCTCCATGCATGTACATCATTACACACAATAAATATAAATCTTGTTGTTTTATAAAGCCACTTGTTGTTTCATATTTTGTGGTATTTTGCGTTAAATATAAATCGTGAGGTCATGTTAATAAACAGACATCTACAAATGGTCCTATATATTAACATACCTCTACATATCTTTATAATTGTAGTGGTGTCCTTTCTGTAAAGAGTCTATGTTGGACTCTCTCGCCTACTATTAAATTAGTAGGAGAGAAGGCCTTGGGGAAGAGTCTAGTAGACACCCACTCTCTAGTCGTATAATACTCTTTTGCGGTACTTAATGTTTAATATATGAAATATTTGCAACCCTGGGTTTGTTATTTCTTAACCATTTACTTGGTCACAACAATAATTAAATGGCATTCTATACAACACTAAAAAAGTATAAAAATACATTTTTATAGTAAAATTATTAGTAATAAATTTTCTTAAAAAAGTAACATTTTATTATTTACATTAGTTACATTATTCGGACGGTTTTCCTCATTTTCGTTGTCATATTCACGACGTTTCGGCCGTTGTACGCTCCGGCCTTCTTCCGTTGATTGGAATTTCGTACTGAAACTTCTATTTCGTCCACCAGCGTAGATTGTTTTCATTCCACGTTGACGAAATAAAGGGTTCAGTTCGAAATTCCAGTCACCTGAAGAAGGGAGGGGCGTACAACGGCCGAAACAATGTAAATAGTGTAAATAATTATAATACCTTATCTCAGAAATATAGACCAATATTTTATGCTCTACAAACTATATATCTAAAAAAAAAAAAAAAAAAAAAAACATACGTCCACCCTGAAAGCATAAAATTATGTACAAAATATATGAAGCTGAAGTCATAAAATTGTGTACAAAATATATGGAGTTGAAGCCATAAAATTGTGTACAAAATATATGGAGCTGAAGTCATAAAATTGTGTACAAAATATACAAAAATTATGTACAAAATATATGAAGCTGAAGCCATAAAATTGTGTACAAATTATTTAGATTTCAGTATTAAATAACTCATGGGGTTGATATGCCGCTCAACAAAATCAACCAACCAACCATTTCATTTTCTCTCTCCCTTTATCTTACTCATTTTTCTTCTCTCTATATTTCTAGTTTCTCTCTCTCTCTCTCTCTCTCTCTCTTCGATAACGGCTAGCGAGGCTAGTTTGGTTGACTATGATAACTAAGTAGTGACTTCGATTCTCACTGGGTTACTTATGCAAAAGTAATCATATATGATGAACGTAAGGAAGAGGCAGATGAAATTTTTGTGACACGTGACGAAAAAGGAGGGCCTGGAGAATCTGATACTCACGGGACGAATAGAGGGAAAAAGAGACAGGCGAAAGGAGCGCATGACATACGTGGCGGGCCTGGACGGGTGGATGGTGGAGTTGGCAGAAACACAAAACCTGTTGAGGGCCACAAAGGATAGGAGGAAGTGGAGGGCCATGATCGCCTACGTCCTGAAAGGACACGGCGCATAAAAAGATAAGAAAGACTGTATAACCAAGAATTATTTTAAATCTATTTCTACCCCCCTCTCTCCCTCTCTCATTCTCTCTCTCTCTCTAAAACCTGTTCTCTGCAAGGAACACATTTTCTTTACTAAGATTTCTTAGTATGGTAAGGGCAGCACATGTACTACAGTAGTAGTAGCAGTGGTGTGTCTTGGGGAAAATAGCCTGACGGCACCCAACCTTCTCCACGTTGGTTGGAATTCAGTTTTCCTTCTTCTAGACTGCAAAACAAGGCCAGTAGGTTACTTGTCCGTAAGTGTAACGAATTCAAACTCGGTTCTCCTATTTCTTACTCCGAACCGCTACCCATATCCCCACTGTGCATCCAAAGATCATGATCAAATAGTACGGTAGACCCGGATCTTTTCTATTTATTAATGTTCACCCTATACAAGGCCCAAGGGCCACACAAGTTAGAGGCTTACTGAAGGCGGTTGTTGTACGAGCGGCAAGAGTAAGAGACGTAGTTTATGCGAGTGCGTGGACAAGATGACGGTTAACTCTAGACTTGAACAGGGTAATATTGTAGGAGGCACGGTGGAGTAATGAATAGCGGCTCGGATTGAGGAATCGGCGAATTGATTTCGAATTCCAGTCGAATCCATTATGTGCTAATACCCTTAGGAAATGCATGAATCCTCTTATTCCCCCCCCCCGCTATGGGTATATAGCAGGACTGACCTATAGCCTTGGATGGCAACTGGTCTATCGCAGAAAGAAATGGCAACCTACTGCGGGAAAAAATCTGCCTCGTCAGTCATGTATCGAAAGATACAATGATCGCATAACTGAACTGGATATTGTAGTGGTCAAGAAAGCATCCTTGGCAGTCGGTTCCACAAAGAAGCAGTTCTTGGGAAGAAGCTACTCGAATGGAACTCCTTTGTTACTAAAGGAATGCTAAGCGAACTAGGTTGTTAGAATTGGGAAGTGACGAATATAGCCGGCTTGAATATGTTTCATGGTAGTAATAGAAGAATGGCGAGAGGTCTGCGACGTCACGTTTGTGCGAAAAACATGGCGGAAAACAATCCATAGACACTTTTGCACTTTAAATGTAAGACTGTAAAATAAGGACTGGTCAGCGCCATCATAGATATAGCAGCTGTACACCATTTTCGGTCTGATCTCTAAAGGTAAACCATAGCGAGAGTCAGATACTTACTGGAGCGGTACAGGGAACGGACCATTTTCCATTTTGCAATGAAGCGAGGAATGAACTTACGTCCCAATAGGCGAGGCGTGGAATGGACCAGGCGTTCAAAGCAAGAGACTTACTCGAGAGAAGTCGTTCATTCCGAAAGAATGGAATGTCTTCGATGGCAACCAATGTAAGAGAAAGAAAATTAACTCATGTCAATTCACAAATAATAAAAGAACTGGAATGTATGGAGAGACATAATCACCTAAATGCTGAAGCAGTATGACATTAACAATACTATTCCCCATCCTCTATGCGCCATGCCCCTTTAGGACGTTGGCGATCATGGCTCTTCACAATTTCCTATACTTTCTAAATCTTATATCTTTACTATTAGGTTGGTGCAAAAATAATGACGTAATAATGTCGTTTTTTGAGTTATTTTTTAACGTCAAAAACGACATTATAACGTCATTATTTTGCACCAACCTAATATATCCTGTTCTGTCATCCATTTGCACAAACTGGTTACTTATGTAATGCTTGGTTTTCCTTTGTTCCCCTAACTTTCAGTATATCCTGTGAGTGCCAATTTTTCCAAGCTTTCTTTTCTCATTATGTGTCCTAGAAATTTCAACTATCTCTTTCTGGTGATAAGTGTGTCCAATTTTATTATTATTTTCTCTAAAATCTTCGTCGTTACTCACATGTTCAGTTGATGTTATTCTCAGCATGCTTCTGTAGAACCAAATTTCAGTTACTTCAAGTCTCTTCTTCATAAGTGAGGAAATTGTCCAGCATTCGTTGCTCTGTAGGAGAACTGATATTACATAATTGTTTATTACACGTTTGTCATTAATCTATTTGAGTATTAAATTTTGCAAGCTTTCTTTTCTCATTATGTGTCCAAGAAATTTCAACGGTCTCTTTCAGCATCCTTCTGTAGAACCATATTTATCTCTATGTCTAAAAATGTTCCCTAAACATTCGAAGGGAGATGAATCTGTTTATCTGTTAGTTTTTTTCAGCATTATTTCCATTGTCTCACCAGAAATTTCACACATCACTCTACCATGATATAAAGAACATCATTTTCCATCAGTCTTTTGTTTTCTTGTTTTGCGTAAGCCATTTCACGTCTCAAATGCCTCGAACATTTAGATCGCACTTCTTATCTACGAGAAGCATTGAAAGAAACGAGTTTCACTTGTTTTTTTTTTTTAATTTCTTTTAACGTTGCCTATCTGAGTAATAGAAATAAGAGAAGAGTGTACATTTTAAGGTATAGCTTTATTCCCTACCCCCTCCCCAGCACTCTATTTTCTCTCTTGAACGCGTGTACATAAAGAAAGAAAAAGAAGATAGAAAAAAAGAAAAAGAAAAAGAAAAGAGAATTGAGAGTGATTGTATGTTTTGAATGCTCTCGGGTAGCCGGGTGTTCAGCTGGAGACATCCATCAATAGATAAACGTTTGTCTGTACTTTTATAACACACGGGAGCGCATTTGCGCTGTCACTGATGACAATAAAGATATCAGGGTATATAATAGCGTTGTATAAATAGATGGCGATAGATAAGATAGCGGCGTAGAAGTAGTTGTCCAGATTAATAAGTTCGTCATTTGATGTTCATGGCTTTCCGAGAGTCAGATTACGGGAGGTCGGATGAAGGGAAAAGAGACTGAAAACAAACAATGGATATAAAACATACATAGAAAGATGTTAAGGTAGATAGAGAAACTCATGATGGGAATTGCCGGCATTATCTGTAGAAATAAGAGTAAGTAAAGATAAATAGAATAGATGGTAAAATGCACTGGGAACGAAAGAAAAAGAATAAAAAAGAAGAAGAGAAGCCGGTATATACCACGTCCATATTCATTCTACGCTTTTTTTTCTATTTATTTTAAAAATTTGCATTTATGATAATGGACATCCGTGAACAAATGCTTTTCTACATGCATTAATTATATGTAAATATGTCCATCAAGTAGAATTAACGTCTTATGAAAACTAAAAACGGAAATCAACAATAAAAAGTGGGTTTAAGCAGCCGGAGAAATAAGAACAAAATAAACTTTCATCACCAAGCTAGTTAAAATCCATTATCGCCAATTTGACCGCGAACTACCACCAATCAGGTTGAACGGAGGTCCTCTCAAGGAAGCACCGTGCCTTAAAAGAATCGAACCTACATTGTAGATCGTGGGAAATTTGTTATTAAAAAACAGCAATTTGGACATTACTAGCCAGACGCTTCCTCAATAACAGACTGGTATAGCACGTCAGATCAAATAACGGTTTTACAAAATTTCTCGGACATTCGAGCCGGCAAATGTAATTAATACCGTTTATTATAAACAGAGCAACAACTTAAATAATTGTAACTGACGTATAAACAGATTATATATATATATATATATATATATATATATATATATATATATATATATATATCATGAATCATTCATACAAAAAACAAATATAGAGGTTAATAATTTAATGATCTATATTTGTTTTTTTTATGAATGATTCATGAATTTATAAATTTGCACCTATTAATTGAAATATATATATATATATTAGGTTGGTGCAAAAATAATGTCGTTTTCTCACATATGTTACTTTTATATATGATTTCTGAATTAATTCATTGATATATATATATAGCCATGTTATGTATCATTTTGAAGCACGCTTTTCGCCCTATCGAATCGTGGTATTCGTTACCGTTCTCAATCTCTTCATTCATTTTGTTTGCAGGCTTTTCGACAGCATGTACAAAATTCAAATCCGCACGGATTTTCTTGTTCCAGTTCAAACTAGGCCGAAAAGCTGCCGAGACAGCTCGTGATATCAATGATGCGTTTGGCCCAGGAACCACTAACGAACGTGTGGCACAACGGTGGTTCAAGAAATTTCGCAATGGTGACAAGAGCCTCGAAGATGAAGACGGTTGCCGCCGGCCGGCCGACTGCGGTTGATAACGAACATTTGAAAGCCTTAATTGAAGCCGATCCTCGCAAAACCACACGAGAAGTTGCTGTTGAACTCGAGGTCGACCACTCAACAGTCATTCGGCATTTAAAGCAAATAGGGAAGTCAAAAAAGTTGGATAAATGGGTGCCGCATGAATTGAACGATAATCAAAAAAATCGTCGTTTTGAGGTTTCCTCTACAAAAACGACCCATTTCTCGAGCGGATTGTGACGTGTGATGAGAAGTGTATCCTCTACGACAACCGGCGACGTTCGGCACAGTGGTTGGATGCCGGAGAAGCTCCACAACACTTCCCGAAGCCGAAATTGCACCAAAAAAGGTTATGGTGACTGTTTGATGGTCTCCGGCTGGTCTCATTTATCACAGCTTCTTGAATCCGGGCGAAACGATTACGAGAAGTACTGCCGACAAATTGACGAAATGCACCAGAAGCTCCAACGTAGGTGCCCGAGATTGGTCAATATGAAGGGCCCAATTCTCCTCCGACAACGCTCGCCCGCATGTTGCTCAACTGACCCTGCAGAAGCTGAACGAATTGGGCTACGAGACTCTGCCTCATCCGCCATATTCACCGGACCTCTCGCCCACCGATTATCACTTTTTCAAGCATCTCGACAACTTCAGGCTTCAAAAGCCGAGATGATGCCGAATCGGCCTTCAATGACTTCATCGCTTCCAGAACTCCAGATTTCTATGCTAATGGGATAAATAAACTTGTTTCTCGTTGGCAAAAATGTGTCGATTCTAATGGTTCTTATTTCGATTAATAAAGTTTATTATGAAAGGAGTTATGATCTTTTGAAGTTATTTTTGCACCAACCTAATATATATATATATATATATATATATATATATATATATATATATATATATTTTAAGCATTTCACCCCAAGCAAGGCGGGAAGCCACTAGGACGCAAGGGGTTACAGAAAATTTAGAGCAAGATCAGATAGGAGTGATAGAAGAAAGGATGAGGGTAGTCGATAGATCAAGGCAACTGGAGATGTCGATTGACATTACACTTGAATAGCTGGCGATTATAGCTAACAGGGAAACAGGAAAAGGGAAGGGAGTTCCATAGGCGAGAGGTGCGAGACATGAAGCTATTAGAGTAGAAGAGACGGCTACATTTAAGAGTTTCGACAGTGAGGGGGTGAGAGCAGGATGCCAGCCTCGTAAGGCGCTGGAACTCATGACGTCTGGGAACCAGCGAATGCAGCTCCTCGGAGCAATTTCCAAGAAAGTATTTGTAGAACAGGCAGAGGGAGGCGACGGCGCGTCCGTGAGAAAGTTACTGTATATATATATATATATATATATATATATATATATATATATATATATATATATATATATATATTATAATACCAAAACAACAGAGACAAAATTTACCGTGATTTCAAGTTTCACACTATTAAGCAATCCCCAGACTGTTAAGCGCTAAATTTCTATATTACTGGGTATTTTGTATCGTAATAAATTGAGATAGGTTTCAAACTCACACACGACCTGAAGTGGAACTCATACATATGATCCATTGCTAAGGATGCAGGTGAAATGGTCGGCTCTCTGTACTATTTCTATAAGTACCTGACCCCACTGCTATCCTCTATCTTTACAAGAACCAGATCAGGTCAAAAGTGGAGTACTGTTGCCATATCAGAGCGGGAGTTGCCTCGTCCTTACTCTCTAGATATGATAGAGCTCAAAAGCGTCTCCGTTCCCTTGTCAGTGGTGAATTATTCTCTACTTTTCAACTTCTCTCCCACAATTAGGATGGGGCAAGCCTCATGCTGACCTACTGCTACTTCCATGTAAATGATCGATGAACTACATTCCCTGGTCCCGCCGATACAAAGCTCACAGCAAGAACACGCCATGCTACGCTACTTTCATAGTAGCAAACCACCAACATTCCGTCCATATTTCATCGGTTGAAGTCACGGTAAATTTTGTCTCTGTTGTTTTGGTATTAGAATATATATATATATATATATATATATATATATATATATATATATATATATATATAATTTATTTATACGTTATTTTTTTTTAGTTACAATTGTTTAAGTTATCTCTCTGTTTATAATAAACGGTATTAATTACATTTACCGGCCTGAATATCCAAGAAAATTCGTAGAACCGTCATTTGATCTGACGTGCTATACTAGTCTGTTACAGGGGAAGCGTTTTGTTAGCAAAGTTCAAATTACTGTTTTTAAACAACAAATTTTCACAATCTTCAATGTAGGTTTGATTCTTTTCGGAGGACATATTTTCTACGAAATATTTTCATATGTGAACGTGTCATCCAGTCTGTTTTTTAATGGGATACATAAGATACACTATAATACATTGGCATTTTTATTTATTTTATTTATTTATTTTTTGTTTTTTATAATAATTATGTAATCCCTTCCCCCCTTCCCCCCTTCCAACTATATAATACTATTTAGCTTAAAATTAGTGAATCATTTTTTGCGAAAGTTATTCAACATTGCTTGAGAATGGAACAAAAACTCTAATTTTAAATTTAATTTGAAGTTTAGTTTTTATTTCCGAAACATGGTAATTTCTGTTTTGCGATGAATACACACACACACACACACACACACACATATATATATTATCTTTTTTGTCTTCCCTCTGAATAGTTATATATAAATATATCACTCTCTTGTGATCAGGTTTCGTGTATTTATAATAATATTTGTGTATTAATTTGTAAGATATGATCAATACATTGACGAAATCATGATGGCTTCGTAATATTTTGCGTCTGTCAAGTAGGGATTAAGAATTAGGAAACGAAAAAATATGTCAAACTAAAAAATACCATCTTAGGCTGAAGGAAATAAATCGCATTTATGAAATATTATATATATGATAGAGTCAGTTGGCGTTCCAAAACCCCCCTCCTAAAAAAAAAAAAACCCAAAAAACTAAAAGTAGAAGTATGTAGTGGCATTGTGTGACTTTTTATTGGTTCGTGAAATAACGAAGTAGAATTTAGTGAGAAGTTTTAAAATCCGTCAGTGAAAAATTTTGCTTGTTAGTGAATATTCCGATCCGAAACTGCTAGTATTCGGAAATCTTTCTCATTCCCTTCACCCTCTCTTGTCACTGAAAATTTATCGGTAAGATTTTCATACTGGGGACAATAAAAGTAGCCGCTACAGTCCATATGCGTTGCGCTATTTAATACTATTTAATAACTGGTGGGAAGACGGCTGATTTGTCAGTAAGAGATGAGTCTTTAACACATTGATCTAAAGACAGCTGTGAAGATGTATATAGAAACACAACCGATATTGCTCACGACGGAACAACAGCAGTGGTCGCAAAACATCCTTTCAAGCCACGTACTTAACCATGTATGATGTGACAATGTTACAGGCTGAATTGTTTAGCAAGGACGTGTATGCAGATAAATATTCAAACTTGTATAAAATATAACGGGGAAAAATCAGCGATCATTGATGAAGTGATTTTTTTTTTATTTAGAGAAAAGTGTTTGGATTTATAGAACGCTTACGTAATCTTCCTTTCTGCTTAAGCGAATCATTTCAATTATTTTCGCTTCTTTTAAATAAATTAATTTGCGAAAGCCACGGAGACCCAAAAATGCAGAGATGAGTTTTAACATTAGGCTCTCATAAAATTGAATAGAGCCCAATTAGAGCGTTCTGTAAAGAAGGATTCACATTCATTTTGGCGCCAAGGTCTAGGCTCTCAATAGAATTAGAAGGTAGGCCAGCCTGTTTCAATTTCTAGTTACATCTATCATGTACATTATCTTCGGAAGGAGATGGGAACTTAATCATTACTCAGCCGAGATCAATACAGCACTAAGTTAAAGAGGAAGAAATGGAGTGACGAATTAATATTTTATTCCTCAAAATGCTTCTTCTTCTTTGGTGTCTCCCTTTAGGAGGTAAACGATCATAGCTCTCCACACTTTCCTGTCCTTTGTAGTTCTTAGTAAATTCTGTCTTTCCGCTATCTCTTTTAATCTATGTTTCGCCAACCATTTACACAAGCTCGTCAGTTATTCACTGCTTTCCTCAGTCCCCCTTGTCTTTAATCTGTCCTGTGAGTATTAAATTTTCTAAGCATTCTTTCCTCGTTATATGACAGAAATTTTTTAGAACTTCTAGTTCTCTTACAACCGTCACCTCTACAGGTTAAATAAATCTAATGAGAATACACGGGCTTTTCTTCTCCTCTTTCTGTTTTTGGTCATTCATTGTACTTGTTCTCTGTTCAACAGAAATGTGATTCATGAGAAAGATGCTAATTATACCATGCGCCGAACGACGGGGTTTTGGAGAGAATGGTAACCAAATCAAAACTTATACTTAACAACATGAACAGGCAGTTGAATTTTCTGGGACACAATAAGGAAGGAGGGCTTGGAAAATCTGATATACACAACCTGTTTACTCTCCGTTTAAGCTAGCTTGTAAGCATTCGAATCTTTGTTCTTATAACGGAAACCTTTTGCGCTTTTAATGGTACCAAATATATTTACGTTTTTAGCAAATGGATGAGCCGAAATTAAAATTACAAATCGGAGTTAGTAAAAAAAATCATGTACAGAAATTTAAATATCTGGGGAGTGTTCTAACAGAGGATAGAAAGTGCAACACCGAGATCCAAAGACGTACTGGGATGGCAAAAAATGCATTCCGAGAGAGAGAGAGAGAGAGAGAGAGAGAGAGATGCTAAAAATAAAGAGAAGAGTACTGGACTGTTACTTGATATCTGTCCTCCTATATGGCAGTAAATGCTGGACAATCTCCTCAAAGATGAAGAAGACACTTGAAGCAACAGAAATGTGGATCTTTAGAAAGATGCTAAGACTGCCATGGACCGAACATGTGAGCCACGAGCTTTTGGAGAAATGGAAACAAGAAGGAAACTTATACTTAAGATCAGGAACAGGCAGTTGAAATATCTGGGTCACGTAATGTGGAAGGGGGGCTTGGAAAATCTGATACACACAGGACAGATTGAGGGAAATAGGGACAAACGAAAGCAGCGCGTAACATATTTTATGAGCTTGAGTAAATGGAAGGTAGGATTTGGGAGAAATAGAAAAAATAAAAGAAATAGACAAAATTTATTGAGAACTACAAGAGACAAGAAGATGTGGAGGGCTTGATCACCTACGTCCTGAAGGCACACGGCTCATAAAAGAAAATATAAGTCAGTGATATCTTTTTTTTTCCTATCCTTTATAAAGAAAATGGGAGACTACTCTGTGGAAAGATTTGAATCATCTAGATACATGGGTAGGCGATAAATGGATTTTGTCTGGATATTAAGTAATTCTGAAATAGACTGACTTGTTTATTAGGTTAGTAACTGTTTATCTGTTACCGTTTTCTGAAGAAATAAAGGTCTTGACTACAGTTTACAGAGTACCATCCTGAGGGTAGACGATGGCTTAAATCAAAGAGTTGATTAAATTGGAACAAGTTTAATTAAGACTAATTAAATAGTGAAATACGATCATCACAATATTTTGAGAAATCCACCTGAGGCCTCATTACGCATTCAGATTACTATAGCGATTTTCTAAGCGTACGTTGGAGCACAAGGCCGAAACTATGGAACATGCTGTGAAGATCGAACTCACTTGTCAGTCGTAATTGTAAGCATGCTAAGCATTACACCACGTCGAGGTGCCCTCAATCGGATCATTATAATTTAACTGATGTTACTATTTTATATACATTTTATTGTAATTAGATTGAATATTATTGCTTATGGAAGGTCAGTCTAGCACAATAATAGGCAAGATCATTTTATTTCAATTATTAGTTGCTATTCTTTGATTTTCTTTGAATTAAATCTTCGCCACCGTAATTATTATCAATTCAATTTAGCCAACTTTTATTTATTCAAGTCGGTTCCTTCGTAGAGATGTACAGGGCGATTACCTACCTTTGGGAAAGAGGAATTCGTAAAGGTCATGTGACGGCCGCTCAGTGACGTCACTTTGTGGAGTGACGAACATTAGTTGCTATGTAGTTGCTCTCAGTCGTCACATGAAAACCCACGTGCAATCTGAACAGCGTTTACAAAACAGGCCAGACCCTGTACATAACACATTTGTTAGCCATATATGTAATAAGCATTACAAGTCACTAAAACTAACGGATCCAAATTGTTAGTAAGAACTAAAACCATGGATCAAAGTTGTCAGCGATGGTCATATTCATGAACAAGTCTGCATCTATCTATCTATCTATCTATCTATCTATCTATCTATCTATCTATCTATCTATCCGAGTTTCACTGGGACGATTATTTTTTTAGAAGAAGAATCCACCTAGACCATTCTTATTCCGATTCCAAATTTTATTAAATATTAAAATAAAACACAGACTTAATTGAGGTTCGGTGAAAATTTGATGAATATTTATTAAAAGAGGTGGTTGAATTAAGGATAACACAGGTGAATTTTTCTCCTCCAAGAATAACAGTTTCGTCCTTCGATTTGAACCTCAAAGGTACACATACAAGTACACACAGACATACACATACATACATACATAAATACATAAGACATTTGCTGTAGAGAGACGATTAGCTCAGTGATCTCACAGATTATTGTGAATGAATTTGAAATTGAATGAATACTCATTATTTATTGCAGTCTTGACATAAAATATACTCTGTAAATATCATAATACACACACACGCCCGTGCGCATACATACACAAATATATATATATATATATATATATATATATATATATATATATATATATATATATATGTATGTATGTATGTATGTATGTGTGTGTGTGTGTGTGTGCAAATATATAGAAAAATAGGAAAGAACCGTTAGGTTAATAATCCGAAATTCTTTAGTATTTTTGTTTTTATTTAAAAAAAAAAACGTTTTCGATACACAAGTAGAGCATATATATCATAATTATTTAAAAAAAAAATATGATTCCATCGCTACATAAGAGTTCTCATGTTTCAAAAACAGAAGCTAAAAACCTCCAATTCAATTATAGAAATTAAATTTAATTAAAGTACCTAGTTCTGTTTCATACTCAAGCGAGTTTTGGAATAA
>OZ010583.1:55666287-55671287 GCA_963932145.1 Acanthosepion lycidas
ATATTTCCCTCTCACCCTTGTTTTTTTCCCTTGTTTCTCACTCCCACACATACACTCTCACTGAAATTTGATTTTTTTCTGATTTCTTTTTTAATTTGTAGGTCTGATGAATTGGATCATGATTACGATTTCAACGTAATAAATTACAACCATGCAATATTAGTCTTTGAACTTTTTATATTATATTCTTTCACTGTCTTGTACATTGAGCTCTACCTGGATTTTATTTATCATCTTGAAATATATATATATATATATATATATATATATATATATATATATATATATATTCTCGCAAACAACGTATATGTTGGTATTTTCTATAGTTTCGAGATGCCAATTAACATTCCAATAGTACTTCAAACGTTTTCTTCAGATATAAATCACATGAAGAGAGACCAAGTACAACAAAAAATATTCACTAAATTTTTATTAGTTCTTACTAGCGTATACTGTTTTTAATTAAATACTTATGAAAAAAATCGTTCAATTTTTCGTCAACACTTGCAACGCTAACATTCGCCATAACTCTCAACGTGGCAATAAAACTAAATTACGTATATAACTTTCAATAGTCAATTTTGCTTTAGCTCGTTCTTTAACACGCTATTAGCAGGAAGAGTTGCTGCATAAGTCAATATTATTTGTTACCTCCCTTCAGTATTTTTTACTATACCATAAAGTTAGTTTATGAACCAGTAACAAACTTTAAACAAACATAATTACTATACAGATCGGCCGTGTAACATTTTTCTATGTAAAAGTAGGCGGTGGCACAAAAAAAGAAAAAATCTTTGGAAACTCTGGTGTGACACTATTTACGTCGCTAGAAAGAAAGAAGAAAAAAAAGAAAGGCGAGAATTAAATTTAGGTGATAAGAAGGCATCACGAAAAGGACACTAAGCGGTGTTATTTTTCTGACAAGGAAAAGTGGTAAGATTTTTATTTCCATTGTCGAGAAAGTAAAACACAGAATTTAATCTGATTTATGTTACGGGGCGGAAAGTAAGATATGTTCAATCTGCCCATGGCAATGGTAAAGGGAGTTTTCAAGCTGGACAAGTTACCTCCCGCAGAATTCTAAAGAGATAAAAATAAAAATTAATTAAGCACGCACTGTCCGAGAAAAACAAAAGTGTCCGCTGACCACCATGAAGGAAAGGTTAAGCCTTTGTCTATATGCAGAATATCATTGAGAGGAGCATCTGTTTATCGTCAGGGTTGGCTATGATAGCGAAACTATTTTATCGGATCAGTAATTGGCACCAAGAATGCAAATACGTCCAAATGGCCACCCACTTGATGCTGGCGAAAATCTGATTGACGAATTCCAGGTGATTCGGTTAAGACAAGAGTCTAGGGTGTGAGGTCTCCTCGAAGAAAAGAAAGAAAAGAAAAAAAAAGTGAAGATAATTTTTTTTTCTTCTTAGAGCAAGATTTTTTAAACCGAGGCTAGTCTTGCCACACCCACGCTGCTAAGCGGCCATTAGCTGAATGGTGGCATGAGCGTTAGGCGGAGGTAATCACGTAAAGAAGGAGGGGAGGCCTGTTGCGCCACACCCCTGAAGGGATAGGTGTGAGATGCCACTGTGAGAGAGAGGATAAACCCGTTGACACCCTCTGAAAGCATGGTGAGATACCAATATGAGAACAGAAGGTGGGAAGACGAAAGACTTCCAAAAATGGAAAATAATAAAATTTTCCTGACCGAAAACAAACAAGTGGATTGTGGGTTTAGAATTATCAAGGAACCTCAAACCCCGGTTTTGGTCGGCGTCCATATAAGCAGAGTCGCAGCGAGTTAAGTTCAGTTCAAGTTCGAGTTCAAGTTCGCAGTTGGAGTTGCACCCGCACCGCAGAAACCTGGCCAAAAGATTCCACGCAAATCACGATTCAACTTCTAGCCAAGAACAATTAATTTGAAGAACGACTTAGACTCATACCACCAAAACAAGTTTTACGAATATCGCCTGAAGATACACCAAGAACCAGTTTCTTAAAGAACAAACAACTTAAGATGTTAAGACTCGCCTAACAAACACTAAGTGTCACGAATCCATATAGCGGGTTGGGAAGAAGACGCAGTCCTGTATTCAGCAACCAGATATAAAATATTGTTATCCTTTTTTAACACATTTGAACATTTGAACACATTTGAACTTTTTGAGTTATTATTTTATTTTCTTTTACATATACTTGTGCGGTGTTACCCTTGATCAAACTCGGCTTGCATTAAGGCCCGGCGACTGATTGATTTCATCTGCCTAAGATCAATTCACAACGTGGGTAGGTTAGACTGGAAATCAAAACAGTTACTTCGGTAACCAGACGTTGGAGGCGAGCTGGGAACGACAAGACTGATACCGAATCTAACCAGATTCCCATCCGAATCACCAAAAGGTTAGAACGTCACATTTGGTACCGCGACCAATACCAAGCCAGTTGGTCGTCACAGGACAGGATAGCACGACGGACGCGGCTAGGCAGACGTCACATTTGGTGCAGCGACACCGGGGAGACGTCACACTGTTAAAAACCTTTGTAAATTTAACATGTTTCGCTATTTATTGAGCTTAGTCCAAAATTCTGGCATCATGGAGAGTTCTCTCAATTTTTAAATTCTTTGGTGTTTTGTTAGCATTGTTTCGGTAGACATCACCTGTTCATTTTATGGCGTTAGTATATGTGTATATATGTATGTATATCTCAAATTTTATGGACGCGATGTGTTTACTTCATTGTGTCCGTGCGTGTTTTATTCATAAAAATGTACCTATAAAAGTGTATATAAATTGCTTGATTGTATCTACTCGTTAATTACATACACTATACAACCAGACACACACATACACACGCACCCCTCCCCCCACACATATATATATATATATATATATATATATATATATATATATGCATATTTCGTGAAATATGACAAACAGATTTTTTAATAATAATTTATTCGATTTTCATGTGTCCTTAGATTTTTGTTTTAGGACTGAGTCTATGGAGAAATTGTCCAAAACTCAGTCCTCAAAAATTTACTGAAAATTAATTTATTTTCATATATATATATATATATATATATATATATATATATATATATATATATATATATATATATAAACTTGAAGCCAAAAAATAATCTGGAATATCAAAATACACACACACACACACACTCACACACACTCATATATATATATATATATATATATATATTATGGGCTAAAGTGTTCAATATCAGAAATAGAGCGTATTTAAATATAAAAATGAACACTGAAGTCAATACTCAGAGGCCTGACGATTGCGTTTAGCATGAAACAATCTGTTGCCTCTGTGAGTTAACTTCACTGTTCACTTATATATATATATATATATATATATATATATATATATATATATATATATATACAAAGATACAACAATTTGATCTCCGATTTTATACATATACATATGCAGACATGTACTGACTACCAGGGGACTGAATGGAAAGAAAGAAAGGAACAAGGGAGAAAAATAGATGGATAGATAGTGTTGTAGCATATGGACGATAATGGGTATGTCACTATTCACATAAATACAGTAATAAATACTCTATGTTGGTTTTACAGTTAGAGATTCATTGTGGAATTCACTAGACTCATTTCTAGCACTTGACTAATTCTTCTACGCGTCGCTGGCGAATCTTATATGCGTTGTTCTTGACCTACGTATTATCAATCATTACCAATCTTCGTTTGATTATTCTGTTCAGTAACCTTCCCTTGGTTACAACAGACAGATAGATAGATGGATAGATAGATAGATAGTGTTGTAGCATATGGTTGATAATGGGTATGTCACTATTCACGTAAATACAGTAGTAAATAATGTATGTTGGTTTGCAGTTAGAGATTCATTGTGGAATTCACTAGACTCATTTCTAGACAGATAGATAGATAGATAGATAGATAATGAACAGACTGAGATAGATAGATAGATAGATAGATAGATAGATAGATAGATAGATAGATAGAAATTAACGGAGATAGATAGATAGATAGATAGATAGATAGAAAGAAAGAAAGTAAGAAAGAAATGAGCGGATATAGATAGATAGATAGATAGAAAGAAAGAAAGAAATGAGCGGATATAGATAGATAGATAGATAGATAGATAGATAGATAGATAGATAAGAATAGACTGAGATAGATAGATAGATAGATAGATGTGGATAGCTTGAGTTTGATAGAGCACGAAGAAAGAATGAGAGAGAGAAAGAATATAAATGGATGGATGGAGAAAAATATAGGAACTTATAAATAAGGAAATAAAACTGATAGATAAGAATTGAGTGAAAATGCAAGCAAGCTTACACAGATAGATATATGACGACGATGTTTTTGATGATGATGATGA
This sequence comes from Acanthosepion lycidas, assembly GCA_963932145.1. Lineage (NCBI taxonomy): Eukaryota > Metazoa > Mollusca > Cephalopoda > Sepiida > Sepiidae > Acanthosepion > Acanthosepion lycidas. The sequence goes on from OZ010583.1 coordinate 55,670,683, forward strand.
TTCGCCGCATCTTCACGTTAGCTGACCAGCTTACACTTCTCCCGTGCATGACCTGAAGGTGACTTGCCAAGCCGTGACACAAGTGACAGATGAACAATGTGTCACAGATTCATGACTGTCGTCTTCGAGTATAGAATCCAGAGGTTGGCAGTGAATATTTCGGAGACAGTAGGAAAGCGTACTTCAGGTTCGCAGTGGATATCGTAGCAGAGCGTAGTCCTTCCTTCTATGATCTTCGCCTGTCAAGTTAGCACTGGTCCTTCCGTAGGGTAAACAAAGATGGCCGCCTTTATACACAACGGATACAATGTTCTGCGGCTTCTGATTGGTTAACCTTCTATTGGTAGACTATAAAGGAAGTTAAGTCATTTAGATTGGCTCACTAGTCATATATACTTAAAAAACCGTAACATGCCACAACCTTGATGGATTCACACCGCTGTGCCTGGTTCCTGTTCCCCATCATGTGCCTTTTCAGTCTGCAGCTGGTTTTACATATCTTGTTACATAGCGTCCAGTCTGTGACACATAGTCTGGGGAATGTCAAGGGGTGATTTTTCACATTATTCACCCAGCTAGACATTGAAACAAGTATGCGCTGACAG
>OZ010583.1:55678787-55693787 GCA_963932145.1 Acanthosepion lycidas
ACCTTTCACGGCCTTGAAGGGCTCGCGAAGAACCGTCTCTGTGAGCGGCTTGGCTTGTCGCTGGCCGAGTTGCGCTCTTTCTGGTCTTGGAGGCCATCGGCGAATTACCTCAGTAACCCTGAGTTTTCGCTTACCAGGTGATTGACTCGAAACATGCTATTTCTCAATGTCATAGCCTTCAGATGGGGTTGGGTGGATTTGTTCGATTATTACCGGTGCGACCTTGGTTTAGAAGAAACAGCTTTGCACACCTACCATTGTTTCAGGTACGCCCTTTCTATGTCGGCAAGTTGACGGCTCGTAGTGTTCATCGTTCTCGCATACGCGTGCGACAATGTGTCGCCTCCGTATTCTGGGGTGAAACGGATGGTGTTTCTAACGTTGTTTTCTAACGATCTAGATGACGAGTGAATCTTGCGACACAGGCGCTATTCTCATCAGTCTCTGATCAAATTCTTTCAGCATTGTGAAGATTAGAACATAGAAAGCGTTTGGTGTCGACAGATTTCAACGAAAGGTGGGTGAAAGTAGCGAGCGTGGTTCGTGTGAAAGAGGCTATCCTTGAGTCCCTTTTTTAAGCCCTCTTCGTCACAACGGGGCGGTTTCCTGTGAAGACACCTGGTTAAGTTTTGGTTTGTATTTACTCAACTCCATACGAGGTCAGGTTGTGACACATGGTCGGTTTAATGTGGGGAACCCGATCGCGTACACCCCGGCAAGGAACAAAAAATCCCCGAGCCCCCGCAGGCCTCGGTGGGTGCACCGACCTTTCTCTCTAGTGCAATGAGAAGGCGCGGCCTTGGACAGCTGTTCCTCAGGGCCGGCACCTCTCAGTATAATTTTTCTCAGATATGTCGATGCCCTTTGACGGAGTCGCTCGTCAGTGCACTCTGCCCAAAGACAGAGACGCAACTGAGAGGTGATAAATAGATGTATTAGAAACTACCCGAAAGTGTAATTTAAACGCTAGACTCTCTTTTGCGTACCTTAGATAATGTGAGTGAGTGTCGTTTCCGGTTTCTTTATTTGGCTATGATCCAAGTTGAGATTCCCAACCTCCCCAGTTTGTTTTTGGCTCCTTTTAATCCTGACTGCTTCAGCCTTTGATTTCTCCACGCTCATATTTATTTTATCCTTCCTATTCCGTTAGAGAGTTAGCTTCTTGATTCTGTTTGGTGACAGAATACAGTGATAACTATTATTTTTGTGGGGTGACGAAGCCTACTAACATCTGCTATTTTCTGTTTATATTTCTTATATTTTGTTTTTATTCATATCCCTCCCCCTCATTTAATATCATCTTCAGATATATATATATATATATATATATATATATATATATATATATATATATTTTACGAACATTTGTATATAGGAAATTTGTACATCAGAAATGTTTGTAATCATGGGTTTATTTTGTCGGCTCCGTTTATGTCTGGGGTATTGTGGTATATATTGGAGTAAAAGTGAAAAATGTCTTCTTTTCGTATATGTGTAATTTGTAATGGGTCGTGATTCGGATTAGCTTGGCATAGGAGAGTTAATGATGACCAGCCTCACCCCACTCCCCACTCCCCACTCCCCACATTTTGGCCACGTGCCGCAATTATTGTATTTTACAATAATAAATATTTACATCATTAGCAAATTGAAAAATAAAGCTTTTGAAATATTTTTGTTTTTCAACCTTATTGTCTATATGATAAAATCAAATTTTCGTCGGCTTGGGGGTGACGTTTTTGAAAAAGGAAAGAAATTAATATATATATATATATATATATATATATATATATATATAAGGCGGGATGTGTGTGTGTGTGTAATGAATGCTAGGCCGCAATTTTCGACGGATTTTGCACCAAAATTTACATGCACATGCTCCAAGTTAGCGGGGAAGCCAAGACCGACTTTGCATTTCCCAACTCCCATCGATAGTGGAAGTAATCTATTTTTTCATGCATCTACGGCAGTTTTCATGTAGTTTTTAGCCATTTTGTACTGGCCAGAGTGGCTGCCACGAATAGACAGGAAGATTCTATTGGTTAGCGTGAGAGCCAACAGCTGACTGACACGAATGTTAACTAGCATGCTAGCATGCAAAAAAAAAAAAAAAAAAAATCGATAGCTGCATTCGTCACAAGTGAGAAATATTTAAATCTGCATGTCACTTTACTCCAATTGGCTCATTCGCTTACTTAAACTCAACGTTGATTCTGATTCCGCAGAACTGGATTGGGTGTTAAAATTATTTGTTGTTAACATTCTTTTTTTATTCGGTTTTTCCAGTTACGAGACCGTTTTTAAAGCTGATCGTTTTGTGTTCATTTTGTTTAGTTCTTTTTTCGTAACAGATTTAATGTTTAGTATAGAGCTTAGAAAAAATTCGCAGTGTGAGATAGGCAAGAAGTAAGGCATGTAGCAACATCAGCACAGCAGAGGGCACTCCTTTAAAGGCAAGGAAGGGCAAAAATATTTTAAGTCAAGTGATAGTGATTGCTGCATGAGTCGTACGATTTTTGAATCAAGCACGGGCAACGCCGAGCCGTACTGCTAGTATATATATATATATATATATATATATATATATATATATATATATATATATATATATGTGCGTGTGTGTGTGTGTGTGTGAGCAATATTTTTATTAATATCAATTTGATTTAAAGTCCCAGACAAAGAATGTTTTATTACGTTCTTTATTAATCGTTGGTGTTGTCTCACGAGTCAACGTTTGTCGTGGAATTGGTTTTACAAGTTTTATCCGTAAGTTTTTGCCGATCGCTTTTGGCAGATACGAATTTCCGTTAAAGATTTTACATGCGCTCAAAATCTCAATTCATGATCTTTTAATCTAATCATAAGATCATTGTATTTTATCAAACGAGAGATATATACTGTCCAACGAAGAACTTCACTTTCGGAAAATCATCTAAACAGATTATTATTATGAAGAACTGCACAATTTGATTAAAAGTTCCTGTACCGTTCCACTATGTACATGACTCGTTTTGCTCTACTCTACCTTTACAAGAATAGGTTAAGACCGAAAATGGAATACTGTTATATGGGAAGGAGCTACCCACTCTTTACTTTCCAGTCTCGACAGAATGTAAAATCGGCTCCGCGTCCTTGCGGGTGACAAATTATTTTCCACTCAAGAATCCCTTTCTCACAGAAGAAACGTCGCAAGCTTCTCGCTTCTCTATCGACGTTTCCATGGAAAGTGTTCAGAGGAACTACATTCCTTAATTCAAACAGTTTTAACCTTCACGGCATTCCACGTACATTGAAGCGACTCACCCTTATTCCCTTAAGGATTTCATTTTTTAATTTCCAAACAACATATATTAAAGGCGTCGACGACTTGGCACCTTGAGATGTCATACTGATTTGTTTTTTACGGCTTATCAACCATTTGTAGGTTATTTAAAGAAGAAAATATTTGGGGGTTGTAAGAATAATTCTCGTTTTTTTTGTGTTTTGGTTTGGTTTGTTTTACGGCATTTCAACCTCAATGGGTCATTTAATGCCGACTATTTTTTTTCCTGGTAATATTCTTTCCTCAAAAATGTATTGCTGGTAATATAATTTTTAAAAATGTATTGCTGGTAATATAATTTAAAAAAATGTATAGCTGGTAATATAATTTAAAAAAATGTATTGCTGGTAATATAATTTAAAAAATGTATTGCTGGTAATATAATTTAAAAAATGTATTGCTGGTAATATAATTTAAAAAAATGCATTGCTGGTAATATAATTAAAAAAAAATGTATTGCTGGTAATATAATTTAAAAATATGTATAGCTGGTAATATAATTTAAAAAAATGTATTGCTGGTAATATAATTTAAAAATATGTATTGCTGGTAATATAATTTAAAAAAATGTATTGCTGGTAATATAATTTAAAAAAATGTATTGCTGGTAATATAATTTAAAAATATGTATAGCTGGTAATATAATTTAAAAAAATGTATTGCTGGTAATATAATTTAAAAAATGTATTGCTGGTAATATAATTTTAAAAAATGTATTGCTGGTAATATTTTTTTTTTCAAAAACGTATTGCTGGTAATATCTTTTTTCAAAAAACTATTTCTGGTAATAATTTTTTACTAAGTATTTCTGGTATTAAAACCTAGTTTTACACTTTCATAATGCTTTTTACCTCAGTTTCGGAGTTAACTATTTGCCCATAGCTGGGGCCCTAACAGGTGCTATCACCCAGGGTCAGGGTGGACCTGGGAACACCAACAATTAAGAGGTGGTTTCACACTCCTAAAATCCTCCTGATCAGAGGCCTTGCTGTTGGACGTAGTTTATCGTCTTACCATGGACACGGATGTAGTTTATTGTCATACCCAGGACGTTTTTTTTTTTTTTTTTTTTTTTTTTTGTGAGTGAATATTCTGTTCATAATTTTGTGGCGATGGATTCATGCCTTTTCCATGTGTATTTGCGCGTAAGCGAATGTAATCAACTCGACTTGTAATCGAATCCGCTACCGTTACCCATTACAGCAATTGGAATTCTTCCAGCGGTTATCTTTCAAGGTAGTGACCAAGCATGACGTTTTTTTAACTTCGGTGGTTGGACGATAACCGGGGTTTCAACGTGATATGGACGTAAGCCTTCTTGAACTGTAAACCTCCAAATAAGTAACCATGACATTACCACTAAGCCATTACCATATGTGCTTACAGGCAAAATATGTTGTCAAGATCTTAAAAATCTAATCGCTACCTAAACAAGGGAAAACAACAAAGCTCCGCATTTTCTCCGGCGATTTGCCACCAGACAAAATAGAGATTTCATCTTGGAAATCAAGTTATGAATCCATAGTGAGTTAGTACGTTTCGCCCGCAGGTGACTAGTGCGAAGATACATGAGCAAGGAAGAAGGTAGCTGGGTAGACAATGTGTGTGGGCGTAATAGATCATTCTCAGAATCCTGAAATTTTATTCTAATCTTACCCGGGCCCCAGATCGATTTCTTGACTTTTATGTCGTATTCTCACAATCGTTCTTTTTTCTTCTTTCCTTTTTCTCCTTTTCTCTTTCTTTCTTTCGTATTTATTGCACCAAATTCTTGTCTGTTCTCTTCTTTTTATTCATTTTCTTTATAACACGTCCGTTATAATATTTTCCTTTTCCTTTTCCGACTCTCCGCGTCCTCCATTCTTTTCAAACCTTCTCACGACCCGTATGACGAAAAACTATATCCGCGTCCTGGGTAAGACAATAAACTACGTCCAACAGCAAGGCCTCTGATCAGAAAGTCTTGAGGAGCGTGGGACCACCTCTTAATTGCTGGTGTTCTCAGGTCCACCCAGACCCTGGCTGGTAGCACTTGCTAGGGTCCCAACTATGGGCAAATAGTTAACCACAAAACTGGGTTCAAAACACTATGAAAGTGTAAAAATAAGTTTTAATACCAGAAATACTTTTTAAAAAATTTATTAACAGGAATAAATTTAAAAAAAATTACCAGCAGTACTTTGTTACCAGTAATAATTTTTTTAAAAATATTACCAGTAATACATTTTTGAAAAATATATTACCATTAATAAAAATTGTCGGCATTAAATAATCCATTGAGGTTGACATGTAAAACAACTCAAACCAAACCAGCAATACATTTATGCAAAAATACATACATACACACACACACATATATATATATATATATATATATATATATATGAAGAAATATAGTCTTAAGGTGTGCTATATTTATGGAATAAAGTGCTCAATATCAGAGATAGAGCGCGTGTAAATATAAAAGTGAACATAGAAGTCAACACTTAGAGGCGACAGCCTGTTTCATGCTATATGCAATCGTCAGGCCTGACGATTGCATATAGCATGAAACAGACTGTCGCCTCTAAGTGTTGACTTCTATGTTCACTTTTATATATATATATATATATATATATATATATATATATATATTAACAGAAATACATTTTTGAAAAAAATTATTTCTAGCAATAAAAATCTTGTCGGCATTAAATAACGCATTGAGGTTGATATGCCGTAAACCAAGCCAAACTAAACCAAACCAAACCAAAACAAAACCGTCTGTCTTCATTTTCCTCTTCTTTGGCCTAATCGGTCAATTTTCTCACAATTTTCCTCTTCTTTCTTTAATCCAATGTCAGCTTCTTCTTCTTCTTCTTCTCCTCCTTCTTCTTCTTCTTCTTCTTCTTCTTCTTCTTCTTCTTCTTCACGATATCATCATTTTTTATTTACTTCCTCTTTCAAATCATTGTTTTCTATTTTCAATCGTTTAACCTAGTGGTTCCCAAACTTTTTCGGGTGCCGCCCTCTTGCGTACCAAAACACAACACCAACGCCCCCTCAATATTTACATTTGATTGGACTTTCTTGGTGCTACTATTTTTCTTCTTTTATGTGCGGTGTCCCTTCAGGACGTAAGCGATCACGGCCCTCCGCATCTTCCTGAACCTTGAAACTCTTAATAAGTTCTGTATTTTTATTATTTCTTCCAAACCCTGCTCTGCCATTCATTTGCTCAAGCCCATTAAGTATGTCACGCATTGCTTTCTCCTGTCCCTCTTTCCTTCTATCCGTCCTGTAATTTTCCAAGCCATTCTTCCTCATTATATGCCACAGGAACCTCATCTATCTCTTCCTGGTGTTAAGTATAAGTTTCTTTTTTGTTTCTATTCTCTCCAAAACCTCGTCGTTGCTCACATGTACGGCCCATGTTATCCTCAGTATCCTTCTGTAGAACCACGTGTCTGTTGCTTTGAGTCTCTTCTTCATCTTTGAGGAATTTGTTCAGCATTCGCTACAATTTCCATTAATTTTTTCTGTCTCTTAATAATCTGTTTAGGTTTTAGTGCTAGTATTACATGTCAAATAAGTATTATAGTACTTCCCATAACAATTGTTATATAAAGATATACTGTAAAGTGAAGGCTAGATACACTTTAGGGACAAAGTTTGTGTGCGTGGTGTATATTATGGTTCAGATGTGACACTGGCTGCCCACTTTTTTTTCAAGATCCCCTCGTTCTCCCCTCGCCAGAGAGGACGGTACCGCCCATTTTAGATGCTTCGCCAATCATTACAATCTGAACCTGTTTAAGTGCAAGGTCATCTATTACTTATCATATATATTCTCATTATTTGCACTTACATCTACATCTTACGTCCATAAATAATCCCATTTAGTAACAAAAATTAGTTACGATATACATTTCATGTATCATGCTAGTTCTTTTATATAAGTAGGATGTGTATATATGTATGGCTTTATAAGTGACTTAAATGTGTATATAAGTATATATATGACTAGCAGCATAGCCCGGCGTTGCCCGTGCTTGATTCAAAAATCGTACGACTCATACAGCAATCGCTATCACGACTTAAAATATTTTTGCCCTACCTTGCCTTTAAAGGAGTGCCCTTTGCCGTTCTGATGTTGCTACATGCCTTATTTTTTGCCTATCTCACACTGCGAATTTTTTCTAAGATCTATATTAAATATTAAATCTGTTACGAAAAAAGAACTAAACAAAATGAACACAAAACGATCAGCTTTAAAAAAGGACTCGTAACTGGAAAAACCGAATGAAAAAAGAATGTTAAAAACAAATACTTTTTCACACCCAACCCAGTTCTGCGGAATCAGAATCAAAGTTGAGTTTAATCAAGCGAATGAGCCAATTGAAATAAAGTGCCATGCAGATTTAAATTTTTCCCACTTGTGACGAATGTAGCTATCGATTTTTTTGCATGCTAGCATGCTAGTTAACATTCGTGTCAGTCAGCTGTTGGCTCTCACGCTGGCCAATAGAATCTTCCTGCCTATTCGTAGCAGCCAGCTATTGGCTCTGACTCTGGCCAGTACAAAATGGCTGCAAACTACATGAAAACTGCCGTAGACACATGGAAAAATCGATTATTTCCACTATCGACGGGAGTTGGGAAATGCAAAGACGGTCTTGGCCTTCCCGCTAACTTGGAGTATGTGCATGTAAATTTTGGTGCAAATCCGTCGAAAATTGCGGCCGTGCATTCGTTGTACACACACACACACACACACACACACACACACACACACACACACACACACATCCTGCCTTTTATAGATAGAGATGTTATGTTTCTTGAATGTATGTACAGTTTATATATATTCTTTAGATATATGGGAGGATGTATAATCACAATCATTTATTACTTAAGGTAGTTAAAATAATAGCGATTTCAATGAAAAAAAAACCGTCAGTTTGCAAATCGGTTTTTTTTTCGGGCACAAAGATCTAAGTTTTCTATTATTTTCTTTTCGCGTTACATGTGCTACCCATTTCAACACAGAATTGTCTCTAAATGGGTATACAGCAATATAGGGAACCAATTAATTTCCTGTAGAAAATGAAAGTGGATTTTACTAAACACGGCTAAGTAAAGAAGCTAAGTTATATTCCCAGCGTAGAACAGAAAAAGAGATGAGAGTTTCTCTCTCCAACATTTCTGAACGCAGAGAGAAACGGAAATATAAACTGAGTAAACTATTCAAAGGAATAGGAGAAAAGAAAGCCAATCTTTTGGTTATAAAAGGTGCCATAAAAATAGACAACTCAATAGTGTTCACGTCATTGACAACACTATAGATTATCTGATTAACGTTCCATTTGAAATTATTGCAACGGAATGGAGAGAGAATGAATTCCGAATGCATCCAAGCGGAGAGTTTTGATTGGCTGACGTAAAAGCAGAACAATATGGAGGTTAATACGAGATACGGTAAAGGAAATCGAGCCAAAAGAAGAAAATAATAAAAAAGAAGGAACAGTATTCATATGCCAAATATCTATTTGTAATTTACTGAATATTTTCTTTCTTTCTTTCTATTTTTACTTTCTTTCTTTTCTTTTAAACATAGTTACTTTCTTTTAGCTATAGTCTTTCTTTTTTTCTTTTTTGATTGCTTTCATTTTTTTCTTTCATAGTTTTTTTTAGATGTAATTTCTTTCTTTTAGATATAGGCTTTGTTTCTTTGTGTCTTTCTTTCTTCCAGACATAGTTTCTTTCTTATATATATAGTATTTTCTTTTATCTTTTTTTTGATTGCTTTCATTCTTCTTTTTGTCAATTTTCTTTTTCTTTAGACATATTTTCTTTCTGTTAGATATAGTCTTTCTTTCTTTTATAATTTTTCTTTTCTTTCAGTCATAGTTTCTTTAGGTATAGTCTTTCTTTCTTTCTTTCTTTCTTTCTTTCTTATATATAGTTTACTGAACAATCTCTAATATAGATATACATATCTTCTTTTACTCACCTTTTTTTAACCATTTCACCGCAAGCAAGTTGATAATGTCATGGAGGAGCTCAGAAGTGCAGGGATTGAAAGAGAATGAAAAGACTTTAGTGGGAAAAAAAGGACAATAAAGAAACAGGATTTAAGAAGATAGAAGATGGCGATTGACGTTACATTTAAATGTATGAATATCGTAGTTTAAAGGAAAGAAAAAATCGGAATAGAGTTCCACAAGCGAGAAAAGAAACTATTAGAATGGAACTGGTGGCTACATGGTGCTAGTTCAAGAGTAAAACGGCGAGACCTACTTGTCAATCTAGTAGCACGCTTAAATTCCTGGAGTCGAATCACTAATATTTGTATGCCAATTGTTCTGATAAAGAACAATTGGCATACAAATATTTGTAGAAAAGACAAAGTGAAGCTTATTAGTAAAAATGCAAACTCCAGAAGATACGAACCTGCGCCCCTTTTGCAGGAGAAACCGTCGTTAGATCCGACGTGCTTTAATCAACTCGGCTACGAAGAGCGTCCTGATCATTTTCCTTTAATACAATCACTGTAATATTCAGGTCAGTAGTCAAAATAGTGTTTATAATAAACATGACATCTACTAAAAATAACGTTTAAAGTGTTTTATATATATATATATATATATATATATATATATATATATATATATATATATATTACAGAAAAGTGTTTTATATATATATATATATATATATATATATATATATATATATATATATATATATATATATATATATATGTGTGTGTGTGTGTGTGTGTGTTATGGGAACTTACCTGTAACGATAATGGACTCTTCCTGACACTATAAATACTGCGTCTCTCAAGAGGTATAATGAATGAATGGTGTAACGAGTCGAGGCAATATTAGTTCACACTAAACCAGACGGACAGCCATTACTAACACCTTCAACTTCTTGTACTATATTTCTGTTGTAATATATCTTTGTTATTCTACTGTTGTGTTCGTGTCGTTCTTCCTTGGTTCTAACCTTGGACCATAACTGTGGTGCGAGGATATTGGACCATAACAATATATATATCAGAATTATGTTTAAGTTTGTTGATCTCTTTGTAATCTACGAATATCCTTTTGCAAATGTGGTTGACAAATCACGCAAAATTCATGTTGTGTAGTCGAAGCTTTTGACTCACAAGTTCGTCAACATGGATTGTGAGGGAGAAAATAAAATTAATTGTGTTTTAAACGTCAGTTTTTATAATTCCATGCAAATTTAATTGGAAAAAATAATGACATTTTCCAAAAACTAACATTTCTCATAATGTAAGAAAGTACACGGGAAAAATAAAACATCAATTTAATTAATATTAAAAGTATGAGATAATAAAGAAAAGAATTACAGGTCTACGTCGAGATACTGGATTAACGGTTATGAAAAAACTGAATGGTCATAATTTAAATATATTAAGAAAAGAAATATTTTTAAAATTATATATATAGAATTTGAAAAAGCTATAAAAATAAATATACCAATCCCGAGTGAATTAATTCCTCCCGGATTTTTAAGCAGAAGTGAAGTTTTATCCCTTGTTTCCTGTTTAAAATTGGGCTTCCGGTTACTTCTAAAGTCATTTTTATCCACTTATATTTTGCCAATCATAACAATATTGATCCCTTTAAGTCTAGAGTTATCTTTCCTCTATAGCTGCATGGATTTCACTTCTTGCTCTTTCTTACGCTCATATAACACTACATTCTTGAGTCTTGGATTGAGTGAAAATTCTACTTGAGAAAATGAGAATGAAGAGCAAGAAGGTTTTATTGAAAATTATAGATACACGACAAGAAATGCCCTTCACAAATAAAACCATTTCAAGGATTTGAGAAACACCTGATGGACACAACAGTACTAACAATAAAGTATAACAAAATATATGGATAAATTTTAGAGGAAGCTCAAGCAGAATGTAAGCAAAATAAAATATTTGAAGGAAATGTTAATACACGTGGATATAACAAAAGAATTTCATAAAAGGAAATGAAGACAATTTAAGAATTACTTCATGACAATATCACAAAACGATTTAAAAAAACAACAACGCGAAACATCGTAGTAAATGGAATTAATTCAGAAGCTAAAGAAATAGCAACTAAACTGAATTTAGAGAATAGAATTGTTGTACTGAAGAGAACAGAAACATACATCAAAATTAAAGACCCTAAGGATAATTTGAAAACCAACGCCCATGTAGACTAATAAACGTATTTAGATGCAAAACTGAAAATATAAGAACAAATAATGATAAATAAAAACTAGAAATTGGAATAACCAATGAAAAAATATAAAAGATAAAATTTCTTTCGTAGCATATTGGAAAAAAAATATGATTTTTTTTACAATTCAATATAAATGATTTCTTTCAGAGAAAAATATTTAATAATGTATTGACTATGGCAAATGATAGATGAATATGAACAAAAATTTATAACTTTGTAAAGATCGATATCATTTTAAAAAAAGGATAGAAATAGAAAAGTTTGATGTTAACTTGGGGTGATATAATGGATCAGAAAAAGGTAAATAGATTTCAATTTACATATCAAAAATAAGAGATAATAAAGAAAAAAGAATTACAGGTCTACGTCGAGATATTGCATTAACAGTTATGAGAAAATTGAATGGTCATAATTTAAATATATTAAGAAGAGAAATATTTTAAAAATTAAGTATATAGAATTTGAAAAAATATAAAAATAAAATGAATGAATTTCTTAATTTTTACTAATCGATATAGTAATCTGCTTGCTCGTATATCGGATCAGAATATAGTATCAATGATTGATCTTCGGCACTTCTGTTTTTTGAAAAGCAGTAAAGTGCTAAGAAAACAACGACAGATGAGGAGGAGAAAAGACAGCGGAAAAGAAAAACCACAAGACATAATTTTACTAAAGCCAGGCACAATAACAGTGCAGCTTCTTCTTTGTATTTTATCAGGAATATCTAAATGTATGTCAATAGCACCAGTGCATGTGTATAAATGTACAAATAAATTGTAGACTTATCAATCCTTAAGATTCTGTCGAGAAAAAAAAATAATGCGTTGAATATTGCTGCCACATTTGGTGCTTCTGTTATATCTTTAGAGATTCTTAATAATATCCTGAAGTATCTGCAAAAGTAATGGTCTTGACCTGGCATCTCAGTTTATATCACTTTCCCACCAGCGCAACGTAGCTTGCCTTTTCTATAAAAAAAATTAATTGTAATTGTTTCGCTGAACTTTCCTCTATGATACCGAGGCTTTATGAATTTAAGCGCAGTACTAGATTGGCGGCAAGGTCTCATCATTTTACAGTAGAAATAGTTAGATGTAACCGTAAGTACTATGCTAACAGTTTCTTCTATTACACTTCTTGTCTGTGGAACTCTTTTTCGGCTTCTTGCTTTACATACAGTGTCATTCGTTATCTTCTGTGTTTTTAATTACTGTCGTTTTATTGTTCTGTCAAATAGTGTTCTTTTTTTTAAAGAAAAATAGCAAGTCTTGGAGATTGAACCTACTATTCAATCATAATTGATCAGTTAACTAACAATTTCATCACAGCGAGGTAACTTGACATAGTTATTAGTTGAATATGGATCTGAACGTTTCAATCTCGACTATTTCCGCTATTCGATTATTATTCACAGTTTCTTCTCTCGCAATTCTCGCTCCTGGATTCTTGCTTCTCAGTTAACTTTGATCTTCAAAAGTTCAAATGTAATGTCAGTCGTTACCTTCTGTCTTCTTAATTTTTCTTCTTTTATTGTTCTCTCTCCTTAATAGGGTTTTCTTTTTCTCATATTCGCTCACACTCAGTAATCCTTCCATCTTTGTGGATTTATTGCCTTGCTTGCGGTGAAATGATGAAGAAAACATGATCCAATATGCAGCTGAATTAAAAAAAATGTCTTTACTCTCTTGTACAAATGGCGAAAATCTTACGATCATTAGCCATAATGGAACGAGTTTATATAATGAAAAGTGTTTGCTCGCTAAAAGTGCATCCAAGGCAAAATGCCACACGAACCTTTTTCAGAATGGCATGTATGTCGGCTCCTATGTCGCTCGTCTATATGAAAAGGACATCTTAATGGCGATACAGTCATTTTTATTTTCAGAGATTTAAAAATGCGCTATACTTGGTGTAACAGGAAAATTGTCCAAATCGTGTAACAGCATAATTGGACACCCCACAAAATGTTTAATATCTAAAAAAAAACAAAACAAACAAACAAAAAACAAAAACAAAACAAAAAAAAAACAAAAAAAAAAAACACTAAGCTAAATGAGTTTCTTTTTTCCAGGTTTTCAGATAAGACGTTTAGCCATCTTGACACCATTTGTCGTAAGAATCCCTGAAAAGCTCTTTGAGCTGTTCAGCTAGAAAGAGAACAGGTTAAAATTGTTTTGTGCCAGAACCACTATCTTCCCAAATGAGCAATGGTGAGAGGAAAAAAGATCATTCAGGCTTTCAGTAATGCTACCAACATTCATACTCTGGCTTCCATCTTCAAAGTCAATTCAAGTACCATCAAGAGAACGATTAATAAGTTTGAAAAGTGGGGACAGTAGAGTGGAAAACTGGATCAGGAGGTCCCAACAGGAAGCGGGATCATCATTTCAACTTAGAGCTAAAGCGAACAATTAGAAAAGATCAAACTCAATCGAAACTTATATATATATATATATATATATATATATATATATATATATATATATATATATAAACTTTATTTCAATCTTTCATGAGCTTTCGATCCTTAGCTATGATTAATTAATGATGAACATGTAATTTTCGTTTATGATCAATTTCATCACGTTTCTTCTGTTAAGCTTGGAGAGTAATTATACATTCTTATTATCCAAAATAGAGTCCAGTAGTGTTATAAAAACCTCGGAAAATTCCAGTAAGATATCTTTAATCCTTTCTAAGATACGACGGTCCAAATCTTAATCTAACAATTGAACAATTTTGCTGTTACACGATTTGGACAGCTTTTCTGTTGTACCCCGTAGTTCTTGCCGCAAGTTAAGAAAAGAGATATCAAGAGAGAGAGAGCGAGAGAGAGAGAGAGGAGAGAGAGGAGAGGGGAAGAGGTTATTTAGTGCAACGATTGACAATGAATGTCGCTTTAAATGTATGTACAAAGATTATTTCCTCATACAATTGATGTTAGAAATAATATATTCGATAATTGCTAGACGGTCTGTTACATCATTGTTTTCTTATTTTTGACTAAACGATATAGTAATCTGCATGCTCGTATGTCGGATCAGAATGTAGTATCAGTGGCTGATCCTCAGCACTTCTGATATGTTTTTTGAAAAGCAGTAAGGTGCTAAGAAAACAGCGAGAGATGAAGAGGAGAAAAGACAGAGCGAAAAAGGAAAAACAGATAAACGAAAATCAAATCAAATAAAAAAAAACAAACTATGTATATATATATATATATAGAGAGAGAGAGAGAGGGGTGCTAGTAGCATCTCGGACTGAGGATATGAAGAGCCGAGTTCGAACTCCAGTCGAATTCATTACATTCGCTTACGTGCTAATACCCTTGGAAAAGGTATGAATCCATCTCTTCTCCACCCCACTGCTAAGGGTAAATAGCAGTATAGACTGTGTCCTGTAGACTTGGTGGCGAACGGTCTCGGCGAAGGACAACTC
>OZ010583.1:55698787-55738787 GCA_963932145.1 Acanthosepion lycidas
ATCAGGTAATCAAAGAATGCAGAAATTCAGTGTCAAAAATTAATCTATATTTAGGAAAAATGGTCCTGTTGCGAAAAAATTGTCTTTTAGCGGTGGAACAGAAAAGAAAAAAAAAAACAGAAAATGGTCAGGTGGCTAAAGAATAGTTCTTACCCAACTGCTGGAAAAAACACCGAATTTTCATAAGCTTTCATCGCAAACCGATTTTACATGGATCTTATAATCATCATATACCATTTAATTGTTTTAAAGAACCCTTTTTTTAAAACCACTAGCATGAAGTGGAACGATTATATTGAATCATTTGATTGGTTTATTGCTCGCTCAAAAAGTTGGTTCACTGTGTCATTTGAGACAATTTTTATTGCCAGAATCTTTCTTACACATTTATAAGTCTGTCATTCGTCTGGGCACTGAATATTGCTGCCATATCTGGTCGAGTTTTTCTGCTATATATCTAGACCAATATTTCTCAACCTTTTTAAGCAACGGCACACCTAGGAGCAAATGAAAATATCATGGGATACTTAGCAAAATTTTTAAAGTGTATACATTTAAATGTTATGAAATAAACCATAGATTTTTTTAAAAAATGGACACCCAAATATGAACTTTCTTTCAATGTTTCTATTCAACTATTTGTGCAGCTTATTTAGTGTGGAACTTGTGTCTGGCGTTTTTTTTTCACGATTTCTTCAAGGTTTGGTCGATAAACAGACCCTCATTTCTTCTTTAGTTGAGCGGAATCTTTATCGCTTCTTATTTTTTTATGTTATTTAGGGTTGAGAAACCTAATTAACATGAATAAGAAGTAGAAAAATGCAATATAATGATAAGGGTTTTTTAGTTAATGTGGGATCAAATTTTAATACTTATTCATTTATTCAAATACTAACCTTATACCATTACTACTTCCCCACAAACACATATATGCATCCCTTGACAATATTTTGCGGCGCACTTTAGAACACACGACGGATGAGTATCACTGATTTAGAGATTCTTGACAAAATCCAAAGAAGATTGTGCAATATTATCTGTCCTGACCTGGCATCTCTGCTTCATTTCCTTTCTCAACTCCTTAACGTAGCTTCCCTATACATTTTTAGTAAATGTCTTCATTGTAAGTGTTCTGGTGAGTTTTCCTTTTTGGTATCTAGACTTCACGAATTTAAGCGTAGTACTAAATATCAATAACTCTGTAAAAGTCAGGGATTGATTTGATACCGTATCGATTTTATAAACAGGACCTCCCTTCTAAATCGATGTCAAATCAATATTTATTTACACTATTTAGATCGTTCGGACTGTTGACCACATCTTTATTGTCATATTCACGATGTTTCGGTCGTTGTACGCTCTGGCCTTCTTCAGGTGTTATACGTTGGAATTTTGGCCGCCGAAACACCGTGAATATGGAAATAAAGATGAGAACAAGAGTCCGAACGATAGAAATAGTTTAAATAGTTACAATTCCTCATCTCAGAAATATAGACAATTCAATATATTTCGATTCGGATTATTGCCGCAACCCAAGGAATATCTAAAGAATGCTTCTCCAAAAAATATTTCCCCTAAAAAATTTCTTTTTTTTTTTTTTATGAGTGATGCAGTTTCGGAGAGCCGTGTTCGAATTCCACTCGAATCCATTACATTCACTTACGTGCTAATAGCCTTGAGAAAGGTATGAATCCGCCTCTTCTCCCCCCCACCCCGCAGCTATGGGCAAATAGCAGGATAGTCCGGGTTCTATAGCCTTGGATGCCAACTGGTCTACCGCAGAAAGAAATGGCAACCTACTGCCGGAAAAATCTGCCTCGTCAGTCATGTTTTGAAAAATAAATTATCGCCTAAGTGTATATCACGCATGGCTCATAAGTGAATGAGTGCCTTTTCAATTCTTTTTTTGGTAACTTAGAAGTCAGTGACTTCTTGAAATTAAGTGATACCAAAATTATGATTTCAAATCAAGTTAAATAATTTTTCATTGAATGCTTGCAAAGTTATCAGTCTAACTTTCGCAGGAATTCTTCTTACATTCATTTTCCGAACTACGTCGAAGAACAAAATTCCACATATACGCCATTTTTTAATGGAAGAATTTTTTTCATTTATCGAAGAAAATCCAGATTGGCACAAGACCATCAAAGAAAGTTACTGTTAATTGTTTCTGAGATAAGTGCATTAAACTTTGCAATCCTGTTGTTGATTCTTGTCTTTCCATTCAGAATCCAATTCTTGTCTTATAAAAGTTTTAATATTTGATGGCGACTCTGAAAAAGATTTTAATTACAATCTGGAGTTTGTCGTTTAACAGCTTAGTGAATATTGAATTTATCTTACCATCAGAGTGATTGTGTTACTATTTTGAGATATTATTCTCAGTCCTATTGACAGGACAGACCATGGCTATTTTCACCGACCTAATCTTTCACTCCCGTTGTAAAAAGTTATTAACTTTCGTCAATAAATGCGGATTAAGAATTGTCAATATTAATAGACAGGGCAAAACGAAATTCAACACGTGGATGTTTTCAGCTAGGAGAAAGAAGAAAATCGTTTCTGGCTGACTACTTTTAAAAGTCTTTTTCCTTCTTCAGCTACATTATATTCTTACACGCCCCACACACAATCTCACACACACTTTTATATTCCTTTTTTTTCCAGGGATTTCTTATTTTGGGAGTTAATATACTTTTAAATTTTCTCGCGTTTCTATATTACTTTTCTAACTTATTTTAAATTTATCTCTTCTTTTAGATTTCGTTTTTTTTTCCTTTATAATTTTCTCTATGCTGTATTGGGCACATTTCAATAGTTTTCTTAAATATCTATCTCCGTTTTTATCCTTCGTCAGTGCTCAACCAAAGGAACCACACCTTATTCTCTTCATTCTTTCGCTCTACGCTCTTATACTCTCTCCCCTTCCTACACTTTCCAATCTCTGTGATACACTTCCTTCCATCTCCACACCGAATTGCATCTTGACGCCATCTTGTCGCCAAACCAAAACGAGGTTCTGGCCTGCCGGGAACCCCCATTAGTGCCCCCTGACCTACTTCCTAAGCTCTTGTCATCACAATTCCGATCCAAACTCTCATCAAGTGTTGCAACGGATTACGCAGCATTCAAGCTTGGCCCTACCCAGTTCCAACTGGTGCTGCTTCAGATGGTGACTGAGGTTTTGCAATGTTCCTGTCGTTTTCTGTTTCCACTCCTTTCCTTCCTCCTCCTCCCCCTCCTCCTCCTCCTTCCACTCTTCTTCCATTAAAGCCGCTTTTATTCTTCTTGTTTTTGGCAGACAATGTTTTCAATGGACACCAATTACCGGAGCTGACAGAATCGTTGGACTTGGATCGCATTTGACTTATTCAGAGTGGAAAGTCACAATCGCATGCTTTGTGGGTGGAGGTTGTTTTAAACACGAGTTTTTGCATATAACGAAAAGAAAAAGACACATGGAAGTCAGTAAGAGAAAGTAAAAGGGAAGGTTGATAGAGATTGTGGAATTAGGCAAGAAAAATGATAATGCATTAAGAAATATATATATATATATATATATATATATATATATATATAGAGAGAGAGAGAGAGAGAGATAGAGATAGAGATAGAGATAGAGTGAGATAGATAGGTAGATAGATAAATATATAGAGAGTTATATAGATAGACACACATACACATAAATGTATGCATATATCTATATATCTACATATATATATATATATATATATATATATATATATATATATATATAGAGAGAGAGAGAGAGAGAAAGAGAGAGAGAGAGAGAGAAGGAGGATACAAGTAACTGAAAAATTTTATAAATATATAAGAAAAGAGATCACTAACAATTTGATAAACTGTAATAATATTTCAGTAAGAAAGAGAGAGAAAGAGAATTAGAGAATGAGAAGAGAAAAGCTATTGAGAATTTGTAAAAATATATTGAAAAGAAAGGAAAAGAGAGTATAAGATGGGAATATATAATAAAATGATAGACAACGAGAGAGAGAGAGAGCGAGAGAGAGAGAGAGAATAGGCTAGAAGTTGAACAACTGTAAGAACATAATAAGAGAGGGAGACTGAGATATAAAGAGAAGAGAGGCAAAGGATGGATATAAAGAGAAGAGAGGCAAAGGATGGATATAAAGAGAAGAGAGGCAAAGGATGGATATAAAGAGAAGAGAGGCAAAGGATGGATATAAAGAGAAGAGAGGCAAAGGATAGATATAAAGAGAAGAGAGGCAAAGGATAGATATAAAGAGAAGAGAGACAAAGGATAGATATAAAGAGAAGAGAGGCAAAGGATAGATATAAAGAGAAGAGAGGCAAAGGATAGATATAAAGAGAAGAGAGGCAAAGGATAGATATAAAGAGAAGAGAGGCAAAGGATGGATATAAAGAGAAGAGAGGCAAAGGATAGATATAAAGAGAAGAGAGGCAAAGGATAGATATAAAGAGAAGAGAGGCAAAGGATGGATATAAAGAGAAGAGAGGCAAAGGATAGATATAAAGAGAAGAGAGGCAAAGGATAGATATAAAGAGAAGAGAGGCAAAGGATGGATATAAAGAGAAGAGAGGCAAAGGATGGATATAAAGAGAAGAGAGGCAAAGGATAGATATAAAGAGAAGAGAGGCAAAGGATGGATATAAAGAGAAGAGAGGCAAAGGATAGATATAAAGAGAAGAGAGGCAAAGGATAGATATAAAGAGAAGAGAGGCAAAGGATGGATATAAAGAGAAGAGAGACAAAGGATAGATATAAAGAGAAGAGAGGCAAAGGATAGATATAAAGAGAAGAGAGGCAAAGGATAGATATAAAGAGAAGAGAGGCAAAGGATGGATATAAAGAGAAGAGAGGCAAAGGATAGATATAAAGAGAAGAGAGGCAAAGGATAGATATAAAGAGAAGAGAGGCAAAGGATGGATATAAAGAGAAGAGAGGCAAAGGATGGATATAAAGAGAAGAGAGGCAAAGGATAGATATAAAGAGAAGAGAGGCAAAGGATGGATATAAAGAGAAGAGAGGCAAAGGATAGATATAAAGAGAAGAGAGGCAAAGGATGGATATAAAGAGAAGAGAGGCAAAGGATAGATATAAAGAGAAGAGAGGCAAAGGATGGATATAAAGAGAAGAGAGACAAAGGATAGATATAAAGAGAAGAGAGGCAAAGGATAGATATAAAGAGAAGAGAGGCAAAGGATGGATATTAAGAGACTAGAAGAGAAAACTGACATAAAAAATTGCAGCCGCAGAACAAGCATTAGGGAAATTGTAAATTTGTAAATAGAGAATTCACGAGAAAGAAAGAAAGAGAAAAAGAAATAGAAAGAAAAAATAGAGAATATGATGAGAATTTATGAGAATATGATAAAGAAAGAAAGAGAGAAATAGAGGAGACTAGTTTTGAACAGTTGTAAGACTATGAAAAGAGAGGGAGACCGAGAAGGAGGGAGTATGTGTGTGAGAGGGAGAGGGAGAGAGAGAGAGAGAGAGAGAGGAGACTAGTATTTAAACAGTTGTAAGACTATGAAAAGAGAGGGAGACCGAGAAGGAGGGAGTATGTGTGTGTGTGAGAGAGGGAGAGGAAGAGAGAGAGAGAGAGAGGAGACTAGTATTTGAACAGTTGTAAGACTATGAAAAGAGAGGGAGACCGAGAAGGAGGGAGTATGTGTGTGTGTGTGAGAGGGAGAGGAAGAGAGAGAGAGAGAGAGGGAGGAGACTAGAATTTGAACAGTTGTAAGACTATGAAAAGATGAAAAGATAGGGAGACCAAGAAAGAGGGAGTATGTATGCGTGTGTGTGAGAGGGAGGAGACTAGTATTTGAACAGTTGTAAGACTATGAAAAGAGAGGGAGACCGAGAAGGAGGGAGTATGTGTGTGTGTGTGAGAGAGGGAGAGGGAGAGAGAGAGAGAGGGAGGAGACTAGTATTTGAACAGTTGTAAGACTATGAAAAGATGAAAAGATAGGGAGACCAAGAAAGAGGGAGTATGTATGCGTGTGTGTGAGAGGTGGGAGACTAGTATTTGAACAGTTGTAAGACTATGAAAAGATGAAAAGAGAGTGAGACCGAGAAAGAGGGAGTATGTATGTGTGTGTGTGAGAGGGAGAGAGAGAAAGAGAGAGAGGGAGATAGAGAGAGAAAGAGAGCGAGTGAAAAGAAAGGTGTGATACTGAGGTGTTACAAAAATGATTCAGAAAAATTGCAAAAATTCACTACGGAAGACCATACGTGTAAGCATATACCTCAGAAATAGTAGGAAAATTTTGTTTTTTAAAAAAGATTTTTTAGAATTGAAAAATTGAAGTCTTCGTAAATATTATCACTGATGACACTGTAATTATCACATGTCGCTGCGTGGGGATTTATTTGTAATTTATTCATTTGAAAATGAAAACATTTCTTATTTAGAGAAAAACAAATCCTATGAACGTTTTCTGTTTTAAAAGAAAAAAGATGTTTCCATGTATGTGCCTCCTTAATGTAAATCGCCAATGCTTAAAATGCTGTCGACGTTACTTATACCAAAATTTAACAAAATTCAAGAAACATTGCACATAATCATTGTTTATGTATGGTGGTTATATATGAATTATGTGAGTGAATTAAGCGTGCCATTTAAAAAGACCAAAACGGGCCACACTTTGCCCATGACTGGTGTAAATGATTGCGAGCAATGAAAGAAAAGGAGATTTTTTAAAAACTAAAGAAAAGGAGAAGGAAACAGTAAAATATATATATATATATACATATATATATATATATATATATATATATATATATATAGATAGATATATATAGATATATAGATAGATAGATAGAAAGAAATATACTGATATAAATAGATAGGTAGAAATTGCAAGAATACATAGACAGGTATACGAATAGAATGACGTAGATAGAAATGGTCTGTAATAGATAGATAGATAGATAGATAGATAGATAGATAAAGAAAAAAAGTGATATATAAATAGATAGATAGATAAAGAAAAAAGTGATATATAAATAGATAGATAGCGCTAGGTAGTCAAACAGACTGCTAGAAGAATGAAAGAGACTGATAGAATAGATAGACAAATCTGAAGCGATTGACAAAAACAGATAGATAGATAGATAGATAGATAGGGAGAGAGGAAGAGAAGAAGAGAGGGAATATAGGTTCAGAAAGAAAAAGAGAGGCGTTAAAGAAAATATAGTGCAAGAGAACGAAAGTGAAAAATGAATACGGGAACGGAGGCAGAGCGAAGAGGTGGGGAAAAGTGATGGCAAAAGTGATAAGACGGAAAAATGGTTATAAATATTTATGAAAGGATGAAAAAGAACATTTATGCAAATAAAGGATTCCATACAATCACGGGTAAGCAATCTTTTCACACACACACACACACACACAATAAGATGAATGCAATTTCATCCTCACAAATACATGGTGCGGCAGAAATACCTCCTACATATACTTCCCAGAAATACCACTCACATAATGGTAAGACATTAGTGGCAATGCGATCTTCATGTTGCTTATGCATTATGTGGGAGGTATTTCTGGGTAGTATATGTGGGTGTTATTTCTGCTGCACCCTATATCTCAGAGAACGGATAGAAAACCTAAAAGAAGTTTCTGGGGAAAGAAAGCTAGATAGACTAAAAGACTGAGTGGACGGCTAATTAAAAAAAAATATATATCTTCTGTTTCTATTTGCCGTCTTCCTACAGGACATGGACAATCGTTGCTATCCACAATTTCTTGGGTAATCCTTCACTTAAACACCGTAAAATAAACTGCTATTCCCTGAACAGTTTATTACCAATAAAGCCAAATTATATACGGTTATTAAAATGAAACATTATTACAACGGCTAATGGTGGCCTACACAGCATGTAAGTGCCGAAGACACAAATTTGCTAAGATGCGAAGATCAGAAGTTTTAAACTATCAATCGTTCTGGGTAAGACGATAAACTACGTCCAACAACAAAGCCTCGGATCAGGAGGTTTTGAGGAGAGTGGTACCACCTCTAAATTGATGGTATTCCCAGGTCCACTCTGACCCGGGGTGGTAGCTCTTATTAGGGTCTCAGTTATGACCAAACTGTTAACTCCCAAACTGGGTTCAAAATACTATGAATGTATAAAAGTATGTTTTAATACCAGAAATACTTTGTAAAAATAATTATTACCAGCAATACATTTTTGGAAAAAAAAAGATATTACCAACAATACATTTTTTAAGAAAAAATCTTACCAGAAATAGATTTTTTTGAAGAAAAAATATATTACCAGAAATACATTTTTGAAAAAAAAATATTACCAGCAATAAAATTTTTGTTGGCGTTAAATAACCCATAGAGGTTGATATGCTGTAAAACAAACCAAACTGGCGACCTAGTTTACGCTGGACGCGTATCTAAAGATTTTCAACGTTTTGAGTATGGATGGACAAAGTGAAAGGCTCTCTAAGTCACTGCCAACCTCCAATAACCATCAATATTCTCGTAGTAATAAGTCATTCGGATCGACGATTGACTGTTAGGCGCTTGGTCTACCACCGACACGGCTGAAATGGAACAAATTATTTGAAGCTGTTTAAGCGAAACAGAACTTTGAAGGATTATTTTATTTCGCTTATGTGAAGGATTACAATTTCCTGTCTTTTTTAGCACTTAGTTCGTCCTGGGTATGACGATAAAATACACCTGGCACCAAGGTTTCTGATCGGGAGATTTTCAGGCGCATGGAACCACTTTTTGACAGCTATTTTCCCAGGTCCACCCTGATCCGGAGTGGTAGTACCTGTTAAGGTCACATCTATGGGCAGATTATTAATTCCAAAACTGGGATTAAAACACTATGAAAGTATAATTATTTATTGTAAAATTAAGAGCAATACATTTTCCCAGTAAAAAATATTACCAGCAATATATTTCGAAAAAAAAAAGAAAACACCAAAAATTACCAACAATGCATTTGTCAAGGAAATTTGCCAAGAAAATTAAATTTCGACATTAAATGACCCATAAGGATTTGCCTCTAAACAAACTTAGTAAAGTTTGTCTTTTTCTTATCTCTCCTTATCCCTGTTCTGCTAACCATTTCGATAAGCTCTTTAGGTAGTTAGCTGTTTTCCTATCTCTTTGCCCTCACTATATTCTGTGAGCCAATTTTTCTAAGCCATCTTCCCTCGAAATGCCATAGAAATTTCAAATATCTTTTTCTGATGCTAAACATAAATATCTTTTTATTTGTATTTTCAGAGGCAATTACTAATGAGAACAAAGTTTTGGGGCAAAGGGATCGATTGATTCGTTTCGTTTTCTACGGCTTATCAACCATATGCAGGTTATTTAAAGCCAGAAAATATTTTGAGATTGTATCAATTTTGGGGAGAGATAATAATGGTTTAGTGATACGAATTTTACTTATTAACCCTTACCTGAGTCGAGAAGTGGTGAATTTTTACCTTTCACAAGTATATTGGCCCGTAAGAGAACATAACGACGCCAATGGGAATTTGAATTCGGCTCTCCGATTAAAAATCCCGAGCTATTATGCACTATACCACCCACACATCAAAGCTTACAGCACCAAACGGTCACCCATCTTAGTACTGACGTTGCTTAACTTTGGTGATCTTACGGGTACCGGTGTTTCAACGTGATGTCTCCTGTGAGGACTGAACTTAACCTGAAGAGAAATGAACTGCAAGACCAATTTGTTAATTCTCCCTCACCCCTACAAAATGTCGTTCATGACTGGAGAAAGAGATGAAAATATACACAAAATGTCTAAAGATTTAAAAACGAGTGGGGAAAGTGTGTTGTGAAAGAATTATATCAAAGAATAGAGAGACGAATTTCTGACATACGAGAAAAATAACCGATGATAAAAAGAATGAAAGAAATAAACTGGACTTCTGAAAGTTTGTTTGACAAAAGTTAGGGAAAACAGTTAGAAATGACTAAAAAGAAAAAGAAAAGGAACAAATAGAGATTCAATCTAGATAAAAAAAAAATGAAAAAAAAAGCCGTAAAAAACGTTGTGGAAACTCGAATCTTAAAAAAATGTAGAGAAATGGCCAACCCAACGATAACCAAAACGAGAACAATAAAGATATAATAGTCAGATGACGAGCATTCTTGACAAGATAATAAAAACGAACAATGTAATATATATATATATATATATATATATATATATATATATATATATATATATATATATACATATATATATATATATATATATATGTTTAATTTGTACGATTTGTAATTTTTTTTTCTTTCCTTCTTCAATTCTTTTTTCTTTACAAATTCCATTTTCCATTTATTCTACTTCTCTTATAATGTTACTTACAAAAAATGACTTTTCTTTTCTTTAGTTATTACCATTTTACCCGTCAACACCACAATCTACCTATTTGAAACCTTTAACCGATAGGACAAAAGAAATCTCCTTATTTTCATATATTTTCCCTTTGAGTATCTCAGTGTTTTTTTCCCCCATACGAAACGTCTTTTTAGTTTCCATTATCAATCTTGTCTGTTCCCGTTGAATTCTTTATCTCCCCTGTTTGGCGCATGCGCATGTCATTCGATTCAATTTCCATTTGATATGTCGACCAGTTGCGACGGAGGTTTATTGCATAAGTTATTCCCGCTATTATATAAATATGACCAACCTTGGACGTTCTGAATAGGCTCATCACTAAAAGAGGTCAAAATAGAAAAAAAAAAAATAAAAAAAAATGGAGGAATGTATATGAAAATGTTGGATGAAAATGGAAAAGAAAGAAATCATAAACAAGAAGAAATTAGCTGAGGAGAAAGAAAAAGAAGGAAATAAAGAAATAAAGAAGGCAAGAAAGAAAGAAGGGGAGGGAGGAAAAGAAAATCAAAATAAAGGAAGAAAGAATAGTAAAAGAAGATAAAATTTGGTATAATGGAAAAATAGATATAAAATAATGCGAGAGCAGGAATCAAAGAAAGAAAGAAAGAAAGAAACAGAAAATCTGAAGAATGGAATAAATACAACAATGGAAGAACAAAAGTTAAATAAATAAAGAAAGAAAGAAAGAAAGAAAGAAAGAAAGAAAGAAAAAAATTTAAAAAGTAGAATAGGGTACAAGGCAGGAACAAAATGTAAAGAAACAGATACTGAAAAGTTAGAATGAACACATCAACAATGTAAGAAAAAAAGCTAAAGAATGGATGAAAGGAAGTAAGAAAAAAAGAAACAAAAGAGAGAGAAGAGAAAAGAAAAGAAAAGAAAAAAAAAAACGAAAATAAATAAGGAAATAAAAAATGAAGAGACAATTTGAAAATAGAAAAAATAGATAAAAATTATGCAGGAAATACAGAATGGAGGAAAAGAGAACGAAAATAAGGAAGGAAGAAAGAAAGAAAGAAAGAAGGAAAGAAAAAGAAATAAGGAAATAAAATTGGAATAGTGAAATACATAAAAATACACGAACACGACCTAGAGAAAAAAAGAGAGAAAAAAGAGAGAAAAAAAGAGGGAAAAAAAGAGAAAAAAAAAGAGAGAAGAAGAGAGAGAAAAAATAAAATAAAATTGGAAGAGTTAAATAAATACATAAATAATGCAAGAAGAAAATTTAAAGAAAAGGAGAAAGAAAGAACGGAAGAAAAGGAAAAAAAATAAAATTTAGAAAAGTGGACTAAAAAGAGGAATATTAATTCATATATAAAAAGTATAGAAAGAAAGAAAGAAAGAAAGAAGGAAAAAGTGAAGGAAGAAAGAAAGAAATAGGAAAGAAATGAAAATAGAAAGGCAGAACGAAAAAAATTGAAGGAGGGATAAAATGGAGCGAAAAAATAAAATAAATAGGAAAGAAAACGTGTAGTCTTCTTCAAAAATGAACATAACTAAAAACCGCGTAACAACCAAACAAAAAAAAGGACTAAAATCCAAATGACAAATCTAGGAAAAATCTAAATCTAAAATAAGATAAAATATTAGGTTGGTGCAAAAATAATGACGTAATAATGTCGTTTTTTGACGTTAAAAAATACGTCAAAAAACGACATTATTACGTCATTATTTTTGCACCAACCTAATATTTGCGGACGTAGTAAAAAATTGATCCTCTTCGGATTTATATGTTGTGTCCTCTCAGTACGTAGGCGATAACTGTCTCCACAACTTTCTGTCTCTTTCTTCTCTTAATAAACTTTGTCTTTCTGTTATTTCTCTTAAGCCCTGTTCCGCCATCCATCGAATTATAAAAAAAGATAATTTTCAAACAATCACTATTTGACTTTGCTGCCTTGTGTGAGTATAGTTTCGCTCTAGCAAAAACCCATTTACATTTTTACATTTTTCTATTTTTTTTTTATTTTTCCTTTTTTTAATCTTTCTGTCTCCCCCTACTCGTCAATGTGCTCTACCAGTCAATCGACATCTCCAGTTGCCTTGATCTATCCACTACCTTCCTCCTCATCCTTTCTTCTATCACTCC
Source organism: Acanthosepion lycidas (assembly GCA_963932145.1). NCBI lineage: Eukaryota > Metazoa > Mollusca > Cephalopoda > Sepiida > Sepiidae > Acanthosepion > Acanthosepion lycidas. The sequence goes on from OZ010583.1 coordinate 55,711,267, forward strand.
TATCTGATCTTGCTCTAAATTTTCTGTAACCCCTTGCGTCCTAGTGGCTTCCCGCCTTGCTTGGGGTGAAATGCTAAAAAAATAAAAAATAAATAAATAATAAAAAAAAAATCGATTCTGTAATCCATGAAAAAAGATAAATACAAAACTTTGCAACAGGTAGTGGTCAGTCAAAAAAAATTGCTAGCTGTAAATCTACGGCAAGCGACTCACTTTACCTTAAAAGGGACACGGAGCGACAGCATATCAAACGACTAACCGACAACTGAAATCACGTGGCAGCTTTTCTAAATTACTAAGCTAATACTTCCTTTTCTCCTGTCTACTGTGAGTAATGACATTTACTAAAAGAACGAATATTTTTATATATATTAGTTACTCAAGAGCCAGTCAAGGTAGAAGGTTTTTGTATAGTGTTGTATGAGCATAAAAAGAGCAAGAAGTGAAGTTCATGGCACTATCAGTCAGTTATGTGCCCTACGTGATACACGCTTAAGCGATCATGACTGACGAGGCAGACTTTTTCCCGCAGTAGGTTGCTATTAATTTCTGAGGTAGGCCAGTTGCCATCCAAGGCTATAGAACCCGGTCTGTCATGGTATTTACCCATGAAGCTATACAGAAATGATAACTGTTAACCCTAGACTTGAAGAGGCCAATATTGAGAAAACATCCTGTCAGGTGTATGTTCTACAAAGCAGCAGTTCTTGGAAAGAAGCTTTCCGAATGGAACTTACTTATTACTATAGAAATACGAAAGGAATGGTTCTGACTCACTCTTGTGTACGTGGCATAGAATAAAGGTTAGGGTTGTGGAATTAAGGAATGTAGTTTGTCAGAACTCATGCCATGTAAGTAGAGATAGAGCAACGACAGGCTCGCAACGTTTCGTCTGTGGGAACGGAGTTGTAGGATATTCTATAAAAGCAGGCAATTGAGGACAGAGCAGTTCCAGTCCAGATATGGTAGCAATACTTCATTTCTGGTCTGATCTGGCTCTTGGAAAGATAGAGTATAGCAAGGAGAGTCAGATGCTTACTGGCACCGTACAATGAAGAAACCATTTTCCCAGCATCTTTAGCAATAATAGATCTGATATATGAGTTTCACTTGAGGTCAGAAGAGAGCTTGAATCCCAACAGACATTCATGACCAAGATTCCTCTTGAGAGAACATGAATTAAGAATTGATTTACAAGCACCCTTACATACAAAAAACAGACACAAAGTGACAACACATCAAACGACTAACCGACAACTGCGGGAAAAGATAAAGTGCAAGAAAGATAACGGTTAACCTTAGACATGAAGAGGTCAAGATTGTATTGATTGGGGAAACATCCTTCTGTGAGTCTGTTACACGAAGCAACAGTTCTTAGGAAGAAGCTGTCCGTATGGAACTTACTTCTTACTATTGAAATACGAAGGGATTGGGGATTATTCACTTTTGTGTATGGGGCATGGCGGGTCCCAGTTGTAAATGAAAAGTGTGGGGAGATTAAGGAATGTAACACTTCAGAACACATACCATGGAAGTGTGATAGAGGAATAGGAACCTCGCAAGCATTTGTATTGTGGAAAATAATTCATCACGCTCAGGGCCGCGTAGACGCGTTTGGATTCTATCAAGACAGGCAAGTGAGAACCGGTCAGCTATAGATCAGATATGGCAGTAATACTCCACTTTTGGTCTGATCTGGCTCTTGTAAAAATAGAATATAGGCAGAGGGTGTTAGATAATTACTGGAATCTTACATTGAACCAACTATTTTCAAGCATCTTTATCAATAGATCGGATATATGAGTTTCACTTGAAGTCTGTAGAGAGCTTGAATCCCAATAGACGTTCACAACAAAGATCCCTCTTGAGAGAACAGGAACAAAGAATTGATATACGAGCAGCCTTACATACGAAAAAATCCTTGAAAAGTGTAAATAAACTGCAATTTTAAATTTTACTGTAAATAATTGGAGGAAATATTTAGTATATTAACTGCGTCTATGATACATTTCTAATGTCGCTATAAAAAATGGAAATAAAAGGAAAAAGAGAATGGAGTGATTGATTAATTGAACGATTCGTTTTCTACGGATTATCAACCCATTGCAGGTTATTTAAAGCCAGGAAATACAATATGATTGTAAGAATTGTTTTTAGATAATAATTGTTTAGCGATATGTCTTACTAATTAACCCATATTTCGAGGAGAAGACGTTGTTTCGTACAAAAGAAGAATGGAAGATTGCTAAGAAATAAGTGCTGAAGACAGAAAGCAAAGAATAGAGAGGAAGCGAAAAATAAATTGTAAGAAAGAGAAAAACGAATATATATATATATATATATATATATATATATATATATATAGAGAGAGAGAGAGAGAGAGTGTGTGTGTGTGTGAGAGAGAGAGATAAAAGTTACGCTGAAAGATGGAAAAGAAGCAAAAGAAAGAAAGAAAGAAGAAAGCTATATCGATAAATAGAATGTACAGTGTAACCCGGATATAAGAGAGTTGTCGGGACCGGAGAAGACGTCTCTTATATCCGGGTTTCTCTTATATCCGGGTTTGATTTAATTTATATACATTAACACAGGCTCTAATTTGGGACCAGAGAAAATCTCTCTTATATCCGTGTTTCTCTTATATCCGGGTTACACTGTACAAAGAAAAAAACGGAGAAAAAGACAACGACATGGAAAAAAGAATTGGAAAGCGATAAAAACCAAGCAACGCTAAAGAATGGTAAATATAAAAGAGGAATAAAATGAAGAATTGAGAATGAAAAGAATCTTGGAAGAAGAAGAAATTTACAACTATGAAAGCAACAAGTCGATGTTGAGTGCCGATACAAAAAAAAATAAATAAAAAAAAAAAATAAATAAAAAAAAAAAATAAATAAAAAAACGGAGGAAAGAAAAAAAAAACGAGAGACATGCGTTTTATAATGAAAATTTACAGAAGAAAGAAAGAAATACGGAAGAAATATATGTATATTAATGGAGATTTCTTACCCAGTACTGGAAACTTGGATTTGTCTGGCTATTAATATGAAAATACTGGCTCATATTTACCCTTGCAGACAGAATGACGATGACGTCAGCTACAGGCTTATTTTCCTAAACTCATATCGTTTTACAAAATCGAAGGGACAAGCACAAATAGACTTAACGAAAAAAAAAAAAATAATCTGTAAAACAAAAGGAAAGAAAATTTAGTCTTACGTTCGTCCAATGTGAGTAACTGGAGTCGTCATGAGCATTCACGATAGGATAGTGGACTGAATCTGGTCACGAATAAGATGTAGAGATATTAAAGATATAATGGGCCAGACCGGAGATACTTAATTGATGTATATCTGGGTCTACCGAACACACACACACACACACACACACACACACACACACACACACACACACACACACATTTGAGTAACAATTTCTCGTTCATCCAACTCCAGTGAAAAAATAATGGAAGTTATGATCTGTTTGTTATTTTACTTTTGTGATTCTGCTAATTTTGTCAAAGTTTCAAGCTGAGCTTAAACAAAAACCGTTCAATATTTTCAGAGCATTTTTAAGGCTTTTGTAAACCATTATCAAACAATTTGCTTGTGAATTAATATATATATATATATATATATATATATATATATATATATATATATATATAGCAAAGCAATAAACAAAATTACCTCAATATGAGTATAGTCTATATATAAAAGGCTAAAGACGGCTGGGTTCAGACCAGCTTGAAATAGACTATACTAATATCGAGGTAATTTTGGTTTTTATTGAAAAAATATATATGCAATGTTATAATAAATACATCGAGATCCTTGTGGATCAGTTTTATTATTTGTTGTTATTAGGATCCACCTGGATTATATACCAACGGATCTATTACCTGTGATATATATATATATATATATATATATATATATATATATATATATATATATGATTCAATGAAAACAGACAACTTTAAGGGTCCATTGATTATAATTTATTTCCAAAGGGATTTTCTTTTTCCTTGGCTCATCACACCACACTTCCAAACGGGCTTTTCCACAAAGTAATTCCCTGGGGTAATTAATTATAGCCAATGTACCCTTAAAGTTATCTTTTCATTGTACTAATCGCTCTGATTTAACACTGAGCTGTCTGGATTTCATTCTCCTTGGGATTATCCATATGGATTACCAAAATTTTGATTACTTAACCATATATATATATATATATATATATATATATATATATATATATATATTTTATGGATACCCATATTTGAGTAGATGTACCGTTTTTTTTATTAAATAGCAGATTTATTTATTCCTATCATTTTTCTTTTATATACCATGTCTCTTCAGAATGTAGGCCATCACATTTCTCTTACTCCAAGTCTCTTCTTCATCTTTTACGAGATTGTCCAGTATTCGCTGCTATGCACGAGGACTGATATCATGTACTATTTTCTTTGTTTCTAACGAAATTTTCATGTCACTTAATACTCTGCTTAGCTTTTGCAATGCATCGTTGGACATCCCAACGCGTCTTCGGATCTTAGTACCACTCTTTTCGTCCTCTGTTAGAACACATCCCAGATATTTAAATTTCTGTACCTGCTTAATTTTAGTGTTTCCGACTTGTCATTTGCATTTGATGCTCATCCTTTTGGTGATGTCCATGCATTATGTCTTCTTGTCTTGATGCTTATTCCTTTCTTTTTTTCTTTCATTTGCTACCATCTGTAGGAGCCTTAGCCTTTCCGTGTCTGCTATCAGCACTGTGGCATCTGCGTATCTTATATTGTCACCATCTACTGGCCTGAAATAAAAAATAATATACAGTTTAATAAGTAAATAAATAAAATCAGAGCATCTACTCAGATATGGGTATCCATTAAAAATAACGTTTAAGTAATAAATTAAAATACCCTGGATTCATAAATGAAAAATCCAGTCCTTATATATATATATATATATATATATATATATATATATATATATATATATATATATAATCCAAACTGATATTTGAGTTTTCATTTCATCAGTCGCTCAAGTTTTGACTTGAACAACTGTTCGGTTGTACTCTCTTCCTACGGACGGGAGGAACCTGAAGAAGGCTACGCCGAAGGGCGGAGTCTCCTTCGAGGAGGTAGACCGGCCCTGAACCCGTTTATATGGGTTCAATGGGCATATTTTGGGCCAAGCACACGGGCTCGGAATGCCCACGTTAAAAAGGCCTTGTGCCATATGACACCCTCGTGGGGGGGGGGAGGGTGACTGAATATCGTCAAGCGACCAGAAAAACGCATTATTGTTGCGATAGCGTTAAACTCTAGTAGCAGCTTTTTTTTTTCACTGGTGTCGCTGGGTAGCGTAATCGCTTTTCTGTTGATACAGTAGGCAGGGTATTACGAAAAAAATAACAGGAACGGACATATAGAACACACAGTTAACTAAACAACATCGGGGCAAAAGAACATATAACATGAAATGCTATCGGGACCTTGTACCATTCAATGGCCGCATAAAATTGAGCCAATTATTCGAGCCAAAGCCAGCAACACTAATAACTAAGTTCATACTTTGAAGTTTTGGTCTTTCTGTGATAATAAATATCACTTTTTGCAAAAAAAAGAAAACCAGCGCCACTATGCTTCAGATTATCTATTTGTGTTTTCTGTTCCGCAAAGGTCCTACGATATCTATCTATCTATCTATCTATCTATCTATCTATCTATCTATCTATATGCTGCTAGTATATATATATATATATATATATATATATATATATATATATATATATACTAGCAGCATGGCCGGGCGTTGCCCGGGCTTGATTCAAAAATCGTACGACTCATACAGCAATCGCTATCACTTCACTTAAAATATTTTTGCTCTTCCTTGCCTTTTGTGACACTATTTAGGTCGCTAGAAGGAAAGAAGAAAAAAAGGCGAGAATTAAATTTAGGTGATAAGAAGCCACCACGAAAAGGACACTAAGCGATGTTATTCTTTTTTTTAACAAAGAAAAATGCTAAAGGCTTTATTCTCATTAGCGAGGAAGGTAAGGTCGCGGATGTGTTGGATTTGATTTGATTCATGACGGCGCACCGAATGGTGAAAATTTCAGGTCGTTCAGGTGACCTACAGGGCAGAATTCTAAATAGATAGAAATTAATTGGGTCGCAGAAAAATGTCCGATTGGATCAACCGCAGAATTACAAAAACAAAAGACTGAGCCATTGGCTATCTACGAATATCTTTGAAAAAAGCATCTGTTTTGTGCCAGGAGATGACTATGATAAGGAGATTATTTTATCAGGAATAAATAACGCCAGAATGCGATCTCATCAGATGACCACCCACTTGATGCTGGCGAAACGTCTCGATTAATAAAGTCCAGGTGATTCGGTTAAGATAAGAGTCTAAGGTTTGTTGTCGGGCAGAAGAAAGGGAAGAAAGGAAAAAGAAAAAAAAGGAAGATCATTTTTTTTTCCTTGAGCAAGATTTTTTAAACCGAGGCTAGCCTGGCCGCACCCACGCCGCTGAGCGCCCATCGGCTGGATGGTGGCATTAGTATTAGGCGGAGGTAATCATGTGAAGAAGAAGAGGAGGCCTGTTGCGCCCCCCTTGAAGGAATAGGTGTGAGATGCCACTGTGAGAGAGAGGGGAAACCCGTTGACACCCTCTGAGGGCATGGTGAGATACCAATATGAGAACAGAAGAAGGTGGGAAGACGAAAGACTTCCAAAAATGGAAAATAATAAAATTTTCCCAACCGAAAACAAAGAAGTGGATTGTGGGTTTAGAATTATCAAGGAACCTCAAACCCCGACAAGCCCACCCCGGTTTTGGTCGGCGTCCATATAAGCAGAGACGCAACAAGTGAAAACCAGTTCGAGTTCCAGTTGAGAGGCAGTTGAGTGAAGTTCGCAGTTAGAGTTGCACCCGCCTCGCAGATAGCTGACTTGAAAGATTCCAGGCATCACGACCTCAACTTCTAACCAAGAACAATTTAGTTTTGAAGAACGACTTAGACTCACACCACCAAAACAAGTTTTTCGAATATCGCCTGAAGATACACCAAGAACCAGTTTCTTAAAGAATAAACAACTTAAGATGTTAAGACTCGCCTAACAATTACAAAGTTGGGAAGAAGACGCAGTCCTGTATTCAGCAACCAGATATCAAATATTGTTATCCTTTTTTGTTAACACATTTGAACTTTTCGAGTTATTATTTTCTTTTCTTTTACATATACTTATGCGGTGTTACCCTTGATCGAACTCGGCTTGCATTACGGCCCGGCGACTGATTGATTTCGTCTGCCTAAGATCAATTCACAACGTGGGTAGGTTAGACTGGAAATCAAAACAGTTACTTCGTTAACCAGACGTTGGAGGCGAGCTGGGAACGACAAGACTGATACCGAATCTAACCAGATTCCCATCCAAATCACCAAAAGGTTAGAACGTCACATTTGGTGCCGCGACCAATACTAAGCCAGTTGGTCGTCACAGGACAGGATAGCACGACGGACGCGGCTAGGCAGACGTCACATTTGGCGCAGCGACACCGGGGGAACGTCACACTTTAAAGGAGTACCCTTTTCCGTGCTAATGTTGCTACATGCCTTACTTCTTGCCTATCTCACACTGCGAATTTTTTCTAAGCTCTATACTAAACATTAAATCTGTTACGAAAAAAGAACTAAACAAAATGAACAGAAAAACGATCAGCTTTAAAAAAAGACTCGTAACTGGAAAAACCGAATGAAAAAAGAATGATAACAACAAATACTTTTTCACACCCAACCCAGTTCTGCGGAATCAGAATCAACGTTGAGTTTAAGCAAGCGAATGAGCCAATTGGAGTAAAGTTCCATGCAGATTTAAATTTTTCCCACTTGTGACGAATGCAGCTATCGATGCTAGTTAACATTCGTGTCAGTCAGCTGTTGGCTCTCACGCTGGCCAATAGGATCTCCCTGCGTATTTGTGGCAGCCAGTTATTGGCTCTCACTCTGGCCACTACAAAATGGCTGCAAACTACATGAAAACTGCCGTAGAAGCCTGAAAATTTGATTATTTCCATTATCGATGGGAGTTGGGAAATGCAAAGTCGGTCTTGGCCTTCCTGATAACTTGGAGCACATGCATGTAAATTTTGGTGCAAATCCGTCGAAAATTGCGGCCTAGCATTCGTTACACACACACACACACACACACACACATCCTGCCTTATATATATATATATATATATATATATATATAGAGAGAGAGAGATAGAGAGAGATAAACTGATAGATAATAATACCAACTCCGTAAGTGGAAAGGATAATCCAATCAGGTCTTTTTAATATTAAATAGTAAAAAGATGGATCCACAAAGAGAGCTCAATGTATAGTATAAAGAGCAATATGATACATATCAAGGAAAAAAAAACTTAACGCATCATCAAAAACATAAAAATTATAAATCATAATTATTTCGACAGGTTTGTTTTAACACCCGTCTCATCAGACCGAAATTACAAATAATTTGTAATTTCGATCTGATGAGACGAGTGTTATTACTTGATATATATATATATATATATATATATATATATATATATATATATATATATATATATATACAAAGAAAGAACAGTAAGATATATAATCCGGTGTTCTTATAGATATTTTTTTATTTTTACGAAATAGTGCTCAATGTAAATTTACAGAGCATTAATATTAGTTTCCATTTTTGAAAAATGGTTAGAACTGAGTAGCGAAAAAACATATTTTAAATCAATTAATTTATAATATTATATATATATATGTATGTATATAAAGGGACAATCTGAGTATCAGAGATAGAGTGGTTATAGGTATAGTGCAGACAGAGGTATCAGCACTGACTAGTGACTTTCAGATTCATGTATCAATGCGTTTGAAGATAGCGCTGAAGTGTGAAACTGACAGTCTCTCATGCAATGTTGATTTCTGTGTCTACACTATCTATGTCTGGAACAATTGGACAATAAGAATTTAGCAGACAATCCTTGTCGGCTGAATTTAACAAAACTTTGTTGAGTATGGATCTGAAAGTTTCACTGTATATTTTTTTCCGAGAATCCACTTCTATAAAATACAATGTGCATCTATCTGTGAATGTGCGTGTAACACTTTTCATAGATAGTACACCGATCCTAGGCAGAGGACCCAAGAATGACAGACATGTCTATTTTCAAGAGAGTGGCATTTATTCAACGGTCTAAATCATTCCGTTTGAATTAAAAGTTGGCCGCCTTCCATTTTTTTTTTTTTAATTTCTTTTATTCCACTTTCCGGCAATGAATTTATGAGATTTCGCTATTTTTCTCCGATAGACTCTATTCAACATAACAAAGCAAAACATTTTTGTCTTGTAAAATGTTATCTAGACATATTTCTTCTTCTGCTATTCAAATTGAGTCTGTTAGTCGAATGACTTGGCAATGAGATTTTTTAAATGTTAGGATGGTGCAAAAATAATGACGTACTAATGTCGTTTTTTGACGTTAAACAATACGTCAAAAAACGACATTATTACGTCATTATTTTTGCACCAACCTAATACTTTTTTTCAGGTCTTGTTTGATTGACTATTAATGAGCTGATGTTTTTTTTAAAAAAAAAAAATATCCGAGACAAAAAATAAAGCAGTCAATTAATATTCCGAATGATTTTTTCAACAACTACTGCTTAAAATTACTTTCACTGCCATAAGTAAAAATTAACCATGTTTGGCAACGAGCAGCAGGTGGTTCGTAGAAAACTCTTAGCTGGCAATCGCTAGGTTTATGCTCGTCTGCTGTTTAAACATCGATCAAGCGAGAACTCGTCTCGTGGTATTTAAAAACACCGTTATTACGTCTATCATTATTTTAATTGTCTATTCTATTCTGTGCTGAATGTTGCCTCATATATGAAGTAACTTTCATCTAGCTGCTATGAAATGATGACCCTTGTGATAAAGATGTGATTCTCTGTCGAATGTTAACTGATATATGAAAAGGCTTTATTCTGGCACCTATGTCATAATGACCAGTTTGATGAACATATCTAGATCATTCTCAACCAAATGTTATCTGTTACATTAGAAGTTGTTTTCTTTTAGATTCTGTAATTATAATTCTTGTGATGAAGATATCTACTGCTTTTATGTTGGATGCTATTTAGTATATGAAATGCCTTTTATTGGTTGCTCTGCCATAATGAAGTCGCTAACCTATAGCAGCTCAGAAAGTCTAATGAGCGATCAGAATTCAAATTTCGTCCGAGTCTGTTGCCTTCATTTTTGTACTAAAGCCTCTAGAGAAGATATTAATTTATCTATTTTTCTCCAAGGTATAAGGTACACAGCAGCGTAGAATTGACTCTTTATTCTTGTTTGACAATTAGTCTAAGAGAAGGTAAATTCTGAATTATTAGGTTGGTGCAAAAATAATGACGTCATAATGTCGTTTTTTGACGTATTTTTAACGTCAAAAAACGACATTATTACGTTATTTTTGCACCAACCTAATATATACCCTGGAGAAAGTAGCAAGTGAGCACCGTCTTTCTCAAGAAATCCTGCTAATTCGTAGTTAATAAAGAAAATTGATTGATTTTTTCTTTTGACGCCATATCAACTCATGAGTTATTTAATGCTGACAGTGAGATGCCAGGAAATTTCAGAGTCTTTTTTTTTCTCTTTTTTTTTCAACATGGCCTGGCTTCTCAAGGGGAATTTTGCCAGTAATTTAGCCGCGAACATGATATTGAAGATTTCCTCCAGATTCATAATAATTCAAGATTATAGTAATTCCAGGGCAGTACAGAAGGCATGTAAAACAGGAAATTACGGGTTCAAGGACCAATTAATTTTTAATAAAACAATATTGGAAGAGGTGAAAACAAAGAAAAGAAACTTATTGACAGTATGGATCGACTACAGGAATGCGTTCGAGAGTGTACTACACTCATGGATAAAGAAGAGCCTAAAAATATATAGAGTATGTCCCATAACGGTCAAATTCGTAACAGAAAGAATGAAAGACTGAAAGACTACACTAAATCCAAACCAAACAAACAGGTGATTAACATCGAGACCAATCATCATCAAAAGCGGGATGTTCCAAGGAGATGCATTATCACCACTTCTCTTCTGCCTTTCATTAATGCCACTCAGTTGCCTACTGAACAATAGTAGCAACGGATACAGAATGGCAAACTGAATCACCTATTTTATATTGATGATCTTAAAACGTTTGCCATGGATGACAACCAACAGAAAAACCTACACACCATTGTCAAAATCTTCAGCGAGACATTAGAATGGAGTTCGGCATTGACAAATGTGAAAAGCCACCTTCAAAAGCAAGTACACTAACGAAAACTACGGATTTAGACCTTGATATCAACAAGAAGATGAAGGAACTAAACCAAAATGGTACATACAAATACTTAGGAATTAATGAATGAGACGGAATATAACATTCAATTATGAAGAAAAAGATCCGAAAAGAATATTATAAGAGAGTGTTTAGCCAAATGAGGATGCATCACCTGGAATCAGATGTTGATAGGTTTTATGTACCAAGAACTTTAGGAGGTTGAGATCTAACCCAACTTGAATTAACTCTAAAAATACAACTATCGGATTGGAAGCCTACCCCACAAAAACCAATGAACCCCTCCTGCAAATAGTAAAACAACAAATCCACTCCATCAACAAAGAAGCTGCTCTCTTCAAGAAACAGCTTAATGTAACTGAAATCCTACCAATAAAAAACGAAGCAAATACCATCTATGGCAAACAAGCAAATCAGAAAGCAAGACAACTAGGCCAAATGAAATTACAACAAAACAGGTAGGACAGGCGTTGCATGGCAAATACATAAAAAGAACGAAAGAAGCAGATATGGACCAATAGAAAACACATCAGTGACTGAGGAGCACCGATCTGAAAACTGAAACAAAATGCCTGATTATTGCAGCGCAGTATCAAAGCCCCGCAATCAGATCTTATCACTGTCATCCAATCAAGGATGGAATTAACCCAAAATACAGGACCTACGGAAAATATGATGAAACAGTCGACCATATCTCGGGATGTAGCTGGTGGGAGGAATAGATGGATGCATGCCTTTCCCAAGGGTATTTGCTCCAAAGTGAATGTAATGATCACGAGTGGGATTCGAATCCTGCTCCTTGATTTCTCATTTCGTTATCCATTAAACGATCGCAAAGATCAGTATATCCTAATTGTCCATTACAATTTGCTAATATGCAGTTCATCTATAGAAAGCAATGTAAGCAAATATATGGATATAGATCCGACAGTATGAAGAAAAATATACGGAAAAAACAAACAAAAATCCTTATATGCAATTATGCTGTTTTAATGTTAATATAATGTCAACGTCGGACGTTTCGGTCTAATAAACCACCTTCAGGACATATTCATAAAATATAATTAACATTATCAATTCAACATGACAAAGACGATGGACATAAGAACAAGACTTATCCAAACAGATAACTGAGAGTTTTATATGATCAGTTTTATATGAATACATTTTCACAGCGTCGCCCACGTGACGACAACGTGACCATATTTAAAACGGAACGCTGATCATATAAAACTTTCAGTTATCTGTTTGAATAAGTCTTGTTCTTATGTCCATCGTCTTTGTCATGTTCAATTGATAATGTTAATTATATTTTATGAATATGTCCTGAAGATGGTTTATTAGACCGAAACATCCGACGTTGACATATTAACATTAAAACAGCATAATTGCATATAAGGATTTTTGTTTGTTTTTTCCGTATATTTTTCTTCATAGAAAGCAATGTAAATATTAATTCAAAGTACCTATATTCTTCTTCCGCTCTTTACGCCGGAAGGAGTCGTTGTGGCGCCGACGTGCTGAGTTGTCCATCATCCTCCGCCATCTGTGGCGGTTGTGTGCCGCAGCCTGTCTCTCCACAAATGGTTTCCTTGTGTTGTGTCTTGGGCTTTTAACCTGGTGGATCGCACCCATCTCCGTGTTAGACCACAGCCGATGTGCTCCATGTAGGTGGATCGCCTTGGTCGCGAATACGTAGCTGTTGTAGTTCATCTAAAGAACCCTTAAACCGTGAGCTGCGTCGAGAAATTCCCAGTGGTTTCGTGTTAGCACCACCCCCTCACATAAGTTTAACCTGTCAGCTGAAACGTTTAACTGAGGCATGGCAAATTGGAGCCATCACGTGAGAGATTTAAGAGATTAGGTAGAGTGTAGCAGACATCAAAGTTACTACCTCTATCTACAGCCACCTCCCGCTCACATATTTTACACTGGAATCTTTATGCATATAATCAAATAAACATCCGACGATTACAGAATAAGTTCTGCTCAAGATAACATAAATTGTATGTCCGTCAGTTATTCAACCATTTTGAATATCTCGTGAACAACCTTGAAGTAATTCGCCAACCAATCAGCGAGGACCTTACTGTAAATACATAAACAGACACTTTCCCATTGGTGTATTCAGTTGGCAGTGAGGATCCTTTGAGTAAGCCTGTGTGTTGTGGGCCTTTCGCAAATCCCAATGAATATGCATCAAGTTTTGCTTGAAACGTGAGCGTTCGCCCGTGGAACCTGAATGAAGGCCTCCGGAGGTAGATGACTCCAAGGATGGACGATCCAATGATCGAATCGCAAACAAATTTTTTGTACAGATGCTTCAAATTTGATCTGGGATCCATATGAAATTGATCCATGTTTTGCAAGTTCTCCAAATAAAAGAACGTTCGAAATGTTGAATGTGTGTAAGACTGAAATCAAAGCAGATCTTTGAGAGAATCGGAAGACCTGGTAATTCCACACAGTAAAAAAAAAATATTCGAACATTTCAAATAATTCGATTGCCCATGCTTTACTTCTCAATCAGAGTATAGTGTTAAAACGTCGCATTAGCCACAGGTCTGCAATCTAGTCACCTATAGTCCAGATTTAAATCAACGCAACTTCTGGCTTTTCCCATAATTATATCGTCATTGAAAAGGAGGAGATTAAGGAGAACGCGAAGAGGTAGCTGATGGTAATCCCGAAAGAGAGCACTGCTGAGTGTTGAAAAGTGTAAGGAATACCCTGTGACCTTGGAAGCGGACTAAGGTTACTTTTTAGTCGAAATTAAACTGTTGAATCGCATTTTCTATCTGCCTATATTTTTTAGATGAGGTATTATGTACACTATTTACATTGCTCGGACTATCATCCTCATCTTTGTTGCCATATTTATCACGACGTTTCGGCCGTTGTACGCTCTGGTCTTCTTGTTCAGTTCGAAATTCCAACTACATGAAGATATATATATATATATATATATATATATATATATATATATATATATATATGAATGATTTTACAAGAATAGAATACTGCCTTTTCATTAGAGATTGATCTTCTATTCAGGATGTCCAACAATTCTCAAACTGAGATATACGTTTTGTCGGTTAGTAACCGGCCGAAAACGCCAACATCATCTTTACACCAGTCCAAAGCATATGCTTAGAGATAAAACAGCGCTAAGGCAGAATGATGAGCCAACAAAAGAGGAAATTCTCATGGTGACAAGACAGGTGCAGCTGTCGAAACATAAGCCGATCATTCTCAGAGCAAAGATGCTGGCGAGCAGAAATGTTTTTACGTTTATAAATAGAACTGGATTTGTTTGATAGAAGCCGAAACGAAAAGGTCGTTGGTAAGATTATGTCTCGCTAATATTTAAAACATGAAAAATCTTGTGGCTTTTATCTGGACTCGAAAACTGTCCTATTCTTGGGTACCAGCAGAAATCTTTTTCATGTGTGAGGCGTATAATAATCTCAATTGTTAATGAAGCAAAGGAATTATCAACAAAAAATTATGTTGGTTTCCACACATTTTAAAATGATTTCCTTCTTTTATACATTACTGCTATAAAACTATTTTACCTCTCAGTATATATTAGTATTATCGTTAAAGTCCGACATAATTTAACTTCTAAACAACAGCGCCATACGATTTGATGTCGAAAATAAAACCCTCAAGTAATATTAAAGAATTGTGTCTTCACTATCCATTTTTATAAATATTATTTTTGCTTCATCTTCAATAACAAATCACTTGTTTGTTCCACCTTCTGAAAGAAATTCCTTTAACGTATATATATATATATATATATATATATATATATATATATATATATATATATATATATATATATGGAGAGAGAGATGAATATGTGTGTTCATGTATATAAATATACACACAATAGCGGAGTAATAATTCGTAGTCTAGTATCCTGACGCATAGCAAGGCAACAATATATATATATATATATATATATATATATATATATATATACATATATATATATATATATATATATATATATATATATATATACAGTAGCGTCCAAAACTAAGGGACAAAATTTTAAAACCTAATATTTGTTAGAAATAACAACTGTGAAAAGCTGAAATTTTGACAACTGGTAGTCGTTATCATCCATAATAGGATAGAAAAAGAATTATAACAATTATTTATTTATTTTCAAAATAGGATCGTCCAAAAGTAAGGGACAAAATTGAGAAAAACAATGTAAACAGTATGCTATATTCAAATTTTTTGATTTTCTCTAAAGAATAAGTCTTACTTAGTCATTTGTAAACGTTGCATCAGCCGGCACCATGGCGAAACGCCAAAAACTTGATTACTCTGTAAGACAAGCTATTGTGAAGCTACACAAGGAAAAGCACACCATTAGAGAGATTTCAGAGAAAGTGAAACGTTCCAAGAGTGTTGTAGGCAGGGTTGTTAAATCCTACAATGATACTGGCAAAATAGTTAGTGCTTTTAAAACCGGCAGACCCCGCAAAACTTCGGCAAGAGAAGATCAAATAATGCAGCGTATGTCATTAAAGGACCGTTTTAAGTCTTGCACAGAAATTAAAAGGGTTATGAATAGTACCTCATGTGTTAATGTGTCAAGACAGACTGTTTGTAGACGACTGCAAGAAATAGGGCTGTTTAATCGAACCCCAGGGAAGAAACCACTTGTTAGTTCGAAGAATAAGAAGAAGAGATTAGAGTTTGCAAACAGGTATGTAATTTGGACATATGAAAATTGGGCAAAAGTATTTTTCAGTGATGAAAGCAAGTTCAATTTATTTGGAAATGATGGAAAAAACAATGTAAAGAGACGTATTGGTGAAAGATTAAGTGAAAAGTGTATTAAGAAAACTGTCAAGTTTGGGGGCGGAAGCGTCATGGTATATGGAATGTTTTCTAGCCAAGGTACAACGCCTCTTGTCCGGTTACAAACTCGTATAAACGCGCAGATCTATAAAAACATTGTTCAAGATCATGTTGTGCCAATCATACAGAATTCAGGTTTCGATAGGGCTACATTTATGCAAGATAATGCCCCATGTCACAAAGCAAAGGTGGTAATGAGTTACCTTAGCGAGCAAGATTTGGAAATTATGGATTGGCCACCGCAAAGTCCTGACTTAAATCCCATAGAAAATCTTTGGAAGACCTTAGGAGTGAAAGTTATGGAAAGAAATCCCACTAACACGGAGGATTTGTGGGTGAAGCTTCAAGAAGAATGGCCTAAAATTAGTATCGAGGATTGTCAAGAACTGATTCGTTCTTGTAGTCGAAGATGTGCAGCTGTCATTGAGAGCAAGGGCTCATTTACTAAATATTGATTGTACATGCATTTTTAGTGTTTTTTTGCTGTTTACATTGTTTTTCTCAATTTAGTCCCTTACTTTTGGACGTTCCAAATTTGAAAATAAATAAATAATTGTTATAATTCTTTTTCTATCCTTTGCAAATGATTCAAATTTTAGTATGTTATTATGGATGATAACGACTACCAGTTGTCAAAATTTCAGCTTTTCACAGTTGCTATTTCTAACAAATATTAGGTTTCAAAATTTTGTCCCTTAGTTTTGGACGCTACTGTATATATATATATATATATATATATATATATATATATATATATATATATATATATATATGTAGAGAGAGAGAGAGAGAGAGAGAGATGGGTATAATATAAAACTGATGGAATGGAATAACCTGCCACCCCCATGAGTGGCGGCACTATAGGTGGTAACCACCAATAAGTATCCGTTAGGACAGCGGACTAGAGAGTCAAGCTGGGATCTTTCTCAGCTGTACTGGTCGAACTCTCTGCCTTCGGGCAAAGAAGAACCCGAACGAGCCTATGCCAAAGGGCAGAGGTTCGTCCAGGGAGATAGACAGACCCGATTCCATTTATGCGGGGTCTACGGGGATTTTTTGGCCGAGGCTCCGGGCTCGGGAACCCCACTTTAAATTCGGCCTTGTGCTACATGTGACTGCGTGGGGCAGTTACTAAATAGCGTCGAGTTGGGATCTGCGAGAACTAGCGGCCTTCCGATAACAGCACGCACACAACTGTACTGACTTGCGACGACCGTGCGCATAACTATTACTTCCTTGCTTGGTGTACTGGTTTCTAAAATAAATTTGTTACTATTTATCCATCGTGTTTGTCCAGTCCATATTGCTATTAGCACAGAATATAACAAAAACATACTAATATGCGCATATATATTTCTTTCTCAGCTCTTATAAAATCAGTGGTGAATGTCAAAAACAGAGCTATTAAGTATATATTAGCAATTATACATAATATACATTGGATATTATCTATAATCATATATATATATATATATATATATATATATATATATATATATATATATATATATATGTGTGTGTGTGTGTGTGTATGTATGTATGTATATATCAACCATTTGCAGGTTATTTAAAGCCAGAAAAAATTTTTTAGAGTGTAAGAATTTGTTTGAGATAATAATTTACGGACACAAGTCATACTAATTAGTTGAAGAAGTGGATTCATATCATTAACAAAGGTATTTGCGTTTAAGTGAATATAATGAACCCACAATGGCATTTAAAATAAAATTATGTTAATCTTTTTCTTCAAAAAATTTAAATGCAATGACAATCGCTATCTTCTGTCGTCTTAATTCCGTTCTTCTATTGTACCCTCTGATAAACAGTGTTTTCTTCTGCGTACATTCTCTCACACTCAGTATTCCCTAGCATCTTAGTGGCTTTATTGCCTTCCTTGGAGTGAAATGATTAAAAAAAGACATAGAACATGTCTTGAGGATTAAATTCATTATTCCGTAGTAACTGTTATCTAACCATTACATCACAGCAAAGTGCCTTTACATGCAGTTATTAGGTATTTTCTTAGATCATTACACCTCCAGACAAAGCGGAAATGCAACTAGTACGCGGGGGGGGGGCTTAAAGGGAGTGAAAGTGAGAGAAATGACTGTATATAGTGGGGATGAAGAAATGATAGAAGATGAACAAGGATCAAATCAACAGAAGATGGTGGTTGACGTTGCAATGGGATCAAGTAAACTGGAGTTCTACTATCGGGAAGAGCGAGAAAAGAAACTATTGGAGTAAAAGTGTCGGTTACATTTTACTATTTCAACTGAAAGGGTGGGTCCTAGATGCCAATCTAGTAGCACGCTTAAATTTATGTAGTCGGGGCACCAGGGAAATAAAGCTCGTCAGAGCAGTTGCCATGAAAATATCTAAGGGAAACCACATTCACGTCTATGAGAAAGTGACGTGAAGTCGAGATGCCAGGCCAGGATTGAGTACATTGCAGATCCTTCTTTGGATTTTGTCAAGAACCTCGAGATGAACAGCAGGAGCACCAGATCAGATATGGCAACAGTATTCAATGGACGGACGAATGGTCAATCTGTAAATGTGTAAGATGGACTCTGACGAGAAAAAACACTTTATGGCACGAGACAATGAACCAACTTTCCTTGTGGTAGATGCAGCTATTAATTTAACGCGGTTTATGAAAGCATCGATGCCGGCTTTCAGCCAGGAGACGTCAGATGCGCATTTTTGAACAGAATGATTAAAATCTTCATTCCATGGGACGTCATGAAGGAAATCACGGAACTATTCCCAATCTGTTCGTTTATAACAGAAAGATATTTTGTTTGTAGAAGGCTATTGTCTGATAGGGATAGCGGAAGAAGATATTTACAGACGCATGATCAGTGTTGCCAAGAGGGCAGAGACGCATAGTATGATAAGTACCAGGGATAGAGGTAACAAAATCGAGGCTAACTCAGGAAATGCGTAGGGGAGTCATGAGAGATTGAGTGATTGAAAAGTTATGGGTTTCGTGGTCAGTGACGTAGTGTTTAAGCCAATTGGTATGGCGCGTATTAAAGTCACTGAACACGAATATGATTGTAAACAGGTGTAGGGAGATGGCCCTGTCGATATTATCGGAAATATTATCTAGCACGTAAACTGTCTTGAGAGAAGCGGAACGGCAGAGAAAGACTAGATAGCTGACTGAGTTAAGTAGAGAGAAACGGAGACACATGTACGAATGGTCTGGAGATTCAAGTTCTCTAGCCATCGGGAGATATTCGTGGACATAAACTCCCAGGCCATGCATGAGTCCTTTCTAAGGAGAGGAAGGCAGCCGGGAGCCGAGAAATCAAGGGAGGCGATTGGAGAGTTAAGGGTAATTTCGCAGAGAGCTAGGATGTCCGGAAACTCTTCGAAGAAGAGCGATTCCACACTGCAGAAGGTTTCACTTTATAATATTCCAGTGGTGCCATTAATATTCACAGCACCCGCATGCACACGCACACACACACACACACACATATATACATATATGTATGTATAACACAATGTGACTTTATATAATATCGGTCATTTCCCGGTATACTGTCAAATCAAATTGACGGTACTGGCCCCCGTTCGAGAATCGAACCTGGTCAGACTTGGTGGCGATTAATATTCGCCACACGCACACACACACATACACACACACACAGATATATGTATATGTGTGTGTAACAGCATAGGATAATTGTCCATTCCCCAAAATGTTTAATATCTAAAAAGATATTAAACTGAGTTTCTTTTTTCCAGGTTTTCAGATAAGACATATAGCCATCTTGCTACCATTTGTTGTAAGAATATCTGAAAAACGCTTTGAGCTATCCAAGAGAACAGTTTAAAATCATTTTGCGTCAGCCCAACTATCTTTTCCTAGCTCAGCAATGATGAGACAATAAAGAACATTCAGGCCTTCAGTAATGGTACCTACATTCATACTCTGGCTTCAATCTTCAAAATCCATTCGAGTGTCATCAAGAAAATGGGAAATAAGTGTAAAAAAGAGGGGGAAGTAGAGAGGAAAACTGGATCAGGAGGTCACAAGAGGAATAATCATTTCAA
Source organism: Acanthosepion lycidas (assembly GCA_963932145.1). NCBI lineage: Eukaryota > Metazoa > Mollusca > Cephalopoda > Sepiida > Sepiidae > Acanthosepion > Acanthosepion lycidas. The sequence continues at coordinate 55,731,642 of OZ010583.1, forward strand.
CTTAGGTCTAAATATATTCTTATTGTTCATAGTAGAGTCCAGTAGTTTTATAAAAACCTCAAAAAATTCCAGTAAGATATCTTTAATCATTTCTAAGATACAACGGTTCAAATCGTAATATAAAAATTAGACAATTTTGCTGTTGCGCTCGCTGTATATATATATATATATATATATATATATATATATATATATATATATATATGAATAAAAATGACAATAGGAAAACTAGTAATTGCTGACGCTTTTCTTCGAATGTGGACTTTATTAAAGCAAAATACAAAATGAATTTAACTGAACAGAGTAACTAATAAAACCAAAAAACAGAATGTTCCTAGCAACTGGAATGTAGAGAAACGCTATTTTCATATTGTTAACTGAAAATGACGTCAGTATTTGATACGTGTGGAGAATATTGTCATTATATCTGTGTTGATGTATTCAACCATTTTCTTTTGATTTTATGAATCTGTTGTATTCTTTTGTTTGTGAGAGCAGTAATTTTGTTAAGAAAGGTGAAATGTGGAAAAAACCTGGGCGTAGATTAATATTTGGGTAATATTGTATGGCGGCACTCTCTGGAATTTTCCTTCTGAGTGAGTTATTTTCGTTTTTTATGAGTGTAGCATTTTTAAAATATAATATATATACTCAAATGGTATGCAGTACAGACAGTCTCCAATTATCTTCATTGCATTTTGACTGGTTGATGCTGAGAGTTCCCATAGTGTTTCACAAACTACGAATGTCTATAAACAATGACGCTGGTACTATCGTGGTTGGGGGAAACCCTCTTATCCGTCGGGGCCTGTTTGGTTGCTATCGTTGTTTAGTGAGTGGACAGTCGTCATAGATATAAACCCACCCCCACAAACGCGCAAGCACTCACATATGTATAGAGATGTGTGCGTAACGTGGCATTTATCGGTTGGAAATGTGGTGTCGACGTGCCGAATTTGAATTCCATGCGAAATCCGCTGCGCTCCAGTCGAACAAATACCCTGGAGAAAGGTATGAATCCATCTCTTATCATACCGGGTTGTATAGCAATTAAAGGGAAGGACAACTCTGAAATCCAAATCTGTTAGGTTTGGGACGCGAAAAACTACACCGTAAAAAGCTACTTGCCATAGAAACAACACCAGCAAAACCTAGCGTGGTAAGACGATGGTGCTATACTCTATAAGTCTAAGTGTAGGTATCTCTAATTATCCTTATATATATATATATATATATATATATATAGATATATATATATATATATATATCTTTGCTCTGAGAATGATCGGCTTATGTTTCGACAGCTGCACCTGTCTTGTCACCATGAGAATTTCCTCTTTTGTTGGCTCATCATTCTGCCTTAGGGCTGTTTTATCTCTAAGCATATGCTTTGGACTGGTGTAAAGTTGATGTTGGCGTTTTCGGCAGGTTACTAACCGGCAAAACGTATATCGCAGTCTGAGAATTGTTGGACATCCTGAATAGAAGATCAATCTCTAATGAAAAGGCAGTATCCTATTCTTGTAAAATCATTCATATATATATATATATATATATATATATATATATATATTTGTCTATATTTCCGACATGAGTTATTATGTACACTATTTACATTGTTGGGACTATCATCCTCATCTTTGTTGCCATATTTATCACAACGTTTCAGACGTTGTACGTTATTCAGGTGGTTGGAATGTCGAATTGAACACTTTATTTCGCTCGCTGGGGTAAACTGTTCTAGTTTCACGTGACATTTTAGGAGAGTCAAGTTCGTAATTAATTTAGTACTACGGCAATGTAACATATGCGTTTTATAGTCACAGCCGTTTTGAGGAGAAGTATATTAGTTACTAAGTTCAATTGTACAATGACGACGTAATTACAGTTATTTAAAGACACGGTCTGGAGAAGCTTATACTTACGGGTCGAATACACGGATAGAGAAACAAGGGAAAACAGCCCGTGGCCTACCTGATGAGCTTGAGCAGGTAGATGACAGAATTTGGTTTGGGAGAGGAAGCAGTGGGATAGAGCTGTAAGGGATAGAGGGAGGTGGAGATCCATGATCGCCTACGTCCTGAAAGGATATGGGACATAAAAAAAAGAAAGAAGAAACACACGACCATTTTTAGGAGGGTCATCTTCGTGGAATCGTACTTGATGAAAAGCAGGTGAAAAGAATTTTCCTGAATTGTGGGTTGAGCTTAAAAGAGTAAATGAAAATTATCACCTTACCTGAAAAAGACTATCTCCTCAGTCCTGGACATGACGAAAAACTTCATCCAGTAGTAAGGCCGCTGATCGGGTTATTGGAAGTTTTGAAGAGCGTGGAACCATCTCTTAATTGCTGTTACTCCCACGTCTACCCTGACCCGGGGTAGCAGCATCTGTTAGGCTCCCAGCTATGGACAAATAGTGAACCCCCAAAGAAAATACTATGAACGTACAATAATTAATTTTTATAGTAAAAATACCAGCAATACAATTTTATATAAAAAAATTACCAACAATACACATTTATAGCAAAATTACTAACTATATGTACTTACTAATAAACTGAAGCATCTTCATCTAAATCCTTTTAAAATACTACCAAACAACCAACATGAAAGGACTCATTCATGACATTAATACATAATATATCGGACAATTTTTTAAATAAAACTATATTCGATAATATACCTTCAACAAAACTACAACATAAAATACACATATCACCGCCTCTAGTTATTATGTCCAGACAAGTATGCATATTCACAAAACTGACTATCTACCATGTATTCAATTGTGCAAGCAGAATAACACATATTTTTATTATTTCCAATTAAATTTCAGCATTAAATGACCCACAAGGAATTGATATGCCGTTAAACAGACAAATCAATCAATTCGTCAGTCAGTAGATTTGATCATCTTAGTAAGTATAGACGTGAGAATAGATACCTACTGTGTCAGTTAGTTGCCGAATGACTAAAACGGGAGAAATATTTTTGATTTAGAAGCGGCGACTGTGACTTATAACGCCAGCACATCAAGAGTGAGAATGGCGAGGTGGTCGGAGTCGCTGCCTACAAATTGTTTGATTTTGTTGAATGGATTCGCCATTCGTTCGGGCATTTGATTTTATCGCGAAGCTTACAGCAATGACTAAGAGCTTGTAAAGTTCGAGATTTTAAACTTATTCGATTTTTTTAAATGTGATTTTGTAAAAATCAATATATATATATATATATATATATATATATATATATATAAAAGTGAACAAGGAAAGTCAAAAATTAGAGCCGACAGGCTGTTTCATGCGTCTAGCATGAAACAGCCTGTCGATTGAAGTGTTGACTTCAATGTTCATATTTATATTTAAACACGCTCTATCTCTGATATTGAACACTTTATTCCATAAATATCGCACTCCTTACGAGTATATTTCTTCATATATATATATATATATATATATATATATATATATATATTCATATTCATATTATTATTCATATATATATATATATATATATATATATATATATGTATATTTCTTCATATACATATATATATATATATATATATATATATATATGTATATTTCTTCATATATATATATATATATATATATATATATATATATATATATATATAAATAATTAAGTTATAAGGAACTTGGTAAACCGAATTGGTAAATCCAAAGAGGATGAAATCCTGAGAGCTCAATGTGAGGACAGAGCTAATATGTAATGAAAAACAAACCACTTTAAGGTACCATTACGATAATTTATTTCACCTAAATCCTTTTTTAAGGATTCAGGATCATCAGGTAAAAACTTCCAACAACGAATTAAAAAAGGATTTAGGTGAAATAAATTATCGTAATGGTACCTTAAAGTTGTTTGTTTTTCATTACATATATATATATATATATATATATATATATATATATATATATATCCTCCAATATATATATATATATATATATATATATATATATATATACATATTTATATATATATATATATATATATATATATATATATATATATATATATATATATATATACTCCTATATAACGTCTCGGATTGGGAATCCTTTACATTCACACACACAGACACACATACATACACACACACACACACACACACACACACATATATATATATATATATATATATATATATATATATATATATATATATAATACCCCTGGGAAAATATTAATCCTTTTCTCCCTTCAGTTATAGGTTAATAGCAGCACAGACTGGTTTCTATAGTCTTGGATGGCAACTAGTTTAGGAGAAGGACAACTCTGAATTCAAAATCTACTGAGCGTCGTTTGGTGACCTTGTGACATGTAGTGAACCAGATCTCTGTATTCGGCCCTTCATCTCTGTCAGTTGCAGAATTAAACACAAAAGAAAAAAATCAGTAATGAATAGCTACACATAGTTTTTGCTTTACCATTTGCATCCCTGATGACGATGTCAGAAAGAGATGGAATGTACTTGGGAAATAAAAGTGATTCTCACTGTTACAGTGCATTTCTTGTCTTATTTAATTGTAATATACAGATAATATTCGTGAATATTAAAGGATTATAATAAAAATAAGCAGATATAATGTTTGTAATTTAGTCAATGGGACATACCTATATATATATGTGTGTGTGTGTGTGTGTGTGTATATATGCCCGTAAAAGCCAGTTGGTTAATACTTCCGGGTCAGCGATCACTGAACATTTGATAAATTTGAGGAATTGTGTCAGTCCGAATTGGTTTACTGTACTGTCCAGTCGCACTCTCCATTTCATTTGCGGGCACTTGAGTCTCTATATATTCGGTCCAGGGAGCCGTCTCTTTGCAAGCAAAGAGACTGTCTCCTTGGGCTTCACGTTATTAGAATCTAGTGTGTATCATACATACCCCTTACACTCCCCAATTTTTTTTCCTTTGTGCTGTGCAAATTCGCGCGGTTTGAATTTTTTTTTTCCCGTCATACCATTAATTTCATTTTTTAATGTTTTAATTGTATGTAGGGTGTTTGCGTGAGTCAATATATATTGCAATAATTGTTAAATTGTTCCCAGTCCACCCTGATGAGCTTGGGAACGAAACCAATTGGTCTGTTCTGTAAGTGTTATCATCTCTTATTTTTTATTTTTCATAATGCCTTTAGGAAATAATTTGTATCTATTCCTAGTAATATTACGGTTCTGTACCTCCAACAATTTATTTAAATATTTTAAGCGGAGGTATTCTAAAGATATTAGCAAAAAACTTGATAAATTTCTTCTTATTAGGGCAAGATTGAGAAAATTAAAAAATAATTGTAAATTTCTTCAAGTCTGTATTGAAAATCATGTTTGTCCCTCCTCTTTTATGCTTAGAATTAGGAGTGCAAAACTTAATCCAGGTCTAAAAATTGAGGAGATTTTCATGAGGGATTCTATTCAGCTTTGTACAAATAGAGTCGATCAACTGACCCGTGATCTTATTATTCTTCGTAGAGAATGTTTAACCTACCTTTCATTTTTTGATAGGATTAGGTTCTCTCATTATGTGGGCTCTATTCATTCTAAACGTTTAAGAAAATTATCTAGTGACACACATTCTTAAGTTGCAGAATTTAATTAGTAAACGGTTTGGACATATTGTGGAACCAATTTCGGGAGTTTTCTTTAACCTGTCTACTTACGAGCTTTCTGAGCTAGAGTCTAGTATACTTTCCCATTGCCTTGACCACTGCGTTCTATTTAGTGTTTCTTATAAGGAAAAAAAAATTCCGAATTTAAAGTGTTATCCTCGCGGTTATGTAGACTTGTGCCTTGCTCTTCTGACTCACTTTCTAATCTTAAGGCTACTCTTAATAGTTTGGCACATACTTATGCTTTAACTCCTGTAGCCTTTTCTGAGTCTAAGTGGAGTCAACAGCACCGGTCCGTGGTCAGGACTTTAAAAGCAAATAATAAGGGGCTAGTATTGTCCTATTAGACCATTCTGATTATGTCTCCAAAATGCAAAGCATTCTTGGTGACACTACAAAATTTCTTCCTCTTGGTCCAGTAGAGACACATGATCGCACAATTCCTATAGAAATTAAATTTCAAAAGAAACTCTTATCTTGGGCTAAACATGGTTTCATATCCCGTGAGGTCACTGATGATATTAGACCTGTTGGGTCTATTCGCCCTCGTCTGTATGGTCTTCCGAAGACTCATAAGGATGATGTACCCCTTCGACCCATCCTGTCCATGTCAGGCTCGTCTCAACATAAGGTTGCGAGTTTTCTTTCAGACCTTGAACCTGTTGTTGAACATTTTAGCTTGTATACTATTAAGGATTCTTTTTCATTTGTTCAGGTAATTCGTGATACTCCTACTAAAAATAAATTTATGTATTCCTTTGACGTATGTTCTGTGTTTACTTGTGTTCCAGTAATGGAAACTATTGATATTTGTTGTAACATGTTATTATATATCGAAGTGGTTTGTCACCTCCGGATATCCCAGAAAATGTGTTTGTTGAGCTTATCCAATTCGCCACTATGTCTGTGGAGTTTAGCTTTAACAATTTTATGTACAGACAGATTGATGGGGTTGCAATGGGCTCCCCTTTGGGTCCCGCTTTGGCCAACATTTTTGTGGGCTTTTATGAGTCGTCCCTCCTCACTTATGACAATGCACCGTCGGTACGTGGACGATACATTTTGTCTTTTTAATAGTGAAGTGGAATCTGATTCCTTTCTCACAGTTATGAACCAACTTCATCCATCTTTGAAATTTACCATTGAAAAGGAGTCTAATTCTTGTTTCGCTTTTCTTGATGTCCTTGTGCATCGGGCTCCTTCTCAATTTCTTACTTCGGTGTTTCGCAAACCAACGTTTTCTGGTTTGTATACGCGTTGGGACTCATTTTGTCCCAGTAAGCGTAAAATCAATCTTATCAAGACCTTAACTCATAGGGCCTTGATGATTTGCAGTCAACAATATTTGGATGAAGAATTGAATTGTATCCGCTGCACTCTATTAAAAAATGGATATCCTAGTGATACTCTTGATAGTGTCATGCGTGATAAGTTTATTAATTTTCGAAAGGAAAAAAAATATTTAGTTCAGAAATGTCCTATTTACTTGCGGCTTCCTTTTATTGGTTCGC
>OZ010583.1:55741287-55806287 GCA_963932145.1 Acanthosepion lycidas
CCTGTTCTTTGGTAAATAGGCTTCATTGTCCTTCCTCCACACATTATTTCGATAATTATGACCAAACAACTCTATTTTAGTTTCATCTGTCCATAGTACTTTTTCCAAAAACGAATATTCTTTATCCTTATGCTCTCTAACGAATTTTAGCCTAGCATCTCTGTGTCGTTTCAAAAGGAGTGGAGTCTTCCTTGGGATGCGTGATTTCAAACTGTTTTTGTGTAGTTCATTACTTATTGTACGCTTGGTTACTTTAATCCATAATGCACGCTGATGTTCCTGCAGCACTTCTCGGGTAACCTGTGGATTTTGTTGGATCTGGCGTCCTAATATCCTTGCTGATCTTAGAGAAATCTTCCTCGGAGCACCTGTTCGTCTTTGGTTTTCGACGCTGTTACGAGTTTTAAACCTTGCAATGAACGAAGGAATTGTAGTAAAAGGAATATTCAGGTTGTTAGAAATCGTTCTGTAACTGTTCCCATCTTTCCAAAGAGACAAAATGTGTTGTTTTTGTGAAATAGTCTATTCTTTACCTTTAGGCATTATTAGAACCTTCTCGTAAGACTAGAAATTGCAGAATGCTCTAATAATGGCTAAAACCGTTAACTATAATTACTGATAACATTACTGGAACATTCTAGAATATACTCTTTTCATAATTAATTGATTATTTTATTCTAATAAGGAATTTGTACGAATACTTTTTTCACCAGTTAGAATTTAAAAAAAAATTTCTGTTAGAATAAGAATTAATTAAGTTTATTATTATCTTTTAATAGTATGTGTCTTTATACATAAAATGTGCTGAGATTTGTTTATTTAAGGCTTTTACATTTATAAAAATACATTTTTTTAAGTGTACGAATATTTATTTCCTCCCACTGTATATAGAGAAATGGGCTTAATCACAAATTTAACAACGTAGATAGAATTACTATATAAACCCACAAATCAGGACCTACCCACATTTCTCACTCACACAAGACAGACATGCTTGCGGAGGTGTTGAGGCCTCACACTTATACACACAATGATATAAATGTACACACTTACACACATCATAATCACTCACTCCCTAATGAGCTAAATCATAACACACACATTACTAATATAAACACTTACACACATCATAGTCACTCACTCCTTCAGAACCAAATAACACACACACACACACACACACACACACACACACACACACACTAAACAGAGACACATCCCCTTTCCAGGAGCCAATAAAACTGTCAAAATGACCAAGGGAATTCAGAGCAGCATGAATCCATCAAGCTCTTATCTTAAATAAAAACTTAAAAGAGGCTGTTTGACCAACACAAGGACTGACCAAAATTCATGTTAAAAAAAACAAAAAAAAACAACAAATGAAAACTACAGATAAAGTTAATTTTCTCCATCAAGTCATTCATTTCTGTCGTTCACTAACAAGCAGAATTTTTTTTCTCCTGATGATGACCAGTCGAGGAATCTAACTGAAATAGTAAAAACGAAAGAATATTAATATACAACCCAGTGTGTCTGAAGATTTTAATTTTTTAATATTTTTATTGTTCAAAACACACAAACACACACACACACATACATATATATATATATATATATATATATATATGGCAGCGAATACAGAAAAATCTCCTCTCACGTGAGGAGAGGGTTGAAGGTAAGTGTGGTTCTACAGAAGCATGCTGAGAATAGCGTGAACATAAGCATTAATGAGATCTTAAGGAACACGGAAAGAGAATAGACACCTTTACTCAGAACCAGAAAGTGGCGGCTGAAATTTCTTGGATGCAAAATGAGGAACGACGACTCGGTAAATTCGACCCGTAGAGGACATATCGAAGTTGAAAGAGGCAGCGAGAGGGGGAATCCGGCCATTTATCTGACACGCATGTCTGACTGGTCAGCGAAATGGGAGGAAAAGCAAAAAGATAAACGTTACTAACAGCAACATGGCATAAGAATTTTAGGAGGGCCGTGTTCGGCCATTCTTTGAAGGAACAGAGAAAAAACTTGGCCATTTACGAAACTGCGATAGTCGTAGTGTTCGAGCCTAGTTCTAACCATTGTAATGAGCATTAGTTTTGCTTTAATCCAGGAATTCGAGATTGCCTGTCTCATAAGACAGTCGTAGAAGCGAGTCCCATAACCCGTTCAGGTCATAGGAGCGAGTCCCGTAGCGCATTAGGGTGGTATAGCGTTTTTATCAGACGTTAGGGGCGTAGAAGCGAGTCCCATAAGCCATAATTGTTGTAGGTTGTGTACTGCTGTGTTACAGTCCAAGGTCCTTGTACTACGGTGATTGTCCAAGGTAGAACCAATAAAGAAGAACTCGAACATGGATATGGAATAACACAGATATATTACAAACAGGAATATATACAGAGAAGTAGAAAGTGTTAGTACGAAAAATCAGGTTTAGTAGAGAGAACAATGTAGTCTCGACCAGTATCTCTATTCCAATGTCTTGTAGTAATTGTCTGAACGCGACTTTGATTCGGACTACCTCTGACTTGACTCTTGACTCGACTGACTGACTCGCTCGCTCTGACTGACTTACGGACTTCTGACGGACCTCACTTCAGACTTCAAACTGAACAGTATTTGGACCCCCCCACAGGGCATCATGTGGCACAAGATCGGTTTAACGTGGGCTCGGGCAAAAATATGCCCTTTGAACCCGTATAAACGGGTTCAGGGTCGGTCTATCACCTCGAAGAAGACACCGACCTTCGGCGTAGCCTCGTTCGGGTTCCTCCCCGCCCGAACGCAGAGAGTTCAACCGATCAGCCGGTCAGCCGGTCGCCGAACTTCGGGCTGAACGGTATTTAGTCACCCCACCACGAGGGCATCATGTGGCACAAGGCCGGTTTAACGTGTGGGGTTTCCAAGCCGGTGGGCTCGGGCAAAAATATGCCCTTTGAACCCGTATAAACGGGTTCAGGGTCGGTCTACCACCCCGAAAGAGACTCCGCCCTTCGGCGTAGCCTCTTTCAGGTTCCTCCCCGCCCGAAGGCAGAGTTCAACCGATCAGCCGGTCGCCCGACTTCGGGCTGAACTCTCTGTTTCCTCTTGAGGCGCAGTATTTATTACGTATGGAATAGTCCATTATGTTATTATGGGTAAGGTCCCATAACATGCAGCCATAGCAGTAGTGGTTTATTTGGGGCAATTATTTTTCGAATGTCATGAACGCCTTCTTTCCGAAGAGACACAAGAGAAAAAAAAATGTTAGTCAGATACAAATCGTTCATGTAAAACAATTGGTGTCCAGTTTACTCCGAGAAAAGTTCATTACAACTACAGCGTTATATAATTAAATAGAAGTAGAAAGGTTTGTACACTGGTTCACACTCACCTCTGGTCTTCTGAACAGAAGTACAGGTTTATCCCTTGTTTCCTGTTTAGGATTGGGTTTCTGATTCGTTCTAAAATCTTCTCATTCCCTTTCGCTCCCAGTAGACCCTTTAGCGCATTATAAACGCGATATAAGCACTAACGGTTAGCAGAGTGCTCAATTCATGGCAATTACTAAGCAGCGGCCGACAATTTACCTTTCTTTCTAAGTGCTCCACCTAAGTGTTATCAGAAGGTTTCCGGGCTAGTAGAGCGCCAGTAGATGACGACACTCGGTAGTGTGAGCAGTTAGAGCTAGTAGCGATCTTCATGCGCCAGTGTGCCAAGTGACATCGATGTGTTCACTTCGCAAGTTGTGAAATTTGTTTGTTTGTTTGTGTTTTATGGCATATCAACCACTGTGGGTTATTTAATGCCAAATCGAGTTTATATGAATTTTAAATGCCTATTTTGTATGGAATAACAATCGTATAGCTGGCAACATTATTGGTTCCAAAAACTTATAGCTGGCAACATTATTCTTTACAAAAAACGTATAGCTGGTAACATTATTTCTTTCAAAAAAGAACTTATAGCTGGATACATTATTGGTTCCAAAAACGTATAGCTGGCAACATTATTTTTAACAAAAAACGTATAGCTGGCAACATTTTTCCGAAAACATTATCCGAGGCCTTGCTGTTGGATGTAGTTTATCGCCATACCCAGGACGCTGATGTAGTTTATCGTCATACCCAGGACGCGGATGTAGTTTATCGTCATACCTAGGACGCGGATGTAGTTTATCGTCATACCCAGGACGTTGTGAAATTTGTGATTTTGTGATTAGTGTATGTTGTAGCTCGCGGTTTTGTCATGCAAGAGCATTTTTCGACATCCACGTTATTGTGCATCGAGAATTAGTGCCTACCCAGATCAGACCGTTAACATTTTGAGTTCGCTCTACGCCAACATTTTGAGGCCTTTGAGGGAGGACATTTTTTAAAAGCCACCGGATCTGTGGTGCGCGAAGAGTTAGATTCTTCACGAAGACAGGGGCACCATCTCACCGAGCTCTCCTCACTCATGAGTTTCTAGCCAAAAACACCATTGTATCGCTTCCGCCCCCACCCTGTCCGCCAGATGTGGCATCTGCGGACTTCCGTCTCTTTTCGAAGATAAAGATGCAGCTCAAAGGTTGACGTTTTAACACCATTGACGAGATCCAATGTGAATCGTAGAAGGTGCTCGACTCGATTACGGAGAACGACTTCCAGGTCAGATACCAAAAGTGGCAGAAAAGCTGGGACGAATATATTAATTCGCAAAGTGACTATTTCGTAGAAGATGATGTCAAAACTTATGAAATACATACATACACCCCCCCACATATATATATATATATATATATATATATATGAAAAAATATAGTCTTAAGGTGTGCTATATTTATGGGATAAAGTGCTCAACATCAGAGACAGAGCGTGTGTAAATATAAAAGTGAACATAGAAGTCAACACTTAGAGGTTTACACTATATACATATATATATATATATATATATTTAAAACATAACTTCGGTTACTTTTTGATACCACCTCATATATATATATATATATATATATATATATATATATATATATATATATATTCATTTCATCCTATGCAAGGCAATAAAGCCAGTAAGATACAAGGTGTGAGAGACTAAGAGAAAAAGAAAATAATATTTAAAAGGGATAACAATAAAAGAACAGCAGTGAAGAAGATAATGATTGACTTACGGTTGCATCTAGCCATTTCAACTGTAAAAAGATGAGACGTTGCCGACAAATCTGGTACTGTACTTGAATTCATAAAGATTAGTTACCAAAGAAGAAAGCTCATCAAAACAATTACCATGAAAAGGGGAGCTACGTTCCGATGGTGGGACAGTGACTGCAGCCGAAATGCCAGATCAAGACCAATAACATTGTAGATTCTTCTTTGTATTTTATCAAGAATCTCTAAATACGTACCAAACGCATCAGATCAGATCTAACAGTGATATTTAATGCATGGGCAATATATAAATGTGTAAGATAGATTCTTGTTATATATATATATATATATATATATATTGGTCGGTTTCTTAAACGAATAATTTGGGGAGGAGGAAGGTGAGAGGTAGTGGCGGGGTAGTGATAGTTTAAATACTTCTTAATTTTTGGAAATATTTAAATCGGTTTCTATCGTGGGTTGATTGTTATGAGGTGGCCAATAGTTCAAATAATCACAATAATATTTCAGATACAATAGCTGGATGCATTAAATGACTGGATAATTGATATATATATATATATATATATATATATATATATATATATATATATATATATATATATATATATATATATATATCAATTCTGTGTGTGTGTGTTTGTTATAGTATAATTGGTTAAACAATTTAGACGTATTATTATCTATTTCTTTTAGTTTTAATCTTTTCAATTCCATTAATTAATTTCTTGGTGTCTGTAGAATATCGATCAACAAAAATTACAAAATTGCCTTTCAAATAATTTTTATTTTCCCAAGTACTTTCAATATCATCTGAGACCATCTTTAGTGGTTGCAGATGTATGGATGTGTCAAAATATTTTTTACCGCTTTGCTAGGGAGCTAACTTATGTGATTTTTTAAAAGATTTTTAAATTGAAGTATTTTGATTTAGTATTTTTTATATAACACTTTGCCGCAAGAAACACTTTGTCATACTTGTGGCCGACTTTATTTTTGTCCGCAATTCTCTTATATAAAAGACTTCTAGAATTTTTAGTATTTGCTTATTAGTATCTTGATGAAGCACTGATGCATTTTCGATTGATATCTGTCTAAACTGTGAATGTGGACAGAAGTTTTCCTCTGATAAAACGTTAATGCCTATATTGGTTTTACAACAACAACGATGACGAGAAAGCTTACATTTCACTGAAACGATCATAGTTTAATCTCAAAACATTTAAAGGAACACACATGCCCACCAAGAAATTAATTCGTTGACTTGAAAGGATTAAACTAAAATAAATTGACGCAGTATGTCTAAATTATTTAACCAGACATGCTTGAATGAAAATATGCCCATATATATATATATATATATATATATATATATATGTTTGTGTGTGTGTGTTCGTAATATTTTACATACCTTCATACACAAACATGCACTCGGAAGATTATACCTTTTTCATCAGTTTTGCAAAACACTCTATCAAATATATTTAAATGTGTCATTCGTAATTACCTTTTTACTCTTTATATTTGCTATATGCTTTCAGAATATTATAAATCATGCCTCTCCCCAACTTCCCATTTTTACTGCATTAATTAATTCTAGCGTTTTTACAATCTCACTCGGTTTTTGTGCAATTTGTTGAAACTCGTCAAATTGGCTACTCGATATTTACTCGTCCTCTTCCCACGGTGACGGGATGTAACATAAAGGTCAATTTAATGTGGGGAGACCAAGTGCATGCGCCTGAGCCAGCGCCAAAAAAAAAACAAAAAACAAAAAAAAATCAAGGTCGCGCTGGTGTCAATAATACTATCGACCGTCTCTTCCTAGTACAATTAGGGAGGTACTACCGTGGATAACGGATCCCAGGACGAGGCATTTTTCCTTTTCTATTTTTTTCTTGCTCTCTGTCAGGGTGTGTAAAATATTTGACTCAAAAGTGCCGGTTTTGGTCATTGGTTGTCTTCTACTGCTTTTCCTTTTGTTACAAACCATAGGAATATTCAAGTCTCCAAATAAAACCGGTATTTTTTTCCATTTTAATAAAGTTTTCCATTTTCATACTCCTTCACTAAACACCGTGCTTTCTAAATGCTGCTGCAACGGAGAACGGTCACTCGCTTTTTACTGACATGGCTGACTCTTGCTTAACATTAATAATTAAAGAACAAAAGTGTGCTGGTCCATGACGCTAAGGATGAGATTGCATGTTGTGACTTTGAGAAAGCGTTTTCGACGGCTGTAAGAAGTTGCATCAAAGTGTAAAAGAAAGCAAGGCGGGCAAATTCAGAGGCAAACTGATTTGAACAGACGGAAAAATAGGAAGATCCAATATAACAGATTGGGAATGGGTGAGTCGAAAATTGTGGCCATAAATGGGCAGCTAAGTACAAAAAGCGTCAGAGTGGATGCAAATGAAAATGAAGGAAATTAAAATCAAACGAAGGAAGAAGGAATTATAGGTAGAAATAAGAGAAAAAAGAAGGGGCAACGTAGAAAGAGGTAAGAGAGAAGCAGGGGTAGCATAATGAGACGGGAATTAAAACAAAAATAAAACAGTAGGATTAAAAAGGAAGAGACTGAAAAGAGTAGGAGAAAGTAGAGAACGTCATAAACAGAAAAACGATTTAACAAAAATAAAAACAAAAAAGAGGAGAAAACAAAGAAAGAAGTTTACAGAAAGAAGAAATATATGAAGTATAGAGATAGAAAAAGAAAGAATAACGGAAAGAAAAGGAAGCAGACAATCCTAGAAAGAAAGAAAGAAAGAAAAAAGAATGAAAATAAATAAAGAAAACGAAAGAAATGAAAGGAAAGAAAAATAAAGAAAGGAAAAAGAAGAAAAAACAAAGAAAACAAAGAAAAACAAAGAATGACAGAAAATAAATAAAGAAAGAAAGAAAAAGAAAGAAAGAAAAAGAAAGAAAAGGAAAGAAAGAAAAATGAAGAAAGGAAAAAGAAGAAAAAAGAAAGAAAAATAAAGAAAAACAAAGAATGACAGAAAAATGAATAAAGAAAGAAAAAGAAAGAAAGAAAAAAGAAAGAAAAAGAAAATAAAGAAAAAGAAAGAAAAAGAAAAAATAAATAAAGAAAGAAACAAAGAAAAGAAAAATAAAGAAAGAAATAGAAAAAGAAAGAAAAATAAAGAAAGAAATAGAAAAAGAAAGAAAAATAAAGAAAGAAAGAAAAAGAAAGAAAGAAAAAGAAAGAAAAGGAAAGAAAGAAAAATGAAGAAAGGAAAAAGAAGAAAAAAGAAAGAAAAATAAAGAAAAACAAAGAATGACAGAAAAATAAATAAAGAAAGAAAAAGAAAGAAAGAAAAAGAAAGAAAAAGAAAGATAAATAAAGAAAGAAAAAGAAAGAAAGAAAAAGAAAATAAAGAAAAAGAAAGAAAAAGAAAAAATAAATAAAGAAAGAAATAGAAAAAGAAAGAAAGGAAAATAAAGAAAGAAAAGAAGGAATGAAAAAAAGAAAGAAAGATTCTATTTGTAACAACAAAGGATAATGGAAAATATTTTTATGTGAGATGTTCGTTCAGGACGTGGGCATCTCAAGTTTCTGGCTCTAAGTTAAGAAAACGAAAGATAAAAAAAAAAAAAAAAAAAAACACGCGTAAAGCAGCAACGAAAGAAAGAAGATCGGAAATTAAGAAAAAAAGATAATTCTAAAAAGAATGAAAGTTAATAAGAAAGAAAGAAAGAAAGAAAGAAAAGTTTCGTTTCTTGGAAAACATACAGAGAATATTGAGGGGCGATAGAACATCCGAATTGCCAACCTTTTAAGGCTTGCTTTGCCTTCAAGATGCACGTGAAAGACGACGCAAGTACGGTGGAACAGCAGGGAGAAGTTGGTCTGCAGTGTGATGAAACAGATTGCAAGGGATACGTGAAGTGAAAAGCCTTAGCAACGTGCTTTGCGGCGATCTTCAATCACATGAACGGAAGTGCGTACACAAGATATCAAAATGCGGCATTCACTCAATTTCAGAATTTGTTATAGAAAAGCTTTCTAGACTGAAAAATGAGCAGTGGTTTCATATTGCTATGACATTGGCTAAGCGAATACAAAAGATGAATAAGGTTATTTATTAAACGTAGCTTAGTTGTGGCACAAGGCCGAAAGTTCGGGAATCACTTTGAGGATCGAACACACTAATGTGTCGTATTTGATTTAACGAGACAAACTTGCTAACCATTACACCACGTCGAGGCGACCTTATGATTTTCTAAGCGTAGATTAGATGTGGCACAAGGTCGAAAGTCCGGAGTTCCCACTGATCGGTCGCAATTGATATAGCGTGACAAGCTTGCTAACCATTACACACCATCGAGGGGCCCTTATAATTTTCTAATCGTAGAATGGATGTGGCACAAGGTCGAAAGTCCGGAGTTCCCACTGATCGGTCGGAATTGATGTAGCGAGACAAGATTGCTAACTATTGCACCACATCGAGGGGCCCTTATAATTTTCTAAGCGTAGCTTTGATGTGGCGCAAGTTCGAATGTCCGGAGTTCCCACTGATCGGTCGCAATTGATGTTGTGAGACAAGCTTTCTAAGCACTGCACCACATCAAGGGGCCCTTATGATTTTATAAGCGTAGCTTAGATGTGGCGCAAGGTCGAAAGTCCGAAGTTCCCACTGATGGGTCGCAATTGATGTAGCGAAACAAGCTTGCTAACCATTATGCTACGTCGAGGGGCCCTTATGATTTTATAAGCGTTTTTTCGACCTTGTGCCACATATAAGCGTAGAGTAAAAGAATAAGAACGTATGAAATAAAGAAAGGAAAGCAATAAAGAAAAAAAAAACAAAAAAACGAAAATCACAAAAGAAAGTAAAGTCGGACAAATAGGGTAATGAATGGAAGAAAAAAACTGAAATATAAACAGACGGAATTATTAGGTTGGTGCAAAAACAATGACGTAATAATGTCGTTTTTTGACGTATTTTTTATCGTCAAAAAACGACATTATTACGTCATTGTTTTTGCACCAACCTAATAAAATCAATCACCATTTTAGTTTAATATGCCCGTTTTTACCGTTAAGGAATACGCGGATAATGTCATAAAATTGGGACCAGTAGAGCCGAGTTCAAATTCCGGGCTAGTCTGCTATGTTCCCTTTCACGTTTACGTGTTTGAGAAAGGCATACATACTCTTAGTAAGGGTATAAATACGCTTCTTCTATTTCTAGCTAGGGGTTAAATAACAGAATAGACTCTCTCCACTATAAAAGAAGGAAAACTTTGAGTTATAAACCTGTCGAGTAACGAGAAATCACTCCACCTTTCAAAAAATGCATGAGAATAAGAAAATCGGTGGAGAATGAAGATCACCTACGCCCTAAGGGTAAAAAAATAAAAAAGCTTATAATTTATTGATTTTACAGTGAGGTTAACCCTATACAAAGGTCGGGGGCCCACTCGATGTGAAGTTACGTTAGGAGGCAGTTTGTACGGATGGGAGCGGAAGATGACGATTAATCCTAGACTAGAACAGGTTAAGATTGTAGTCATCGGGGAAACATCCTCTTGGGAGTCGGTTTCACAGAGTAGTTGTTTGTGGAAACGAGTTGTTGTGTGGAACTTCTTACTGGTTGAATAAGGAGGGAATGCGTGTGGTTTTCTACATTGTGTATGGCATGGCGGGTCCTTGTTCTAAAGGCTAGAACTGGCGGAACCAAGGAATGTATTTCGTCCGAGCATTTTCCGTGAAAGTAGCGATAGAGCAACGAGAGGCTTGGCACATTCGGCCTGAGTTTGAAGGGTGGAAAATAATTGCTCGCCCACAAGGACTCGAAGACGCTTTGGACTCTAGCGAGGCTGAGGAGTGAGGTCCTGCTCAGCTCCCGCCCAAATATGACAACAGTTCTCCATTCTTGGCCTGTTCTGGCTCTTGTAAAGTTAGAGGGTGGCATGTGGAGTCAGGTACATGATGGAGCGATACGGGGGTACCGACTATTCTATCTACATCTTTAGCGATGGCTTGCATGTATAAGTATAAAGAAAAAAGAAAAGAAAGGTGGTTGCCTCGTCGTGTTGTCATTAGCAAATTAGTTTCGAAGACACCTATAATCGAAATGAGTTCAATCATCATTGTTTGCCCTACAGATGTCCTTGCCTTAGAAAAATCTAAGGAGGTACTGATCCGTAAGCCCACGTCGTAAGAGAGTGTGACACAAGGTCGAAAATATAGTGATTCCTTAAGCGCAGCTTAGATCTGATATAAAACTTACGGACGCATCAAATTAAAAACACCGGTTCTCGTGCCATCATCGAATTTAAGCAACGTCGAACTTGGTCAGTACCTATATGGGTGACCGCTTGAGAATACCAGGTGCTGTAAGCTTGGATGATGCAATGGATAATGGCTCGGAATTTTTAATCGAGGAGCCGAATTCAAATTCCTGTCATAATTGACCTAAGTGGGTAAGTTTGCGAACGAATACACCACACCGAAGTTTCACTTTCATGGTTTAATGAGTTTAATTATCTCGCAGCTTTACTTTATAGTTTCGTGACTGCCTAAGATAGAATTAGATATTTGTTGTCAGTTTCGTTGAGTTATATCTTACCTATTGTTGTGAAAGATCTGTGTTCAATCCCAGTATTTCGAAAGCTGAAAACAAACAGGCAAGTCCATTTGGAAGGTTAGTGTATTATGATCTTATTCTTCATTCTTCTCTCACCTGTAGAGATTTAAAGTTGATATCTATTTAAATGCCGTCGATTTATTTTCAAGGCGTTAGATGTTGAGTTTATGTCCTTCATCTAGATTCACTTTGAAGCAGGAGAAATCCATTTGCATCTCTCCTTTCGATGATTTCCATCATTGGCTTCTTTTCTCTTTGAAAACGTTTCCATCCAAATCCCGATAATTTAGTTCAATGTCTCCCCAGTCACGTTGAATGTGTTGGTTGCTTAACACTTATCCAAAGTGCGGAATTGGTGATCCGTGTTCAAAATCAGGTGTAGTCGGTCTCACAAATAGGAATCTTGGAATATCGTGAATCCATCTCTTCTCGGTCCAGCTGGGGGTTAAATAAGAATGTAGACGGGGCTCTTTAGACTTGAACAGCAACCAGCCCAAGAAAAGAATATTATGAATTTAAAGCCCTGGAGAACGTAACGGAAAACCGCATCATTATTTTTTCCAAGAATTCATCGTAATTCATATATAATTAATTAAAAATCAGAATCTGCGGAGAGCTGTAACCACTACATATGGCATTAATATTTCAAGTTGTCTGAAGGTCGCGTGTGCGTGAAACTTGGGTATATATATATATATATATATATATATATATATATATATATATATATATATATATACTAGCAGCATGGCCCGGCGTTTCCCGTGCCTGATTCAAAAATCGTACGACATACAGCAATCGCTATCACTTGACTTAAAATATTTTTGCCCTTCCTTGCCTTTAAAGGAGTGCCCTTTGCCGTGCTAATGTTGCTACATGCCTTACTTCTTGCCTATCTCACACTGCGAATTTTTTCTAAGCTCTATACTAAACATTAAATCTGTTACGAAAAAAGAACTAAACAAAATGAACACAAAACGATCAGCTTTAAAAATGGACTCGTAACTGGAAAAACCGAATGAAAAAAGAATGTTAACAACAAATGCTTTTTCACACCCAACCCAGTTTCCTGAAATATTGAGACTGGTCATACTACTTGGGCGGGGTTTTTGTTGCCCTTGTTTTGTTAAACTGGTACTTTGGAAACTATACATTGATCCCATTTAAAGTTGAAATTAAAAGAGCTCAAAAGTGTTTAACAACGCGAAGAAGCTTAGATGTACTGGGCCGCGTAGTGCAGGCGAGACATTCAACTTAAAACCCCCAAAATCCGTATCACCTGTGAGTTAATCGGTTTTTTTACAAAGTTTGAGTCCCAAATAAAAAATCGGGCTCCGGCATGAAACAATGACATAAATTGAAAAATCGGATCTGGGATGCGGCCTGGGAGAAAGAACAAAGTTTAAAGAAGTGGGAAATGGACTGCTGAGGTCATGGTCAACACGGAGGTTTGTATCAATTTTTGAGGGACGACAGGGTCACACGGCATGCTCTGCAAGGCACCTCTAACTGGCCCGCGTAGGAATTTCTGGTTGAATTGTAAAGAACGCCCGAAATTTTAGAATGTAATCCGCCCAAATACCGGAGTACCAGCCGATTTACCAATTTTTTGAAAGCCTGAGTCCAAATTGAAAATCTGTCTCGCTTACGAATTGACGCCGTAAATGCCGGAAGTTGAATCGACATTTTAAGTTAATTGCAGCCTGGGCGTGAAAAGGTCAAAAAACTGACAGCTGATGGCAGGGTCGAACTGGAACTTTTGCGTGGAACTTTCCGATGACCTTGCAGCAGAAGTTGCAGCGGCGTCGGCTGCATGGCGTGCGGTTTTCTCAGCCATGGATTCATGGAACCGTCGAATGGACGTTTCCTCAACTTTCGCTGCGTTACGTGCGGTTTTCTCAGCCGTGGTCTCCTGGGACCGTCGAATGGAAGTTGCAGCGGCGTCAGCTGCATTATGAGTAGCTTTTCGATGTGGGCTCTGTCGAGACTGCAAAGGCGCTTGTGATGAAGCCGCTTTTTTGTTGTCTTGCAAGCGTTTAGGTAGTTTCCTCTTACTTTTCAACGAATATGTGTAAAAGGATTTGCAGTACAAACGGTAGTTACGCTCACCAACCGTTTCATGTGTCAAAACATACTGCCTCCGTTGAGATTGACTGGAAAGCCCCAAAGAGGCCTCTACCTCGGTTTCCTCCTCTCGCTTTCTCTTTGCCGCAGAGGCTCTTTTAGAACGCCTGCTAAGGTTGCCTCGCCATGGTATTTTGGCACGTTTAGCAGAGCCGCCGGGTCGGTCATCGCCACGGCACTCAGAAGAGTGCAAAGCAGAGGTTGAAGTAGATGCCAGACGCTTCTCTCCCAAGAAGGCGCACTCAATGGAATCCTGCTCCCGTTTCCCCTTAGCCAGTGAGGCTTTTTAGAACGCCTGCTAAGGTTGCCTGGCCTGGGTGTTTTTGCATCCTTTGCAGAGCTGCCGGTTTGGTCATCGCCACGGCACGCAGAAGAGTGCAAAGCAAAGGTTGAAGTAGATGTTATATGATCATCTGTAACCGGAGTTATTATGTGCTTCTCCGCAGTCGCCTGTTCTCCATGTGTAACGTTAACGGTATTAGGGATATTCCGTTGCTGATGTGCGGATGCTCGTCGTTTTAGAAATGCTGTGTAAGAATGCGAATAGAAGTTGATGCCGAAGCTGAAGCGGTGCAACCTCGTTGGACCGTGCTTTCTGGCAGCACGAAAACGTCGCTGTAGGAAGAGGTTACGCAACCAAAACGTTGAAGCGTTGAAGGTTAAAAAATAGTGAAACACAGGTGTGTACTGGGCCACGTAGTAAAGGCAGAAGAGAAGTAACTTGTGACAGCAGTTAACTGTCTAATAGCAAAACTGAACTTCGAAAAGGTAGAAATAAGTATGGAACGCTAAGATGGCTGGGTTGCTCAGTAGAGGCAGCACGCGGAGATAAAATGGGTAATGCAAACGTTTAAGCAAATAGGTTACTTGCGGTAGCAGGAAGCTGTCAATTAATCCAAGGACATATACGTTAATGGCGATCAAATCAAGACTTGAGTGTGGATGCAGCCGCGCTGAAGGTATTTAAAGGGAGCGTGACTTGTCATTGATTGGTGGAGCCTGGACAATGGCCATGATTTAGACCAATGAATGAGCTCACGCAAAGGGAAGATGCTAGCGCGCATTCACGCATGCGCGCCTGATTTGACAAGCGCAAGGCTTGGCCTAAACGGGGTCAAGCTGCCTTCTGCATATGCAGCTTGGGTCTAACGCACGTGATGCCGGCGATGAGAATGCAAGGAGCTGCAATGAAGAGTTTTCTCGTTTGGTTTGTGCGACAACAAAAAGCCGTTAACCGTTTGCCAGCATTAGCTTTGAAATGGATTCGGCTGTTTTAGCACAAAAACTCCTCGTCAGGTGTCAGATGCGGCCTGTGCTAGGGGAAAAGGTTTAAAGAATTGGAAAATGGACTGCTGAGGGCGGAATCATTTTCAGTCAGCACGTATGCGTTTTTTTTTTCAGTAAAGTGCGAATAAATGAAGTGCTTATTTTGATAAGATTCGACGTTTAAAGCAAAAGTGTTGACAAAGTCGAATATGTCATTTGTGGTTCAAAGTCATTTGTGGTAGCTGGGATAAAAAAAAAGTTTTCGCTAAAAACCGACATGCGGTTCAGGCGCAATCTGGGCATATCGGTTTTTGGGTTTTATCAATTTTCCGCGCTGTTTAGGGGTCTGTGTTCATGAAACTTCTGGACAACACTTGTAATGGTAGACTCTAAAAGGGTGTCAAATTTGGTTGAAATCGATCATTCCTTCAGTAAGCAGATTTTTTCAGTAAGCAGATTTTTTCGATTATCGATTTTTTCGATTATCGATTTTTTCGATTATCAATTTTTTCGATTATCGATTTTTTCGGAACCTGAGTCCGAACTAAAAAAATCGGGCTCCGTCATATCCTTAGGGCAGCCATTTGCAAACTTGTGGTTAAAACCGCATCGAAATCGGGTGAGAAATGCGGCCTGGGCGAGGTAACAACGCCCACGACAGACACACAGACAGACAACAAGAGAAATATAAATAGTAGATATATATATATAAATATATATATATATAACAAGAATCTATCTTACACATTTATATATTGCCCATGCATTAAATATCACTGTTAGATCTGATCTGATGCGTTTGGTAAGTATTTAGAGATTCTTGATAAAATACAAAGAAGAATCTACAATGTTATTGGTCCTGATCTGGCATTTCGGCTGCAGTCACTGTCCCACCGTCGGAACGTAGCTCCCCTTTTCATGATAATTGTTCCGATGAGCTTTCTTCTTTGGTAACTAATCTTTATGAATTCAAGTACAGTACCAGATTTGTCGGCAACGTCTCATCTTTTTACAGTTGAAATGGCTAGATGCAACCGTAAGTCAATCATTATCTTCTTCACTGCTGTTCTTTTATTGTTATCCCTTTTAAATATTGTTTTCTTTGTCTCTTAGTCTCTCACATCTTGTATCTTACTGGCTTTATTGCCTTGCATAGGATGAAACGAATATATATATATATATATATATATATATATATATATATACTGGGTATATATATATATATATATATATATATATATATATATATATATATATATATATGCCCGAGTTTCACGCACACGCGATCTTCAGACAACTTGAATGTCAGAAAGCGTTCAAGTCATCTCAAGATCGCGTGAAACCCGGGTTACGACTAGGGGAATACTTTCATAGAATTTAACGTTGTTACGCGTTTTTCGCTCTGTCTAGCCAATCTTGGCTTTGAGCACTTTGATTTACTGAGTGGGCAGGTTTGCCTCAGGCATTTTTTTTTCTTTTTTCAGTATTGCCATTTTTGTTAGAGGCTTTATCTGGGTAAGAGCTTTATGTTTTGACAACTTAGCTCTCGAAGTTTTTGTTTTTTTAATCAATACTTACATACATACATACATACATACATACATACATACATACATACATACATATATATATATATATATGCGTGTGTGTATGTCTGTGTTTGCATGTAAATATAATAAGTCGATGAAAGAAATTCGTGAGAGTAAAACAACAAACCTAATACTAATAATTGATAATAAGACAAATAATATTTATTGCATATCATTAGGCCTTTTAACCAAATGGGAACATGATGAGAAAGATATTACAAATCGGAATATTTGGGTACGATTGCGTTTTTTCTCAACGAGACAAGAAATTAAAAAAAATTAAGTGGTTCTTTTTTCCGGGGAAATTTATCTTTTTTTTTTGTTTTCTTATTTTTCTATGTTTTATATTACTAATAAGATCCGATAGATTTGGACTTGTTGTTTGACACGATGCTGGTTGTAGAAGGTTTGTAGGTGGCTTTTTGTGGAAACTGTATTCTTTGAGCACACACACACACACACACACACACACACACACACATATATATATATATATATATATATATATATGGGATGAAGAGGGTTATGTATGTATATACGTTCGAGAAATAAAAGCATGGATATGTCAGCAATAGTCATACTCATCATTAAACGATTCTACAGCCATCCTTTATGTACGCACACATGTGTGTATATATGTGTGTAAGATCACATATGTATGTGTAGATCATATATATATATATATATTAAAGGTTGTATATATTTATATATATTAGAGAACTTTATTTAACTTTTGGAAAGCATTTTTCGAAATCTCAATGCGTCTTCTGATTTTGCTGAAGCATTTTTCCTCCTGTGTTCAAACACTTCCTAGATATCTAAATTGTTGTCCTTACTTGATTCTGGTGTCTGCAAAAGTTATAACCCATAGGATTTCCTCCATCCGCGCCAACTACGACATAATTCTTGCCAACGTAAGAAACACCAATCGATGAGCGAGAGAGCAACACCCTCCCCGCGCAAAAAATACCGTTCCCTAAAGAGAAAACAATATCATTTAAGTAAATTTTATTCTAATGCTCTGTAAAGAAGTACAATAGATGTTTAGTCCTTTCTTCTCGCTTTCCTTCATTCCATTCTGTAGGAGTTGCTGTAGTTTTCTTTTCCGTCTCTGCTATCAGCAGTGTTACATTTGCATATCTAATGTTGTTAAGATTATGGCCGCCAATAATGAATCCTGGTAGGACGTCTAATTCTCTGAAGGTAGACTGTGTTTCTAGCCTTGGATCTCAATTAAGAATAGGAAATCTCTTGAATTTCGAACCGTGTAGAAGGCAACAAGAAATCCCGCCTATGATTTCCAAGAATGTATGGCAATTCCTAGATAATAAATAAAAGGAATGTGTGGAGAGCTATGATCACCTATGTCCTGAAGGCACATGAAACTTCAAAAATAAAAACGTATGTTATTATTAGGTTGGTGCAGAAATAATGTCGTTTTTTGACGTTCAACTTCAAAAGAAAAACGACATTATTTTTGCACCAACCTAATAATATTAATTAATGAAAATGACGTTTTGAGTTGAAATGTCTTGAACTTTTGAACAACATGCTGTTTATTGGATGTGGTGGCAGAATGATGGTTATACGTTCGGGTTACAACGGAATCGGTAGGCCAAGTTCAAATTTCACTTTGCGTTTCTTTCATTCTTTTTATGTGTCATGTCCTTTCAGTACGTAGGCGATCATAGCTCTCCACCACCTTCTATCCCTTGCAGCTCTCAACAAGTTCCTTCCCTCAGTTTCCTCCCCCAGACTACGTTCTGTCATCCATTTGCTTAAGTCCCCCAGGTATATCACGCATTGTTTTCCCTTGTCCCTCTTTCCCTCTATTCGACCCGTGAGTATCAGATTCTCCAGGCCCTCTTTCCTCATTATATGTCCCAAGAACTTCAGCTGCCTCTTCCTGATGTTAAGTATAAGCCTCCCCTTTGTTTGCAACCTCTCTAAGATCTCATTGTTGCTCACACGCTCGGTTCATGTTATCCTTAGCATCCTTCTGTAGAGCTACATCTCTGTCGCCTCGAGTCTCTTCTTCACCTTTGAGAAAATTGTCCAACATTCGCTGCCGTAAAGAAGGACAGATGTCACGTAACAGTTACGTATTCTTTTCTGTGTTTCCAAAGATGTCCTCCTATCTCGCAGTAGTCTACCCAGCTTTTGGAATGTGTCCTTGGCCATCCCAATACGCCTAGGGATCTCAGTGTCGCATTTACCGTGATCTGTTAAGACGCTTCCCAGATATGTAAACTTCCGCTTCTACTTGATTCTAGTTTTCCCGACCTTCAGATCGCATTTCGGTCTCATCCTCTTACATGCATTCTGTTTAGTTTAGGCTTAGTACCTTTTTCTCACTCTCCATTGCTACCTTCTGTAGGAGATTACTTTACGGAAATGGTTTTGGGAAATATGAGATTTCATTCCCCACCTCTTTCCGTAGCTATCCGTAAAATCGGAAGGTAGATAGTTGTCTTTAGCTCTGGAGAAGCGAACGAACCCAGGGTAAAAATGTGAATTGAGGTTTAGGGATAATAGCTCTACAGAGCTTGCTTGCGAAAACACAGCAACTATTTGCGTATGGTTGTTGAAGTCCGACAACTGCGGTTGCTTGGCCATTCTGAATCTGGCCGGAGTACCCGCGCTCGGGCCCCATGGAGAGATCGATGGGTCTGAAGCGGCTGCTAGCATTTTAACCACGTATTCATTACCAGGTGTTATGTCAGCGTCCATTCCTTATTGCGTTGTCTAAAACGTTTGTAATATTCGGTGATGATTACGAAATCTACATTGTTAAGTTATTGGACAACGTTTGAAGCAGACGCACCTGGTTGATATTGAAAAGCAACGTAACATATTTGATCAAAAAAGTTGGATCTGTTCCGTGATCACCTGTGGAACAAATAAAAAAATGAAGCTATATAAAACGGTATTTTGTGAAAGAAGCAGTTCGTTTTAAATTTAAAAGCTCGGATGTTCTCAGAGTTAAATTATAAAACTGCGGATAATTTTTCTTTCAACCTTATTTTTGTTCGTTTCGCTTTTCCTATTTCTTTCTTTCTTTTTTTTTTACTTCTGTTCATCAATCTCATTTCTATTATTTGCGTTTATGTATTGTTTATTTTCGAAAAATCAATTATAATTTGCAGTTAAAATATAACAAGAAAGAGAAACTAAACAGTGACCGAATTTTCTAGAAGATTAATTCCATTTTAACTACAGGAAATGAATTGGAATATAATTTTTTTCTTTACTTTTCGATTAAGATTGCTTTCGTCTTTCTCTTTCCTCCTCTCTTTCTATCTCTATTTCTTTTTTTTTCTTTTTACAAGGGAAAAGTTATTTCCTGGAAAATTTATTCGTTAATAAAGGAATGGCGCTCCTTAAAAAATATTCAGGTGTGAATTTTCCGTTTTTTTTTTTTTTTGTTTTTTTTTTGTAAAATCGTACATAATAATATTGGCGATGATTATTGAAAAGTTGGTGACTGTCATGGCGATGGTTTGGTTGCATTTTATGAATATCGTCACAGTACGGCGGAATACACAGTACAGTTAAAAGCGGATCCATTAAAGAAGGTAAAACAGTCATACACATTCTTACTAAATCAGAATAATAGAATAAATGATCGTAGCGAGATCAAAATAGAACTACAAAGTCATCGTGAAAAGACTGTCGAGTGGGCGGGTGAGGTTTGATCAAATAGCGTTGCGGGAAATACGCTTATCTGATTGATTAAGGTATTGGAAATAGGAAAGAGCGTAAAGAAGTTGTAAGAAAGAAAAAAAGATACTATCGAACTGAAAGTTCACTAAAAGTAAGGAATACTGAAAGGGTAAAGGAAGGAAGGGAAAAAAAACAGACAAGGAAAGAAAAAGAAAAAAAAACAACAAGTAATAGGACAAAAGAATAATTTATTTTAACAATTTCTACAACTGTTATGTGGCACAAGGCAGAATGGGAAGTAGAGAAAGGCTGGTTTTCACTGACTTCCCTACAAGTAGATAATCCGATTCGTGGCGCATTCGCTTTAACAATTGACTCAGTCACTACAAGAACCTATCCTTCTCTATTCAATTCCACATATACCAGAATATCGCATATTCACAGGGATCTTAGTAAACACCTGTGATTTTACAATATGTACAAATGTCTTTTTTTTATCCCAATTTCATTACAAAAATAGATAAAAATCAAGAAATGAGTTTGGTCGGTATGAACCCAATAATAAAAATAAAAGAAACCAAAGCATTTAAACAAAAAATAAACCGTGTTATTTACTAATCCTGTAGTTTGCTCATAAAGCAGAATCAAGAAGCTTGCTCACTAGGTGCAAGGGATAGATAAACAAAATAAATTTAGGGGAGGGAAAATATAAAAAGCTGATCCATTTAAAAGAGGAACCTTTGGGAATTTTGACTTGGGAATGACACTCACGTATGCTAAGTAGGTAAACAAGAAGACTAACTAAATGTCATAGGTCCTTACCTATAACTACAGAATGAACTCTTCCTAACACTATGTATACTACGCCTCTCAAGAGAGAGGGACGAATCAAGCCGAGCTTCTCGGCTTGACGGTCGAAGTCTCTGCCTCTGAGCAGAGAGGAACCCGGACGAGGCTCAGCCGAAGAGTAGAGTCTCGTTCGGGGAGATTGACCAAATCGATCCCGTTTATACGGGTTCTACGGGCATTTTTTGGCCGAGCCCACGGGCTCGGGAAACCCACGTTAAACTCGGGCTTGTGCCACATGCAACCCTCGTGGGGGTGGTGGCTAGATACCGAATCAAGCCGAGCTTCTCGGTTTGACGGTCGAACTCTCTGCTTCTGAGCAGAGAGGAACCCGGACGAGGTTCCGCCGAAGGGCAGAGTCTCGTTCAGGGAGGTTGACCAACCCGATTCTGTTTTTACAGTTTCTATGGGAATTTTTTGGCTGAGACTACGGGTTCGGGAAACCCACGTTAAACTCGGCCTTGTGTCACATGCAACCCTCATGGTGGGGTGGCTAGATACCGAATCGAGCCGAGCTTCTCGGCTTGACGGTCGAACTCTCTGCCTCTGAGCAGAGAGGGCCCTGGACGAGGCTCCGCCGAAGGGCAGAGTCTCGTTCGGGGAGGTTGACCAACTCGATTCTGTTTTTAGTTTCTACGGGCATTTTTAGTCGAGCCTACGGGCTCGGGAAACCCACGTTAAACTCAGCCTTGTGTCACATGCAACCCTCGTGGGGGGTGGCTAGATACCGAATCGAGTCGAGCCGATAGTAGTTCAATCCCAACCAGACTGACAGTTATACTAACACCTTCCACATCTTGTATTATTATTTCGTTTAATATAACTTCGTTATTTCTACTCTTGTATTCGTGTTGTTCTTCCTTGGTCCTAACCTGGACCATAACACTTAACCAGGGAAGGGGTCTGTCAGGTATCCGAACTGTTGTGACTTGAGGGGACTAAAAAGGAAATCAAGATTGTCCCGGGACCTGCGAACGGGGCTCACAGCTTGCTCAAATTTTCATTGAAATCTGCCGAAAGAAAACGCTATCTGTTCAAATCTTCATCTTGAATTGATGCCCAAAGAATGCAATCAGATCCTTATGAGAATTAGTGTTCGTCTCGTAAGATTCCCTCCATCCACGTCACCCACACCACAATTTTTGCCACTGCTAGCAGCGTATGAAACACCAACCATTTCATCTTAGACCACTCGTCGATGAGCAAGAGAGCCACAAAAAACACCCAACAAAACGAGTCAAGTAAACTTATTGTAGTGATATGTAAATAATTGCCTAATTATCATAGTTTGGGCATAGA
This sequence comes from Acanthosepion lycidas, assembly GCA_963932145.1. Lineage (NCBI taxonomy): Eukaryota > Metazoa > Mollusca > Cephalopoda > Sepiida > Sepiidae > Acanthosepion > Acanthosepion lycidas. Next base: position 55,763,791 of record OZ010583.1, read on the forward strand.
CACTATAGAAGTAAGTGGGACAGAATGCAATCCGCAGGTCGAACTCTGAGAGATTCCATTTATCATCTCTCTGTTATATTTTTGTCTTGAGGCAAGGTGCAACCGAAGATTTGAGAGATTCCAGCTTCCGGGAAATGGCTGTCCGCAGAAGTACCACCCTCATTACTCTAAAGAGTGGAGAGTTGGTAGTCATACCGATGCCAGAGAAACCGACGATTACAAGTGCTTGGATATTTTCAGCCTGACCCGTGTACATGCGCTCGTTATCCCAACATTAAACTGACCTTGTGTTGCATCCTGTCTGCGTGTGGCGACAAATTGATATCGAATACGATACGCGAGTATCTTATTCTCTAACCGGCAGGGGAGCGAACGCATTTGCCAATAATATTTGATCAAGCTCCATCGTGGGCATCCTCCAGGCTGAACCTCTTCCGAGGGGTCTTCAAGAATTTTTCTACGGTACTATCGATATGCCCACATTACACGGGGCCTTCTGACACATTACGTTTCGTCGTGGGCGTGCGTCTAAATATCGACTACAAAGCGTGAGTCGCACTTGCGAGATTCCGTTTATCGTGTCTCGTTTATCATCTCTCAGTTGGGTCTTTGTCTTCGGGCAAAGCACAACCAAAAAAAATAGAGAGATGCTCGGTCCCGGTTAATAGCTGTCAATACCTACCTCATTGCACGAAAGAGTGGGTGTCGGTAGTAATACCGGTGCCAGCGCAATCGGCCGTTGTGGAGACTGGGATATTTTTTAACCTGGCCCGGCTTCCCGCATTCTGTCGCTCTACATTAAACTGACCTTTCATAGTAATCTGCCTGCATGAGGCGGCAAAGTGGATATCCTACCACCAGACTGAGAAAATACCAAGGAAATTACATTTCATAATACGTGCATTTAGTCGGACTAGTCAGGGTATCAGCTTAAACGATGGCAAGTAGGCCACCTGATGGGGTGGATCCTTAATGGAATAGTTCCTCTATATCAAATAAAAATACAATAAAGAGACCAACACAAGCAACAGTTTTAGGAATGAAGATTGATTAAGAATTTTATAAAGTCGTCAGCACACTGTCAGATATAAAGGACCAATGTGAAAAAACATTTTCAAAGCTAAATATGATAAAGATTAATTTAAAAAATTCGCTGTCTGAGAATTTGGAATGATGGAGGTTGCTATCCCTTGAAAAGGAATTGTTAGATGAGAGTTTTTCAGTGCATCCACATCTCTACCAAATGTGGCACAAGATTAGTTTAAAGCGGGTTTAATGGCAATAATGTGGAAAGTTTTGTGCAAGACCTCTCGGCACTCTCCCATTTGGAGACACCTCAGGCGCCGGATAATGACATCCATCTCCAAAGGAGAGGTATTTCCTCGGGGATAGCCCCCCCTTATTTTGAAACTACTCAGCTGAAACCAGTTCAGTATGATACTTAACCGTCTCCCCACTGAAACGTGATGTGGAATAAGGTCGGGTTTAATGTGGGGGGAAACCCGAGCGTGTACACCCGGGCCAGGGTAAAAAATGACCCAACTCTCACAGCCGACGATTGCGCTGGCATCGGTATGACGACCGATCCTCACTCTCTAGTGCAATAAGGGGACTGGGTACAGGGGCGGGAAGCTGTTTCACTGAACAGGGTACCTCAGTATTTTTTCCAGCTACGTCACAACTGAGCCATACCCTGCCTGAAGAGAGAGATGCAACTGAGAGATGATAAACCCTACCCGGCATGTGCCAGGTAAGTATTGTCGAATGAACTTGATGCAAAAGCAATTATTGGCCGATTCGCAAAATCATCTAGTGAACACAAACGATTGTTCTTAATATAGTGAACTGCATCCAGTGATCTATCGTGCTTTTGAAGTATCTATTAATGTTTAAATTATGCAGTAAATAATTTAAAGATTATTAACCGATAATTTAAAAAAAAAAAATTAATTAAATTCTGTATTTACATTTGGTAACTACTGCCAACGCATATACACTATAATTTCAAATACACATTTTTCCCACAGAAATGTTAATTGTACCCTTTTTTTCTATATGGATTTTTGACAAATGCATTTATTCGTTATGACAATTAAATCATAGCATTGTATTTGTCGACTGAGGCTCTTTGTATCCTGGAAACCAATATTTTTAGACCCCAGCTCACCACTGTATGGAGTTATTTACTAAGATGAATTTTGTCTGGTACAAGGGCAGTGTCGCAGGTCATTCAGCAAACATATTATGCATAAAAAGTATGTCTGACTAGTAACTACCGTAATTCCTTATGTATAATACGACTTCATCCACAATACGCACTCATAAAATTGTGCTGAAATTGTGGGAAAATGTTTCTACTTGCGCATAATACGCCCCCTTTTGTTTGGTAATCAAACCCTATAAATTGTACCTCTCCAATTTCATTACGGACAGCGTTTCCTACTCTTATTTTAAAAAATGGTTTTAAACATAGAATAATATTATTCTAATTTAGTTTTATGATAATTCTTATTTTATTTTACATTTGTAAGTATTGTTAGGTACATATGATTGTATTTGACACCCTTATGGGGTCGCAGTCGCCGAATGTTAGTGTCAAATTGTCCTATGTTTGTGGTGAGCAACTGAAATCGAACTATGAAACGGCAATTTTTTAATGATTTTTTGTAGCTGTGCATAATACGCACCCCTAATTTTACTTATTTTTTTTTTTTAGAAAAAATGCGTATTATACATGGGGAATCGTATCTTTTAGTGCTTTAATCTAGCTATATAATACGTTATGTGTATTGGTAAATTGTTTTTTTTGTCTGAAATACCAGTAAAGTTTATTTTTCTGTACCAGAGTTATCTGTTTTTCACAGGTGACTCCACACGGAAGTGCCTTTGTTATAGCAACTGTGGATACGTCCAAGATGTTTATGAAAGCAGAAGGTGGAAAAGCCGACGACGCCCTACAACAATAGAGATGAGGCAACAAAGTATTCAGTCATATTTGACGGCATGGGTAAAGGAATTATTGGCTAATCTTACGTTATTTTTGCCTCAAGGTCACAGTAATTGGCATCCACTGAAGATTGAACACGCATCGCCAAGGAACGAGGTAGAAGCTTTTAAAAATCTTGATTTGTAGAAACGTCTATTCAAAGAAAATTGTGGAGAGCCATAATCATCAACGTCCTGAAAAGACGTAGTACATAGAAGATGAACAATCTCCCCCAACCCGAGGCTATGCTGTAATTTGAGAAATTAAATGTCACGTGTGCATTTTTAAAAATAAGAGCCGATATTAAAATTTAATTGGAAAAAAAAAATCACTGGTTCAGTGCAGGTTTTTGTGGGGAAAAAAAAGAACATTGGCACTTTTCCCGGGAGAGTTTCAAAATAATATTAGGTTGGTGCAAAAATAATATCGTTTTTTGACGTATTTTTTAACGTCAAAAACGATTTTTGCACCCACCTAATATTAGCTCAAGTTCCAGTGAGACATCTCTCCAGGCAGTACCTCCTTGTTCGAGAGGGGGATAGGTTTATCGCCCAGTGTCTGATGCATCCCCAAAAGGGGTAGTGACGAGTGGGCTTGAGCAATTTTTCCAAAGTGTTGCAGTTAAACACATTTTAAACTGACCTTGTATCACATTCAATAGCGACGTGGGCGCACTGAAAAATACACATACACACACACTCTGTAAGAGCTACAAAGGACAGCAAATTGAGATCCATGATCGCCAACATGAGACACGGCACATAGAAGAGGGATACTACTAAGCTTAGCTTAGTCTTGTGTTGGGCGATCGTAGTGAGGAGTGCCCTATGCAGATCGACTTCCCTGTATAAGAAGATAATATTATTAGAAGAGCTTGCAAAACGAGATTTTGTTAAGGATAGTTCTAGAGCAGGCGCCCAGGAAAGGAGGGGGCTGAAAGGATCTATAAAGGAGAAATGTAAAGAAGTGAAAAACAGATGCAGCGGAACGAAAGTCGTGAAATATGAAAGATACGAAGAAAGGAAGGAAATTTATTGTTAAAAATAGGCAGAAAACATGAATGAAAAGAAGCGTTGGCAACTAGAGAGAGGAAAGCAAGCGCAAATAGGCGGAAGAAAATGCACACAACGCGAGTCATCGTCTAAAGATTTGTAGCGAGAGAAAACGGATGAAAAAAAAAATGGAAATAATGGATCGGTAGAATGAATAGGAAGATGGGGCAGATGAAGGCTGAAGATCTCATTCTGTGGGATAAAATATTGAATTGTGCAAAGGAAAAATAGAAAGAGAGAAAGAAAGTGAGAGAGAAAGAAAGTGAGAGAGAGATAAAGAAAGAAAGTGAGAGAGAGAGAAAAAGAAAGTGAGAGAGAAAGAAAGAAAGTGAGAGAGAGAGAAAGAAAGTGAGAGAGAGAGAGAAAGAAAGTGAGAGAGAGAGAAAGAAAGTGAGAGAGAGAAAGAAAGAAAGTGAGAGAGAGAGAAAGAAAGTGAGAGAGAGAGAGAAAGAAAGTGAGAGAGAGAGAGAAAGAAAGTAAGAGAGAGAGAGAAAGAAAGTGAGAGAGAGAGAGAAAGAGAGAGAGAGAGAAAGAAAGTGAGAGAGAGAGAGAAAGAAAGTGAGAGAGAGAGAGAGAAAGAAAGTGAGAGAGAGAGAAAGAAAGTTAGAGAGAGAGAGAAAGAAAGTGAGAGAGAGAAAGAAAGTGAGAGAGAGAAATAATAGCAAAGAAAAATAAGGAGGACTGTTATTCGTTATTCTGCTCAACTATTGATTACATTGCAAGTAAGATGGCTGATGTGGGCAAGAGTTGCAGATGACTAACTGAATTCTTCAAGGAAAATCTTTTGCTCTTCCATTAAGTATTTTCATTTCAATTCTTCGCTAAAGTTTATCGGAATATAAAGTAATAAAAGGTTATTAGCCAATCGAAACGTTCAGCAGGAAGATTTACAATGTTTAAATAACAGACATTGCTATTCTATATATGACAATATAACTCATTACAAGGACCCATGGGCCGGTGCAAGGGCCTACTAATCTATGATAGGGGGACCCCACGCTACTATATTTCAATTTGTATAAGGTATTATTCATATAAAATACAAATTTTACTGTAACTTAATTAAGTACAATAATGGATCATATCCAATATAGGTGAACAATTCAACTAGAATATTTTAAAATAAATACAATGTATCTAAATACAAATTAGAGACATGCCATAATAGATCATTCCTTCTTAAAACAATCAACAATGTTTTGCGGCAATTTTTAACATCAGCTTAATATTTTTCTTGCTAAAAAGTTAAATAATTTGATACGGACCCCATAATGACGTCAAAATCTGTGAAAATTTTTTATCCTTTAATAGTCAGTTAATTTAATTTGCAACGTATATAAATGTAAGTAGAACAAGTCAAATTTTGATAAGATAGCGATGTTTACAAGGCACTGCCCTTGATGCCCAAAAAGGCTCCCCACCTGGTCAGGGGTTGAGGAGTAGTACGCACAGGCCCTGACTGGTTATCTATTTGAAAATAGATTTATCTCATTTGTAGAAGATGGACCGTATATTTTATTTGAGTTCACAAAGAGAACACTTTTATAACAATCGTACGGTAAAACAAAGGAGTTAACCTGAAATTGACTGATCCCAGGGATAGAAATAATTTCAATACTGGATGAAAAGCTATTTAATGCCTTCAGCATTATGGAAAGATAGAAATAGCTGAGTCAAAATCTTAAGCGAATGACTTCAGCTGAACTCCGAAAAGTCGTCCTGTCAATGCAAAAAAAGGAAACACTTTTTTCAATAAATCATGATAAAATGGGGACGCCGTTCCTAAAATTACAACATGTGCAGACTAATGACTGACATGAGACTTGAATCTTTCATTATAAATAAATTATAAATTAAATTTTATTTATCTCCAACATGTCATCGTTACGTGGTGTCCCCCTTGTACTTACCTGAAACATGGACCCTACATTCTCAGTTGCGATGTCTGAAAAACTGTCACTCTCCTCTCTGGAGCAATTGTTTATATAACTGCGTGTATTACGACTCTTTCTCTCGCTTGCAAAACCAGAATATATATATATATATATATATATATATATATATATAGATATAGATATATTTTTTTTTTTAACATACAACGTGTGTTATCACGTGCGATACCCTGTCTTCATCAGCCGCCAACTAGGGGTGATCTCACGGTTTAGGTGACTAAGGCGGGACCGCCACCCCAGGCGCCACCAGCAGCATTTGCCACCAGGCAGGGTATGAAGATAAGCTAACTAATTGTTCCTTTAAGTAAAATCTATCTGCAATGAAAGTTTCTTGAACGCATTTGCCGTTATTGACGCGCTCGTAAAAGCAATATATATGTATGTATATATATATATATATATATATATATATATATATATATATATATATATATATATGCTGGGTATATATATATATATATATATATATATATATATATATATATATATATATATATATGTATATATATGCCCGAGTTTCACGCACACGCGATCTTCAGACAACTTGAATGTCAGAAAGCGTTCAAGTCATCTCAAGATCGCGTGAAACCCGGGTTACGACTAGGGGAATACTTTCATAGAATTTAGCGTTGTTAATATATACGTAATATCTAATACGTAATACTGAATATACGTAATATCCCACGTTGATAGCACGACTAAAAATTTCATGCAAAAATGCAATCTTCAGGTGAAAAATACTGACCATTAAAGCGTTATGAAATTCTCGTTCTCCTGGTGTTGATATAAAATTGCATGTTAAGCCTTGTATATTTTATTATTGTTGCTTGTAATATTATAACTAATTATTTATAATTTATATCATTAAAATTCTTAAGCTCGAAAGACGAAAAATTAAAATAATTATTTTAATTAATTTGAAAAAAAAGTGATATCTAATACATTTGGAACCTAACTTTATACTTACAAAGATGAAATTACATATACACACTTCATAAAGAAATCGAGTAAGATGTATAATATGGAATATTTGTTTGTTTGTTTGTTTGGGTTTTATGGCATATCAACCACTGTGGGTTATTTAATGCCAAATCCAGTTTATATGAATTTTAAATGCCTATTTTGTATGGAATAAAAAATGTATAGCTGGCAACATTATTGTTAAAAAAAAACGTATAGCTGGCAACATTATTCCTTTACAAAAAAACGTATAGCTGGCAACATTACTTTTTTACAAAAATCGTATAGCTGGCAACATTACATTTTTTACAAAAAAACGTATAGCTGGCAACATTACTTTTTTTACAAAAAAACGTATAGCTGGCAACATTACTTTTTTTACAAAAAAACGTATAGCTGGCAACATTACTTTTTTTTACAAAAAAACGTATAGCTGGCAACATTACATTTTTTTTACAAAAAAACGTATAGCTGGCAACATTACTTTTTTTACAAAAAACGTATAGCTGGCAACATTACTTTTTTACAGAAAAACTTAGAGCTGGCAACATTATTGTTTCAAAAACATAGAGCTGGCAACATTATTATTTCAAAAACATAGAGCTGGCAACATTATTGTTTCAAAAACTTAGAGCTGGCAACATTATTTTTCTGAAAACATTATCTGTGGCCTTGCTGTTGGATGCAGTTTATCGCCGTACCCAGGACGCGGATGTAGTTTACCGTCATACCCAGGACGCGGATGTAGTTTACCGTCATACCCAGGACGTATAATATGGAATAGATAAATAAATTGATATATAAAAAATGATATTAATGATGTGTTCTATGAATATTGATACTTGTTACATATATCAATATTCGTAAAATCTATTTTGAAATCTATTTTAATCGGGGCCAATGTGCTTTATCAGGTGTTTGTGTTTATAATTAAAAAAAAAAAAATGTTTTTTTCGAAATTAAGAATCCGAACGATGTAAATCATTAATTATTAGGTTGGTGCAAAAATAATGACGTAATAATGTCGTTTTTTGACGTTAAAAATACGCCAAAAACGACATTATTACGTCATTATTTTTGCACCAACCTAATATAAGCAACAATAGTAAAATCAAAAAAAGTCTTAACACAGAATTTTAAATCAAAACAGAACCGTCATTTTACCTGACGTGCTATACCATTTAGCTACGCAGGAAGCGTCTCGTTAGCAAAGTCAAATTACTATTGTCCTAAACGGCATAGCACGTCAGGTCAAATGACGGTTCTGCATAGGATACAGGTTCGATTCTTGTCGGAGGACACGTATATTTTTACGAAATTTCTCGGACATGCAGGCCGGTAAATGTAATTAATACTGTTTAGTACAAACAAATCATTTACTTAAAAAATTCTATCTATAAAAACATATAAACAGAATATATATATATATATATATATATATATATATATATATATATATATATATATAATGGACTCTCCCATCATATTCGATGTATGAGAGTCAGCGGTTCAGTTCTTCGGAACAGATAGCCAGACAGCCGCACATGTGATTTGATTATAGTGGTAAAGGATTTGTGCAGAACTAGCTAAACTTTCCGAAGAGCCGAATACAGAGACCTGCACTGTGTGCCACAAAGATCCCCAACCGACCTTCCTCACGTTTTGAATTCAGAGTTTCTTTCTTCTAGACCAGTTCTCATGCAAGGCTATAGAATCCAGTTTGTTCTACTATTTACCCATAACTGGGGAGAGAAGAAGAGGATGCATACCTTTCGTAAGTGAATGTAAAGGATTCGACTGGAATTCGATTCCTCAATCCGAGTTGCTATCCATTACTCCCCCATTCCTCCTCTCTCCCCTCTCTCTCACTATATATATATATATATATATATATATGTATATATATATATATATATATATATATATATATATAGTTTATGAAAAACTAGGTAATCCGTATGGGTAGACCCAAGGAGGACAAAATACAGAGAGCTAAATATAATAAATAATATATATATAAATATATATATATATATATATATATATATATATATATATATATATATATATATATATATATATATCAATAAATAATATGCATATATATATATATATATATATATATATATATATATATATATATATATATCAATAAATAATATGCATATATATATATATATATATATCAATACGTAATATATATATATATATATATCGATAAATATGTATAAATATATGTATATATATATATCAATAAATAATATATATATATATATATCAATAAATAATATGTATATATGTATATATATATATCAATAAATAATATATATATATATCAATAAATAATATGTATATATATGTATATATATATATATGAATAAATAATATATATATATCAATAAATAATATGTATATATATATGTATATATATATCAATAAATAATATATATATATATATCAATAAATAATACATATATATATATATATATATATTTATATATATATATATATATATATATATATATATATATATATATATGCAAATATAAACAGAAGAGAAAGATATATTTAATTTCATTGAAATTCTTATTCCTATTATTAATGTTGCATTTTATGTATCCAAATTTTAACTTTTAGCTATTGTTCGTAACCCTTGATAACCTGGATTTTATAAGTAAGCAATAAATAATTTAGCATTAAGCAGTAAGAATCTGAAGGTAACAGATGAGCATTTAACCATGTCGCCATGGAAAATTCCGTTTGCTAAATGATAGTTTCACTTTGTAATAGCTTGGCTGCTTTTTCAATTTCGCTCTTCTGAAATATTCTTGCGCAGTCGAGTGTTTGGCACACAAACGCGCACCTCCTCTCTCTGGAAATTAGCGTTCAAGGTTATCCGTTAAATATGGCCGCACGCATGCGCAGTTGAATAAGCAATAACCCTCGTCCATTCGGGTGTGTTTATTCAGTTGTTCAGAATTAATCTGGAGTCAGTATAAAATTGTCCTTAGCATCTTACATGCGTGCTTTTTAAAAGTATATTAAATATCAGTTGAACAGTAAGATTTATGCAGGCATAAATCATACAAGAGGGTGCTGAAAATGTCTCGATTCGGCCAAGGGGGATGACCACATAATCACCGCACAGTTCAAGAAACTTGGCATATCGTTTCTCAAGTTTTATTAGTCCCCAGCCCTGCAAAACAATACTGATGTTTAGCCATTGAAATAATTATTGTGGGAATGGGTCGGATAGAGAGCATTTCACCCTAATCCTCACCCTCGTATATACGCAAATTTCAAACTTTTCACGCGACCAATATGTTAGCCATAAGGATATGATAGCGTCGAGGGCACGAATATCCAGGAAAAAAAATGAGGTGGACTTGATGGACTGAATGGATTTCTACGGCTTATCAACCCTTTGCGGGTTATTTAAATCCAGAAAATATGTTTAGATTTTCATATTTTTTTAAAGATAATAATTAAAATTAAAAATAATTAAAAATTATATATATATATATATATATATATATATATATATATATATATATTAGGTTGGTGCAAAAATAATGTCGTTTTCTCACATAGTAACATATGTAAGAAAACGACATTATTTTTGCACCAACCTAATATATATATATATATATATATATATATGTGTGTGTGTGTGTGTGTGTGTGTGTGCGTTTTCTGATGTAGATGGAGATATGTGAAGAAAGTGATAGAAATATATATATATATATATATAGAGAGAGAGAGAGAGTGACAGACAGAATTGAACAAGTTGAAAAAGCTAATTAAGAATAAATTCAGGCGGATAAAGAGAATGTCAGGACTTTATAATAATTCGCATGCTGATTTTCTAGGCTTAGTATCATATTTTTTGTGAGAAATTTAAACCAGTTAGGAGCAAATTAAAAAAAAAAAAAAAAAAAAAAAAAAACTTGACCAGACTAGATTACCATCTATCTAAAGTTTACCTGTTTTTATTGTGCAAGGCAACAAAAGTTATATATACCAACCAATATTGGTAAAATTTTCACAATCCTCACGCCACGAGTCCTATAGCCTGTTACGGCCGTAAATTGGGCCTGGGGCATCATACGTTCTGCAACCATTGCAACTGTGGTGTGTCTAGACTATATCAGACGAAACCCGTCCTTTTCCAGTTTCAATCCAGTTTCAATCCAGTTTCAATCCAGTTTTGAATGAATTCTTTCTCATTCTAAACTGCCACCTCAAGGCAAGAGATATATTTAAGCCATAGTTGCAGGGTGAAGGGAAAGCGTTTCGTAGCTTATCGCAAGGGTATTTTCGTGAAAGTGAACATCCATCCCCAGGATACACTTACACATATATAATAACTACCATATACATCCTATGTGAATTTCAGATTATAATAATAGTTTTTCTTAGTAATATTTCCAACTAGATTTTTTGGCAATATGCTAACGCGTGTTAAAATCATCATAGTATTTAGTATTATTGAATTTTTTCCTTTATTATTTATTTTTTGTCGAGATTTACAAACTCTCCGTTTCGATCAATTTCGCAAATCAATCGATAAAATTGGAATAAGCTGATTTGTTTGGAAAAATACTTTGGCAAAAAACCCACTACGTGTTTTAATAATTTCTTTAATTTAATTTAATTTTATAGGACTTCCTGGTAAGCAATATTTTTTAAGAAAATTTATTTATTTTTTCCTTTTACCATTTTAATAACGAAGAATAAATTCTTAGGATTTCTTACAGTTGAGCATGCAACATACAACTGGCCATGCATAAATATTTCTTGCTTGGAGGCAAATTCCATTTTTTTGAAGCGTTTGGCCTTGTGATTTGGTTATAATTCCCGCAAACGCAGGTCTAACTAAAAACTGGATTCTTGTTAAAAAAAAAAAAAAAAAAAAAAAAATGATGTTTGCAAAGTTACGAAAACATCTAAAAGAATATTCAAAATGGTGTTGTTTTCGCTCGAAAAGAACTCAGTTTAGGCAACTTACATAAAGTTATATTCAAAAAAATATATACTGTACTTTATATCTCCTTACGTATTTGCACTTCTCCCCCAAATTTTATTTCTGTCAATAAATGCATAACTATTTTAGAGGGGGTGGCGGACTGACTAATATAAGTTACATAGTTTTATAGATAGATAATTCAGTTTGTGAGATTTTATTATGCAACAGGGTGGAGTTGTTTATTATATTCTAAATAAATTTTATATTATAGTTACTAATAATTGTTTTTCAGTACCCAGAGATGGCTGTGGACCGTAAAAAATAATAATCGGAAAAGAGAGACAAGATATTGTCACGTTTTTAAGTGATGCAAACATAACGTTGGAAAATGCGAAAAAGTTGAAGAGAGATCAAAGAACAGCCATATTGAAAATATTGGCAATACGAAAACATGAAAGGAGAAATGGCCTTGAGAAAATGAAGAAAAAAATTGAAGAAAAATCGAAATAAGCAAGGAAAGTGTATAGGCTAATAAAAAAAAATATATTTCAAGAAATAGCTGAAGATGAGAAATATTAAGAACACTGGCTAAAGAGATGAACGGATGCAAAATTCTTCTTCTTCTTTCGACCTTAACTCCGGAAGGAGTCGCTTGAGCGCCGACGTGCTGAGCAGTCCAACATTCTTCTCTATCTGTCGCAGTTGTGTGCCATAACTTGGGTCTCAGTGAATGGTTTTTTTGTGTGCTCATCATGTGGCGTATCTTGAGTGTTTTAACCTGGTAGAGTTCATCCCTCTCCAGGTTGTAAGCAAATTATGAGTAAGTAAACATCACAAGGATAAATATGATTTATTTTTTTTACTAATGTTTATCCCATACAAAACCCAAGGCCTACTCAAAGTAAAGGGCTACTGTGTACTGCATGAGCGTAAGAAAAAATCAAGAAGTGGGGTTATGTAGGATTTGTTATTTTTGGCATTAAATAACCCATCAGTTGGTATAACTGATGGGTTATTTAATGCCAAAATTTTCTAGGGAGAATTAGTAATTTCATTTACAAGAATGTATTGCTGGTAATTTAAAAAGAATGAATTGCTGGTATTTTTTTTCTTTACAAAAAAATGTATTGCAAGAACTTTTTTAAAAAAATGTATTGCTGGTAATAATATTTTTCCAAAGATATATTGCCTGTAATATTTATTTTTTCAAAAATGTATTGCTGTTAATTTTTAAAAATGACAAAAAATGTACTGCAAGTATATTTTTATACTTGCAGTAGAGCCTGGCGTTGCCCGGGAATGTAACAATAAGAGATAGATCAAGTATCGACCATCATAAAGACTGAAAAATAAAATTGACAAAGATTATTGTTTAAGGTTGACGGACACGCATGTCTTAATTAGTTTTTTTTTTTTTTTACGAATTGGACAAACCCAAACTCAAACAAAAACATTGTTTTCAATCGTTATGTGTCTACCGATTGAATAGAATTTTATTATAAACAATTATCTTGTAAATGGAATTTTAAAAGCATTTTGAATGTAAAAATAAAGAAAAAAAGTGTGCAAGACAATAAGAAACACAACCTGCCCCCCCCAAGTGAAGTTTTGTTGAAATCGGTTGAAAAATGTAGGAAATCCGATCCCATATATAAACGAACACACACACACACACACACACACGCACAACCAACCTGGGTTTTATAAGTATAAATCGATATGAGTTGTTCCCCTTTTATTCTCGCGATGCCTCTTAATCGTGTTTTCAAATTGATTTCGTGCAAAAACAATTGTGTTTTTCCAATTTTTGGCGCTGTTAGAACCACCGCAAGGTAATTTTACGTAGTCCTGTGAAGTTTTGTTGAAATCGGTTGAAAAATGTAGGAAATCCGATCCAATATATAAACGTACGGACACACACACACACACACACACACACACACACACACACAACCTGGGTTTTATAATAAGTATGATGTATTCCTGGTAATAATATATTTTTCAAAGATATATTGCCTGTAATATTTCCTTTTTCGAAAATGTATTGCTGGTAATTTTAAAAAAATACGATAAATGTACTGCTGTTAATTTTTTTTCACAATGAATATGTATTGCTGGTATTTTTACTATAAAAATGTATTTTTTATACTTTCATTGTTTTGAACACAGTTTGAGGGTTAAGTATTTACGCATAGTTAGGACCGTAACAGATTCTGCCATCGTGAGTCAGGGTAGACCTAGTAACAACAGCAATTAAGCGATGATTCTGCGCTCTTCAAAATCCCCCCCGATCAGAGGCCTTGCTTCCGGGTGTAGTTTATCTTCATAACCCAAGACGTGATTATATAGTCAAGATAACGGTTAACCCTAGACTTGAAGGACTCAAAATTGTAATGATCGGGAAAATATCCTATCAGGAGTCAGTTCCACAAATCAGCAGTTCTTTGGAAGAAGCTATCCGAGTGGAACTGGCATCTTATTAATGAAAGACAAAAGGTTATGGGGATGATTCATCCGTGTGTACGTGGCATGAAGAGTCCCAGTTGCCAAACTCAGGGCTGGCGGATGCCAGGAATGTAGCTCGTGAGAACATGGAAATAGCAATAGAGCATCGAGAGGCTTGAGACGTTTTGCCTGTGGGAAAGGGGTTACTAGGGAGAAAATAGTTAATCATCCATAAGACCGGGTAGACGCCTTTTTAACATTATCTATGTAGGCGAGTGAAAACTGTACAGCTCCGGCGCAGATATAGCAGCAATACTCCAATTTTGGTTTGATCTGGATTTCGTAAAGTTAGAATCGAGCAGGTAATTCAGATACTTAACGAAGTGGTACAATAAACTGACCCTTTTCCGAACATCTTTAGCAATAGATTGTACATATGGGTTTCTGGGGTTCGATGTCAATTTCTCACCTGTAGATAGGCGTAAAGAGACATCGGATAAACCAGATTCCTGGGATAGATTTAAATTACATCTATAAGTACCATTCCTCCATTCTTACAATATTACTGCTACATATGGTCCAGTGCTCCTGCTATATATCTAGAGATTCTTTAGAAAAGCCATAGAAGAATGAACAATTTCATTGATCCTGATCTGGCGGCTTCTTCAGTTTCTTCCCTACCGCCGTAAACTTACCCACATGTCCCTTTTCTATAAATACTTTTATGGTAATTGTTTGGAGTGGCGACCCATGGGCCACCTCAAACAATTCGTAGTCAAGGTTTTCATGTTCAAAGACTTTTCTTCTTCCCAAATCCAAAGAAACAATTGGAAAAGAGCAGTCCACAAAAACAACCCCCCAAACCCCCACCCCCCAAACCCCCAAGAAACCCCAAAAAACAAAATAAACAAAAAACATCTTCCTTCGAAAACTCCAAAAACAAATAGAAGAACTCTATCCTCTGAACCCTGCTATCCTACCATGTGGTGTCTGCGGGCGTATCTTCAGATCCAGAATAGGATTCACGTCCTGGGTATGACGTTAAACTACATCCACGTCCTGGGTATGACGGTAAACTACATCCGCGTCCTGGGTATGACGGTAAACTACATCCGCGTCCTGGGTATGGCGATAAACTACATACGCGTCCTGGGTATGGCGATAAATTACATCCAACAGCAAGGCCACGGATAATGTTTTCGGAAAATAATGTTGCCAGCTATAAGTTTTTGAAACAATAATGTTGTCAGCTATACGTTTTTGAAACAATAATGTTGTCAGCTATACGTTTTTGAAACAATAATGTTGCCAGCTATACTTTTTTGAAACCATAGTGTTGCCAGCTATACGTTTTTGAACGTCCTGGGTATGACGATAAACTACATCCGCGTCCTGGGTATGACGATAAACTACATCCGCGTCCTGGGTATGGCGATAAACTACATCCGCGTCCTGGGTACAGCGATAAACTACATCCAACAGCAAGGCCACAGATAATGTTTTCGTTGGTTGATATGCCATAAAACCCAAACAAGCAAACAACTAAATAGACTGTTGTGTAAACAACATATCCTACCTTTTACAATTTTGCAAATAAAATGTCCTTATCAAATGGAAATTCTTGACTTAAACAAAAATACCTAGGATTATTTTGCAGTGTACAAGCAAATAAGCTCTAGCTTGCTAAAAATGTTCCATAGACAGTAGGCATTTAAAATTCATATATTTGGCACATATATATAAACTGGATTTGGCATTAAATAACCCACAGTGGTTGATATACCATAAAACCCAAACAAACAAACAAACAAACAAACAGAATAGGATTCCTTTCACACAGAAGGAAATGTCGATGAGCGCCTCAATACTTGACAACCAGTAACGCCAACGAATTGTTCAGATGAGCTCTTCACTATGGTACCTAGACTTTCTGAATTTAAGCACAGTACGAGACTGGCGATGAGGTCTCATCAATTTACAGTTGAGTTGGCTAATTGTAACCGTAAGTTCTATCCGAAAAGTTTCTTTTCTCGCACTTCTCTCTTGTGGAACTCCTTTTCGCCTCCATGCTTTGACCCAACTTTAATCTTCAAAAATTTAAATACAATGTCAATCGCTATCTACCGTCTCCCTGGTTACTCTTCTTCTGTTGTCGTTCCTTAGTAATGTTCTTGTTTTCTAATACTTCCACACCCAATAACCCCTTGTGTCTTAGAGGCTTTCCTTCCCGTTTTGGAGTGAACGCGATTTTGAAAAAAAAAAAAAAAGAAGTTACTAGGTGTAGGTAGATTAATGCTTCAGGCTACTATAACGGACAGTCAAAATATAATTCACTTGAAAACTAATGGTGTTAAGATCAACTTAAAGAATCATTTTAAGACACCGATTTACCTTTAAGGTTAATGTATTTAAAAACATATAGTTGCAAATGAATGAAAGAAATGAAATGAACCCGAGCCTCTCTACTTATTAATCCAATAGAAAACCTGTTGTTAATCATTAAAAGAGATGCATATTAGAATGTGAAAACAATATCCAGGCAATCAATATCTCTGGGAAGCAATAAAAAGAACGCCTGTTATGTAGAAACACGAGCAAAGTAAATAAAACAGTGATTGAAAAACTGATGAAGGCTATGCCAATGATAATTGTAATATTAGCTGTTTCTTTATAAGGAAACATTTAGCATTCATTAACAGAAAAGCCCGTACAACTATCGGTTGAAATTTATAAAATCTTTCTATTAAAACAATTTTTCAGGAAAATAGGTTTCACTATTTACATTATTCGGGCTATTGTCCTCATCTTTGTCGCCATATTTATCACAACGTTTCGGCCGTTGTACGCTCCGGCCTTCTTCGGGTGGTTGGAATGTCGAACTGAACCCTTTATTTTGCTCACTGGGGTAGACTGTTCTAGTTCCACGTGCCAAGTTTTTTTTTTTTTAATGGATGTCAGTTATCAGTTATCTCCTGTAAATTTCCCTCTCCAAGTTCTCCACTGCCTAAACCGAGTATTGAACTCATACTCTTTGGGTCCTGTTATTGGATCTAACCAACGCCTCTATACTGAGCCAACCAAGCATAGAAATGAATACAATATGGGAATCAGTAATAAGGACTGCCGAAGAAAAAACCGATAATAACAACAAAAATTGCAATATGAGCACTGGTAAAAAACGATTGCTGAGACATTAGGTTTATAATACCCAAAAATTCATACACAGCTGTCCTCAAAGATAAATGGCAAAGTGAATAAAGGCGTTGGTTAGATCCAGTGACAGGGCCCAAGGAGTGTGAGTGGAGAACTTGGATAGGGGAATTAACAGGAGATAACTGAAAACTAACATTCATTAAAAAAACATGGCACGTGGAACTAGAACAGTCTACCCCAGTGAGCAAAATAAAGGGTTCAGTTCAACATTCCAACCACCTGAAAAAGGCCGGAGTGTACAACGGCCGAAACGTTGTGATAAATATGGTGATAAAGATGAGGAGAATAATGTAAATAGTGTACATAATACCTCATCTCAGAAATATAGACAAAATAGGTCTCGCCCTCTCCATTATTGGTGGACTTTTCCTTTATTACAGAACGAATATTAACATTTTGATTATGACGTTATTTTCTTTTCGCGTTACATATGCTATTCACTTTTAGTTGTTGCGGTTGTTGGAAGTTCTCAAGTGTTGTGGTTTATGTTATTTGATACAAGTCTTTTGAGTGTGGTTTGGGCCTGACCTCCAGCTGAGGGCCTGAAGTACGAGCAAAGGTCGATTCCGCCGGTCAGACTTGGAATCGACGGAGGTTGTCCCTGAAGGGCAGGGCGGAGGTGTGTGCTACATGCATATTCCCCCTGATTCTTTATCGATTGTCCGTACTTCCTCTGTGTAAGACTCACAAGAAGGCGCTCAAGCAATCGCTATCCGCCATTTTATGGAGGGGACGGGGGAATCGGGTCGACAGACGAGTCTGCACTAAACGTCCGTGTCATGGGGGGCTGGGAATGCCGCACCTGCCGAGTCACATCCGTGCCTCTAGGTTGGCTTTCTTACGCCGTGCATTGACTGGAGGAGATCCGATTCTGGAGGGGATTGTTAGGGACGCGTTCCCTGGCCTTACCATCAGTCCCCCCGTCTCGCGGGTTGAGCGCGGTCGTAAACCCCGGGATCAATCGGTTTTCCTTCGCGAGTGTCGGTCGGCCTTGAGGGCCGTTCCCCGGTCCAGTGACCTTTCTCGGACTAGGAAGGTCTTCTATCGTGAATTAGTGGAGAGGCCCGCGAAGGATCCCCTACGAGATACGCTCGGCTTGGAGGAGGAGGAGTATCGCTCCTACTGGTCTTGGGCACCAGCGGCGGATTACCTCAGTAACCCTGAGTTTTCGCTTAGCTGGCGATTGGCTCGGAATCGGCTGCCTCTCAACGACAAGGCTTTCATATGGGGCTTGGCGGATTTGCCAGACTGTGAACGGTGTGGCATTGGCTTAGAAGAAACGGCTGCGCACGCCTTCTACCATTGTCCCCAGGTCCGCCCCTTATGGGACCATGTCGTCGAGCTGACGGCTTGTCTCGCTCCCGAACAGCTTGTGTCCATTGATCGCGCATACGGGGGTGACAATGTGTCGCCCCCGTATTCCGGGATGAAACGGATGATGTTTCTGACGTTAATGGCCACGGCTCGAATGGTGATTTGGACGACGCGAAAGGAGGAAGTCTTGCCAGGCAATCGTCTTTCTCATTCGGATCTAATTCGATTCTTTGAGCATCAGCTCAAGATGAAGATTAGATCGGATAGAAAACGATTGCATTCGACAGTCTTTAGCGAAAGGTGGGTAAAAGAAGCGAGCTTGCTTCGTGTGAACGGGGCTAGCCTTGATTTTCTCTTCTAGGTCAACCTTTTGCACATAGCTGTGGCTTCCTGTGGAACCCTCCCCTTGGTTAGGTTAGACAAGCTTCAGTGTACCTAGTTAATGTGAGTAAGTGTTGTTCCCGGCCTGCATCCCGGCTGTTCTTTGGTTATGATCCAAGTCGAGATTCCCATCCTCCCCAGTTTGTTTTGACCACCCCCCTTTTCATCTCGACTGGGTCAGTTTTATATTTTCCCATTCCAGCCTAATATTTTATACTTTTTCCCACTCCCTTAGCGAGAGCGTCTCTTGATTTTGTCCCCTGGGCAGAATACAGCGGCCTCTCTGTTTTATGGGTTGGACGGTCCCTACTAACATCAATTATGTTTAGTTTGTATTTGTGTTTATTTTAAGTTTATTATTGGGTTCATTTCCCTCCCCTCTCATTTTATCATTATTAGAATTGTATATATATATCATCATTAGAATTTTTATGGTATGAGGCGCGATTTTGGTAGGTCTCCCTTGAGAGCACGTGGTATTATGGTGGTTGAAGGATTGTTTGGTGATGGACGAGTTCTTTTGGTGAATGGGTAAAATGTAATGTACGAATGGGTCGCGAATCTGATTAGCTAGGTATAAGATAGTTAGTGTTGACCAGCCTCTACCCCTCCCCTTTACTGGCCTCGTGCCACAATTTGTACTTTTTGTACGAATACATATCAGTCTTTGTGATTCTGTAGCGCAATCCCTACAGGTTTAAAGATGGATGATCTTCTCTAAGATATTCATTTGTTGGAAGCCATTTTTATTCATTGATCTGAGGATCTGGTTGTATGCAGTTAACAATTTAGATATTTCTGAATAGGTTTGGCCACGTCCTCATAAAAAAGTGAAATCTGAGGGGTCTATTTAACATGACTAGTTTTTAGTTTTGTAATATATTACACTGTTGGGCTATCAGTTTGCCCCTGTCTTTCCCATTACATCTTATTATACACGCTGTTCTTTTTTTCTATATGATGATTTTCTTATGTGTAGCTTATATGCGGCAGAAGGCCGAATGTATTGAGCACTCAGTGAGGATCGAACTCACTACTCAGTCGTAATTGATTTAGTGAGTCCCGTTTGCCAACCATTACGATGTTTATAGGTTTAAAAATGATTTTACTTTTTTTTAAAAAATATGAATATACAATTTTTTTTTACTGCCAATATTTTAAAAACTATGATTTTTTTTTTAAAAGTCGAAATCCGACAACGCTTAAATTTTATTTTTTTTTAATAATCACTTAATGATTTTAGTTTTAATTTGCGAAAGCGTCTTTCAGCACTTATCGAAAATTACATCAAAGGGTTTCGTTAAAAGAAATTCGACAACTGATAATCTATCAATCGAGGTCAACCTTTAAAGCGCTAAATTAAATAAATCAATAATTTTTATTGAGCATTTTGCAAAAACACATACGTAAACACACACACACTCACGCATGCACACACACAAATACGGGCGCAAAAAAATAACGAAAGAAACAGATGAGTGATGGCGGAAAACATTTTCGAAAAGCACAATTATGCTTTCACAGAGGAGGCAAATCGTTCAGGGAGACGTTTCCATCGTCATATCAACGCAATTACAGCCACGTCATCAGACGGCCAGCGCGCCGGTGACAAAAATTAATATCGCATCAGCGTAGAGCGTTAGTGATTAATATCGTTCTTTTCGACGGGTGAATATCCCAACGTTTCTTAATTAGAATAGCTCGAGCCAGACTTTGCTTTTCTTGCTTTCATTCTGATGAGGAAGTGTCGTTTGATCATTGAGTGTGGTGGGAGGGGGGGCGAGGGAAGGTCAGGGAGCGGACGCCTTTTCCCCACTCTTAATATTTTTATTTGAACGATAATAATTACAACATATATTTTGCTCTACTCTTTAATATTTGCAGCAGATCATCAGTTTGGTATATACTAGTGTGTTGTTTTTTAAGTATCTATCTATCTATCTATCTATCTATCTATCTATCTATCTATCTATCTATCTATCTATCTATCTTAGTTCATGTTCTTATCTATCTATCTATCTATCTATCTATCTATCTATCTATCTATCTATCTATCTATCTTAGTTCATGTTCTTATCTATCTATCTATCTATCTTAGTTCATGTTCTTATCAATCTATCTATCTATCTATCTATCTATCTATCTATCTATCTATCTATCTTAGTTCATGTTCTTATCTATCTATCTATCTATCTATCTATCTATCTATCTATCTTAGTTCATGTTCTTATCTATCTATCTATCTATCTTAGTTCATGTTCTTATCAATCTATCTATCTATCTATCTATCTATCTATCTTAGTTCATGTTCTTATCTATCTATCTATCTATCTATCTATCTATCTATCTATCTATCTATCTTAGTTCATGTTCTTATCTATCTATCTATCTATCTATCTATCTATCTTAGTTCATGTTCTTATCTATCTATCTATCTATCTATCTATCTTAGTTCATGTTCTTATCTATCTATCTATCTATCTATCTATCTATCTATCTATCTTAGTTCATGTTCTTATCTATCTATCTATCTATCTATCTATCTTAGTTCATGTTCTTATCTATCTATCTATCTATCTATCTATCTATCTATCTATTTATCTTAGTTCATGTTCTTATCTATCTATCTATCTATCTATCTATCTATCTTAGTTCATGTTCTTATCTATCTATCTATCTATCTATCTATCTATCTTAGTTCATGTTCTTATCTATCTATCTATCTATCTATCTATATATATATCTTAGTTCATGTTCTTATCTATCTATCTATCTATCTATCTATCTATCTATCTATCTATCTTAGTTCATGTTGTTCTTATCTATCTATCTATCTATCTTAGTTCATGTTGTTCTTATCTATCTATCTATCTATCTATCTATCTATCTATGTATCTATCTATCTTAGTTCATGTTCTTATCTATCTATCTATCTATCTATCTATTTATCTATCTATCTATCTTAGTTCATGTTCTTTATCTATGTATCTATCTATCTATCTATCTATTTTGTATTAGATCACTGCAAAAATCGTACTCGATTAGAAAATGAAAATGAAAAAATTATGTACTCACAAAAAAAAAAACTTTTAAAGTACATAATCACCATGTTTTTAGCAACTGACTCCCATCGTTCTATAAGACTCGTGATGCCATCTTTCGTAGAAACTATTTTGTTTGCTGGAGGATTGTGAGGTAGGATTTGTCTCCTGTACAGAGTCTTTTTTGTAATTTAAATTGTTCTGTAAAGTCCGGAACAGATTAAAATTCAAAGGAGAAGACGATGGGTGCTGGAGGATTTCTCATTTCAACTCTAAGCTTCTGCAAATTTTGTTTTGCAAATGACACCTTTTCTTGAACCCAAATCTCTTCAAATGTCAAAGGGCAGTTTAAATATGGATTTTCAACCTCTTAGCAAACTCTTCCATCAAATTCTTCTGTTTAATCTCCACGATGGCATTCAGAACGTCTTTATCGACGACCCGAAGGTCGCCCTGGGCGTGTTTGATCGTTTAATTAATAATCACCCCGAAGAAATCTGTAAAACCGCATTTCGACTACACGAAGAGCTGGATCAGGATTCAAATAAAACCTTCTAAGTGCATATTTTGGCGCAGTTCCGACGCTTACTTCTTTCTGAAAATCATAGAGCATAATATGGCGAATGTGCAACTTTTCATTGTCCATCTTTAAAACATTCACTTGTGGACAAAACGTCAAAATTCAACAAAGTCTGATTCGCAAACTGAACGATGTATGGTTTTCATCTCGAACACACAAGAAATTGCCCTCCCTTCCTCAAAAATTTTTTTCAATCTGATTAGGTTAACATAACTATGGTTGTACGTATTTCCAACGAGTTACTTACATAATAATCTACCTATCTATCTATCTATCTATCTGTCATGGGTCCTTACCTATATCTACAGAATGAACTCTTCCTAACACTATGTATACTCCACATCTCAAGAGAGGGGGTCGAATCGAGTCGAACCGATAGTAGTTCACTCCAAACCAGACTGACAGTCATACTAACACCTTCCACATTTTGTATTATTATTTCGTTTAATATAACTTCGTTATTTCTACTACTGTGTCCGTGTTGTTCTTCCTTCGTCCTAACCTGGACCATAACACTATCTATCTATCTATCTATCTATCTATCTATCTATCTATCTATCTATCTATCTATCTATCTATCTATCTATCTATCTGGCTTTCGTCCACATCATGTTGAAACACTGGTACCCGTACGATCACCGAAGTTAAGCTAGTTTGAGCCTGGTCAGTACCTAGATCGGTGACCAAATGGAAATAGCAAGTAATGTAATATTGCATGAGTGATGTAATGGTTAAGAGCTCGGAATTGTTAATCGGTGAGGAGAGTTCCAATTCCACTTGGATTCGTTGTATTAACTTGCATGCAGATATCCTTGGAAAAGTTATGAATCCACATCTTTTCCCCCATCTGTGGGTTAATTAGTAAAACTGGTATCATTAATATCACAAAAAAGAAAATAATTCTTACAATTTAAAAACATTTTCAGGCTTTAAATAACCCACAACATGTTGATAAACCATAGAAAAGGAATCAATCAATCAATCAATCAATCAATATATATATATATATATATATATATATATATATATATATATATATATATATATATATATATACCGGCAACAAATACATTGAATCAATGACTTCATCTACCGCAAGGAAAGTTGGTTTTCTTTGTCGCGCCAGAGAGTTTTTCTCGCCTGAGTACATCCTCCAAATCTATAAATCAGCCATTCGCCCTTGCATGGAATACTACTGCTATATATGGGCTGGGAGCCCCCGCTGTTCGTCTCAAGGTCCTCGACAAAATCCAGAGACGTATATGCAATGTGATTGGTCCTGATCTGGCATCTCGTCTATAGTCACTTTCTCACAGAGGTGCCGTCGTTTCCCTCTGTCTTTTCTACAAATATTTTCACGGTAACTGCTCCGACGAGCTACTTTCGCTGGTTCTCAAACAGCATGAATTCCTGCGTGCTCCTAAGTTGGCATCTCAGTCCCACCCTTTCACTGTCGAAACTGGTAAATGTAGCCATCTCTTCTACTCCAATAGCTTCATATCTTGTACTTCCTGTCCTTGCTTCCCTAATAGCTATAATCTTCAATAATTCAAATGCAACGTCAATCGACATCTTCAGATGCCTTGATCTAATTCCTCGTCCTTCTCTTCATCCTTTCCTCTTTCGCGCCCTTTTACTCTCGCTCCCATCACTGTAACCCCTTCCGTGGGGTGAAATGCTTAAAAAATCTATCTGTCTATGTATTCTTGCAATTTCTATCTATCTATCTATCTATCTATCTATCTATCTATCTAGGTCTGTTAATTTCTATCTATCTATCTATCTATCTATCTATCTATCTATCTATCTATCTATTTCGGTCTGTTCATTTTCTATCTATCTATCTATCTATCTATCTATTTCGGTCTGTTCATTTTCTGTCTATCTATCTATCTATCTATCTATCTATCTATCTCAGTCTGTTCATTATCTATCTATCTATCTATCTATCTATCTATCTATCTATCTATTTCAGTCTGTTCATTATCTATCTATCTATCTATCTATCTATCTATCTATTTCGGCCTGTTCATTTCTATCTATCTATCTATCTATCTATCTATTCCAATATTATTGGGTTAACTTCAGTTGGTACAATTAATTTCAGGCTTTCTTTTTATAAATCACCCATTTTAGCAAAGACAGACTTTTTTTCCTCAAGTGATGCAAACAATTTAAACCTTTGAAAGATGTTTTAAAAATACGATAAGAATATTATCCTGGTTGCCCTCGACTTATCAAATTGGATTTCATCTGAACTATTCCTATCATAAAATTTTAGATGAACTTCATTCAGTTACTATGATTCAGACTTTTACAGTTAAAAAAATACTTTTACCGCAGACTAGATTCACCTTCATTTCATCCGTATATTAAACGTAAGGAGAAGGTTACATCCAAAGAGCTCTTTCCCACCAAATTTCTATCTTTATGCAACTGACTCCCGCGTAAATTCTTCCCTGAAAACTACATCCCTAACCTCTTCAAGTCAAGAGTTGCTCGTTATCGATCCTTCTTATTTCCATAATCTTCACTTTATCTTTCGTTTATATCATATATATCGTTTATCAGGAGACAAGCTGGGAATTTCAATTCTGCTTGTTTGGACCGTTACCTTCGGCTATATCTGTTACAATATCTGTATATCTGATATTAATTATCGGTTGCTCAAAAAATAAATGAAAAAATATATAGATAGTAAATTGTGGATTTTTATAAACCTATAATAAATACAGGATTTTTATGAACCTATAATAAACGCAGTATTTCTATATACCTATAATTAATACCGGATTTTTATAAACCTATAATTAATAGCAAGTTATTAATCGTCCTGGGTAATACGATAAATTACATCCGATAGCAAGGCGTCTGATCAGGAGCTTTTGAGGAGCCTGTAACCACCTCTTAATTGCTGGTGTTCCCAGGTCTACTCTGACCCAGGGTGGCAGCATCTGTTAGGGTCCCAGAAAATAGTTACCCACCCGCGAACTGAGGTCAAAACACTATGAAAGTGTAAAAATAGGTTTTAATACCAGCAATATATTTTCGGAAAAAAATATATACCGGTAATACATTTTTGAAGGGAAAAATTATTACCAACAATTCATTATTATTAGCGATACATTTTTTAAAAATATTACCAGCAATAAAAATCCTGTCGGCATTGAGGTGGATATGCCGTAAATCCTGTCCATTGAGGTGGATATGCCGTAAATCTAATCTAAATCCAAGTTATTACAAAACTATAATCCCGGATTTTTATAAACCTATAATTAATACCGGATACTTATAAACATATAATTAATACTGGATTTTAATAAGCCTATAATTAGTACCGGATTAAAGAAATAAAACTATAATCAATACTGAGATGAGATATTATGAATATTTACATTATTTACAACATTCGGACTGTTAACCTCATCTTCATCGCCATATTTACAACGTTTCCGCCGTTGTACGCTCCGGCTTTCATCAGCTGATTGTAATTTCGAACTGAACCCTTTATTTCGTTTATCTGGGTAGACTGTTCCAGTTCCACGCGTCATGTCTCTTCCGGATGTCTCAGTTATTGCCCTTTAACTCAGCTCTCCAAGTTTTGGGGTTCACAACCGCTGTAGCCTGGTATTGAATTCATAAATCTTTGGGTCTAGTCACTGGATCTAACGAATGCCGTTATCCACCGGATTCTATTTTTTTTTTTCAAATAAAACTCTGAATACATTAATTATAGATTTCTATATAAAAAAAATTCTTATAGCACATCATCTCAATAAAGGACGTGGGACATTAATGAGTTACGGAAAAATGGCTGCCCATATATACTATATAACTATTCATCTCTCTCTCTCTCTCTCTATCTATCTATCTATCTATCTCTCTCTCTCTCTATCTCTCTCTCTATCTATCTATCTATCTATCTATCTATCTCAGTCTGTTTATTATCTATCTATCTATCTATCTATTTCAGTCTGTTCATTATCTATCTATTTATCTATCTATCTATCTCAGTCTGTTTATTATCTATCTATCTATCTATATATCTATCTATCTATCTATCTATCTATCTATCTATCTATATATACATATTTATATATATATATGATATCGCACATTGAGTGATGTTGCTAAAAGTGCTCGGTGTATAATAACGGAGCTATAATTTATTATAATGATATACGTTTTTTTTCCTTACTAGTAGCACAATAATAAAGGCGTTGGTTATCAGGTTCTGATTGTAAACAATATTTAAATTATGCAACGGTAATTCACTTGATAATTGCATTGTCCATGAATGTCAGTGTTGCCCTGCCGGGATGAAAAAAAGTGTGTATATATATGTGTGTGTGTTTATATATATATATATATATATATATATATATATATATATATATATATATATATATATATATATATATATATATCATTGTGCATTTGGGATGCGATTCCTGTTTTCTACAAATTTCGTGAAATAACTGACATGGTACTGCAGTTACGTATTTTTTTTTTTATTTACCGAGTCATGTAATTTAATAATTGTGTATTTGTGCAGCAATCCCTCTTTCATTCATGTCTCGTTAAAAACGACTCACAAAACTAATAACTGGAACGTAAATAAAACATGCAAAAAAGGCTAAAAATAATTGAAGCCTTAATAAAAACAAAAATGAAACAAAACTTAATAATATCGACTATGAACATGGACACAATATCTTGACCGTGTTTTGAAAAATGAAAACTTTATATAAATGCAGACATGTAACAAACTATTTCTCATTTAACAGTTAAAATATTTCATCTTTGAAAATGGCTAAATGTATAGCCGAAAGCTCTCGGAAAAATAAGAACATTCGGACAGTTTTTATATAATTTATCATCTGAAAAGAAAAACATTATTAGCTCACATGAGAAAGTGTGTAAAAAACTAAATCAAAGATCCTTGTCTGCCGTATTCAAAGTAATGTTCATATATATATATATATATATATATATATATATATATATATATATATATACTTAAGAGCTGATCAGTTCAACGAAAAGTAGGGTTTTATTCCTTGTTTCCTGTCTAGGACTGTGTTTCCAGTTCTTTCCAAAGTAAGTCTTTTCCTTCTCTGTTACTTCCAGTAGCTCTTTGCATTGTCCATCCCACAAGATGTTTAATATCTAAAAAAAAAAAAAACTCTGAGTTTCTTTTTTCCGGGTTTTCACATAAGACATTTAGTCATCGGGACACCATTTGTCGTGAGAATCACTGAAAAACCATTTGAGTTATTCAGTTAGAGAGAGAACAGGTACAAATCATTCTGTATAAGCCCCACTACATCTTCTCAACTGAGCAATGGTAAGAGGAAAAAGATCACTCAGGCCTCCAGTAATAGTGCCGACATACATACTCTTGCTTTCATCTTCAACATACATTCAAGAACCATCAAGAGAACGGCGAATAAGTTAAAAAAAAAAGAACAGTAAAGAGGAAAACTGGATCAGGAGGTTACAACAGCATGAGGGATCATCATTTCAACTTAGAACTAAATACATTCTTATTGTTCAAAGTAGAGTCCAATAGTTTTATAAAATCCTTGGAGAGTTCCAGTAAGATATCTTTAATCATTTCTAAGTTGTATCAGTTCAAAGCGTAATCTGACAATTGAACATTTATTCTGTGGAACGATTTGGACAATTATGTATGTTTAGCTCTATCACTGATATTGGGCCCTTTCCAATAAGTACCGCGCATATATAATATATAAATAATATATATATAGAAATTACATATATATATATATATATATATATATATATATATATATATATATATATATATATATATATACAAGTATATGATTGGTGTATACGGAATGTAACAGCGTTTACCCCTTACGAGGGGTGGTTAATTAATTTGGACCTTTTAAAACCTTTATTCTAGAATCTACATTCAACATCATCACTTGATAAGACACCAGAGGTGTTGAAACAAAATGGCTTTTGAAACAAAATGGCTATTTTTGTAGTGATTTTATAACATTTATTTTATAATTTCGATATATATATATATATATATATATATATATGTACGCAGGCAAGTAAAATATAAAGGCATTTTCCATATAACACTTTTATTTCGACATATTTCTCCCCTTGCATGGCAGTTTGCTTCTGGTATTGTTCACTGACCTTCACTCCTTCCGAAAAGAAGCTTTTTCATTGCTCACGAAGCCATATTGACGGCGTTTGTTTGTTTGGGCATCCAGAATGCACAAGTCATCATGCACTATGGCTTGTGCAGATCCATAGTTGATGCCCACGACTGCCGCCACTTGTCGGTCTTCCCTGATCAAAGCATCCACCCTCTGAACGTGCTCTGTCGTGCGCGATGTTGACGGGTGACCAAATCGGCTTTCATCTTTTACATTTGTTCTCCCAGCATCAAAGCGTTCTAGCCACTCAAACACCTTTCGCCGATTCCTGGTGAGTGTTCAATATTGCGGCAATGCGATGGATTTCCACAGGTTTGACACCCAGTGCCCACAAAAAGTGTACTACGGCGCGGTGTTCCTCCATGTTGCAATTACTCAGTACAGCGTCCACACATCTGACCTATTTGCTCCCTGCAAGTCGATTAAAAAATACAGTGCTGCTCTTGGTAGATACCCGTTATCCCATGCGCACACGTGGTGTTGCGAGACAACACCTCCCTGTTGTTTTTACAGCGTAATTTTAAAATTGTTTTATATATATATATATATATATATATATATATATATATATATATATATATATATGCACGATTCTTATTGGAATAATCAGTGATAGAGCTAACATATTTAGTTGGATTGATTTGAGTTTGTGACCCTGGGTCTCAGTCGTTGCGATCATCAGACAATATGACGATCCCAAGGGCGTGAAACCCAGGTTCACAAATTCAAATCAATTCAACTATGTATATATATATATATATATATATATATTGTGTATTTTGGCAGCATATTTTCATTGAGGCAAGTTTCACTGTATAATTCAGACAAGTTTTGTCTGCTTATTTTCAATAGGATCCGTTCATATTCTCGAATGAGCTTTTTGGTGTCAGTATTAAAAGATGAGAGAAAATTACCGTGTTGATACATATTGTTTTATTCCGAGTACTTTCAGCATTAACCCAATTCATCCTCAGTGTGTGTTTTTAAGACAATAATGTAGCGTTCATTATTTCCAAAGCCAAAATTGCTATGTTCACCTGAAAATTATAATTTTAGGTGTGGATTGAGGACTGATAATCTTTTTCCCATGCGGTGTATGTTTACATTCTAGGGGAGGTAACTAATTATGATGTGTGAGGATTTCTTTTTGAAAAAGGAGAAATTACCATGAGAAACTATTAATATACACATTGATATTTTAGTCGATCTATTGTAATCATTTTAGAACATCTGTGGAATATTAATAATTAATTTTGTTAAGGTTTGGTTTCATTTTTTTAATATAGATAGCTTCAAGGACAGTTAGTTTATATTTTATAAAAGCATGAAAATTATGGATGTATTTTCAACATGAATCTCTTTAATTTTGAATATATATATATATATATATATATATATATATATATATATATATATATATATATTTAATACATGTATATATATAATTAAAATATGTATATATATATTTAATATATATTTTTTCTTTTAATATATATATATATATATATATATATATATATATATATATATATATATATATTAATCAGTTCACATCGAGAAAGGTGATAATGCAAGGGGGTAAAGATAATCAGAAGACTTTAGAAGGAATCGGAAACTCAATCCTAAACAGGAAACAAGGGCTAAACTTCTAAACAAATTATATATATATATATATATATATATATATATATATATATATATATATATATATATATATATATATAGATAGATAGATAGATATAGATATAGATAATCCGTATACCACTGATCTAAGAACAGGTAGATCCAAAGTTACACAGTGATCTTAGAGAGAGTGCACATATACTATACTTATCTTAGATAGAATTACCGATTGATACGCAAATAATTCAATGATATTTGACAGGTACTAGGTTAGCTTACTCTAACTGTCCCAGAAGTCATGCAATTCTAAACTTATTTAGCGCTCCTCTTCGTGTAAAAGAATGCTTTCATACTTATATATTGTCTTTAAGACTCTCTTCCATTCCCTTGCTCATCGTGATGCCAATAAGCAATTTTTAGCTTGAAGAAAGGAAAGTAAAAGAAAAAAATCGCATTCTTTTTCACCTGGAATGTTGTTGTGTACAACAACTGACCAAATTCGATGCCACTCGAAATGTTTTCCCCGTGATAGATCTCGAAGCGTTATCAGCAGCTTTGCGATAGAAGTATTGAAATGACTTGTATCACGGGAGGTCACGCTTCTCTGAGACTAAATCGGTTTTATCAACGCAAAAGTACAATCACGTTCTGTCTGGCCAAACCGTGATTTGTTTACGACCAACTGACCGACCGACACGTGATTCCGGAACACTCGTTAGTCTTCTTAAAGGAGCGCTAATATTAATCTGATTCGATGTTCGTATTTCGTAAGCGAAAGGTGTCTTCATAAAATGATCATTTCATCATTATTATATTACGTACCCTTGAAAATTCCACGGTTTTCCTATTTGACTTTTCTGATGGATCTTACTTCTTAAGTTAAAGATTGAATAAGCTCCTTGCTAGTTCCACGACTATAAAATGCTCGTGAAAATTTGAGTATAACAACTTTGATAAAATATTTCAATCGTAATCATAAATATGAATTCAGGTTATTATTTAAAGAAGTAAGAGGATACAAAAGAAAGTGTTAAAAACTGTCAAGGTTTTCTATTTTACTGACGTTCAGTGGCTAAAGAAAAGTTTTTACCCAGGAGAAATAAACTACATCTAATTTCAAAATTTAATTACGTAATCCCTACTCAACATAAACAGTATTTGGAATTGGTATAGTGTAGGTCCTCCATTTGATAGTTTCAGTGCTTGTATTCGATTTTTCATGGATTTGATCAAGTTATCAACAATCGCCTGAGCCATATTTTGCCACTCCTTTAACAATGTTTCATTAAGAGTTGCCACTGACGTGATTTTAATTGCACGCTCTCGAAGTTTTCGTTCAAGGTGCTCCCAAACGTGCTCTATTGGATTCATGTCAGGATTTTGGGCTACCCACGGCAATGGCTTGATACCTTGCGATTCCTTCCAGTTCTTTGCTACTTTGCTCGTATGACATGGCTCTCCATCTTCTTGAAAAAGTCATATCAATCTGACTGGTTTCAAATAGTGGGAGTAGTCATTCCTCTAATGTTTGACAGTATTTTGGACCATTCAAGCGCTCTTCAACAAGAATCAGCTCAGATTTCCCTCCAAACCAGGCAGCGCCCCACGCCATCACCCCAATCCCTTCATGTTTCCCGGTTGCCTGCAGACAAGTTTTCTAAGTTTCTTCTGATTTCTCCAAACATAAACCAATCTCGAATTCGAATATTGGCAGAATTTACTTTCATCTGACGAAATTACAGGCTGCCAAAATTCATAATCTTTGCTCTCGAATTCTCTCACACAGTTCATAGGAAGGTTCCGGATAACTTCTGAAATCAAGGGCATCTTTCTTGCAACTCTTCTTTGATAGCCTAACTCTTTCAGAGTTTTTCTCACCGCATATGGCGACATATCCATGCTGTTGGTGACAGCTTTGACGCTCTGACGATCGTTTCTTATGACTTCCTTCTTCAGCGCCCTTTTCGTTCGCTCAGACACGATGCTTGGTCTTCCTGAACGTTGTTTCCACGCGACAATGGCCTTATTCATTAAATTTCTTGACAATATTATTAACCGTTTGATAATTAACCTGGAAAAACATAGCAATTTCTCTATATGACTTGTCACACTGATGCCATCCTATTATTTGCCCTCGTTGAAATTCACTAATTTCTTTACTTCCACGAACTTTGATTGCATTGCAAGATATAAATCAATTATAATACCTAGTAGCTTGATACTAAAACGGTATTGCATGAAAAAAAAAAGAAACGTTATTAAACAAGCCAAAATTGCTGTAATCAAGGGTGGCTAAAAACTTATCACAACCCACTGTAGACGTTAAACACATTAAACACAAAGATAGTAAACCCTATCTTTCCTTTTTTATCTGTTTTCTTTCTTTTCTTCTTTCTTTGCCCTACCTTTTCTTAAAAGTTCATCCATCCAGGTCGACCGTAGTCGGGATCATCGAGCCAATGTGAATGATCTTTTCTTTAGCTGTATGGTATGTGCTACGCCAGGGCTACATACAGTTTTGAAATCAGAGTTAGTTTCTTCTAGACCGGTTGCCACCGAAGGCTATAGATCCCAATCTGTCCTGCTATTCACCCATAGCTGGAGAGAGATGTTTCCTACTTTTCCCAAGGATATTAGCACATAAGTGAATGTAATGGATCAGACTGGAATTCGAACACGAGCCGCTATCCCTTATCCATCGTGCTGTCCTGAAAGTAAACAGCGCCTTTGATATAGATTTTCTTCTGTTTTGTGGATAGGGTTCAGGGCAGGTTATTACAGGTCTTTGTTTGCAATCGAACAGGAATGGTTCATTGTTTATCTGAGGTAATAGCAGGGCATAACACATTTGCTAAAGAAGGAGCGAAAGATCAAGAAGAATTGTATTATGTACAATTGCATCTATATTACAGATGTCTACTGGTTGGCCTATTGAAGATTGAGTCTCCTCAACTTTTCAGCACCTTACGGAGTATTCGCTGAGACAGAAAAGGGTTAAGGTTAGGGTTATGCCATCTTGAGATTCAGGACTTCTTTACCCCTTTTAAAATGAGGGAAGCTTTAGTTAATCATCTTTTCTTTGGAGCATCACAAACATTTTACGCAAAAAGTTAGGTAGATACACTGTAGAATTAAAATAAGGATTATCATATTTGCAAAAACAAAACAAAACAAAACAAAACAAAAACATCGGTGCCTAAGCAGTCTCTTTGAAGCACAACGAACGTTACGTAGAATATGTCTATTTCAAAACTCAGTGCAATATTTTCCACGAGAGGGCATAGTGTTTAGCTAATTTTTACATTAACACCTCTTTTTGACACACGCACACACAAACATTCTCTCTCTTACCATCACTTTTTTGTCTTTCTGTCTCTCCTTAGACACACTTCTTTCTGTTTGTCTGTCTATCTCTCTCTTTCTCTCAATATATATA
Source organism: Acanthosepion lycidas (assembly GCA_963932145.1). Classification (NCBI taxonomy): domain Eukaryota; kingdom Metazoa; phylum Mollusca; class Cephalopoda; order Sepiida; family Sepiidae; genus Acanthosepion; species Acanthosepion lycidas. The sequence goes on from OZ010583.1 coordinate 55,797,943, forward strand.
GGTGAGAGATAATATGTGTAGGCTCTACGGAAAACTATTGGAAATCGCACTTCTACCACCACGAAATGATATTAGGCAATATCAAAAATGGTAACAACACTGCCCTCTCTAAATTTTTCTGGAAACTGAAAAGCGAGAATAAAAACCCAATTATCACCTGGGAACTAATAACGAAAGCTAAATCTTTCAGCAGGAAAGGCAGCAGTAGTAACCTATCCCTCTCTGAGAAATTATTAATCCTAATACCCCCCACCAAAAAACAAAACAAAACAAAAAACAAAAACAAAACAATTCTAACTCTTAAACAAAAGAAGTGAGTTAATGAGCACATGCCTACATAGATCCAAATTTCTACCCAAAACCGTTAACCCAGATTAGTATAGTCTGGCCGGACCCGGGGACCACATATGTTAGTATTGATGTTATTTATTTTTATTAATATTTATTTTTTACTTTTTGCTACTTTTACTATACAACTATTGTTAATATTGGACTGTAACTTGTTTAATTTTTTTGTTAATCCATTATTTATATTATCGTATCTCTACCATTTTGTTTTATTATTATTATTGTTTTTGTCTTTTTGTCTTTTTCTCCTACCTTTAGTCTTACTATTAATAACGTGTTCTATTTATTTATTTATTTATTTATTTTTTATTTTATTTGCATTTATTATTTTTATTTATTTATTTATTTATTTGCTTTATTTATTTGCTCTCCTTATTTGCATATTTATGTTTCTATTTTATTTTATATTATTTTATGCCATTTTGTTTTCAGTGATATGCATTATTTTTATTAGTACTTTAATTTTTATTTTATTTTATCACGGTATATTTTATTATTAATAAGATCACTACTCTTATTTAGATTATTAATGTTAATATTAATAATATTATTAATTATTTTACTGATTTTCATAGTAAAAATGAGAGTTGCCTCATTGATTTTCAAACGTTTTTTCCTTTCGATTACCACAGCGTTTCTTCAAATTAGAATTTATAATTCTTATTTACTATCTTATTTTCAATCTTAAAAGCTAATCTGAGTCTAAATTCAAATCTAAAATTAAACTACACTTCATTTAAATATTTTAACAACTATAATAATCCACCTCTACAATAGAGTATCTCACGATAAACAGAAATATTATAGAAGCGGTGTTAACCCAAAAAATTGCTCCTGAAGAATGCAGAAACTCCGAGTTGGTCAATCAATGTAAGATATTATGTATACAGTGCAGCCTCGGTTCTCGAAAGTCTCACATTTCGAACAAATCGGTTTTCGATCAGAAAATTTGACATCAAAATGCCTCGGTTATCGAACAAAATTTCGGTTCTCAAACAACATTGCCGAACCGAGTTAACCCGGACGGAATAATTTCTGAGTCGACCGCCATTTTGTATACATTCGTGTGTTGTGCTTTTTTTTCACAATTTTATTGTACAGTGATTTTTTTCTCTACATTGATTCCTATTGGAAAAATAGTTTCAGTTTACGAACATTTCGGGTTACGAACAGTCTTCAGGAAAAAATTAAATTTGTGAACAGAGGTTCCACTGCATTCCTTGATTTATTAAATATCTCTATTATTTAACATTGAGCACGGTTTTTTCTTACGCTATAGAGTTATATATTTATATGTATTTGTATCCGAACGATCGCTCGTACATTTACCTATGTTTACGCATAGGAAATATTTAAGAATCTAACATGTTTCACTTTTATTAAAGATTCATCAGAATGAGATATGGTGGTGATTTTCTAAACGTGGATTAGAATTGATAGAAAACCGAAAGTATAGGGTACCCAGTGAGGTTCGAACTCACTATTCAGTCGTAATTAATCTAGCGAGGCAAGCAGGTTAACCACTACACTACATCGAAGTACAGTAAATGATTTCCTATGTATAGCTTAGATGTGACCCAAGGTCGAATGTGCCCTCAGAGAATGAGATATTAGAAAGAAAAAAATTGTGATATTTGTATTTTTGTGTTGTTTGTTTATCATTGGATAAGCAGGCTTCATGTGCATTTGACTTGTTCAGCAGCGTTAGTATAGTTATATAAAATTATATATATGCTGCCTAGACTCTCGTATGCGTGTCTACTAGGGTACGTGGCCAACCTGTGTCGCAGACACCTGCTCCGTTTCATTTGTGTTTGTTCAACACACGCAGAAACCAATTTTTTTTTTTAGAGTGCAGTTATGCTGAGTGGTACTTAATTACAGTTTCTGGGACAGAGCGTATTATCTGGCGTGATCAACAGCTTGAAGATAGTCAATACGCTCAATCCCTCGGTCACGATGACTTGTGACTTTGTGCTAGCATAGCCATCAACGCATACCTCAAAATATAAGGAACAAATAGGAAACGCTTATGAATCTAACGTTTATTAAAACTTCATCAGCGAATAATAAAATCATTTTCAGTTGAGCCCTTTTGTAATTTTAGTTTTGTGATCACTTTTTACAGCATCGACTTCTGCCATTAAATCTTCTTTAAAAAAAATCAACCTCGCATTTATAAAATAAGCACAAATTATTTTTTTTACTCAATATAAAAGAAAAACGAGAAAATAAATGTCAATTGCTGATATCCCCTGACGAGTGGGCAGATCGATTGCTGGAGGGCCCGTCTACGAAACTGAATGTTGAAGGTAGAATCAATCTGCTAAGTGACATAATTTATATTTGTAACAATTATATATAAATATATAATTTCTACCAAATATATGTTTTTTTTCAAGATCGTGCATAAATATTAATCCGTGATACAATCCTTACGTGATTCAATAAAAGTGTGGACTGATCTACGCATCCACTAATTTGTGTTGTTCATTTGTACCTATATTCTAACCTACACACTAGTAAATGGTTTGACGATTTTGAAGTAATAAAAAAACCTCCAGGATTATGAACATTACGACTGAAAATATTAAAAACAAAAGCAAAACAAAAAGATATGAAAAATGAGTATCTAATTTATGTTTGTAGAAAATAGCTCCAGGGAATCCTAAAGATGAAAACGAAAAAAAAACAAACAAAAAACAAAAACAAAAACAAAATAAAACATTAAACCGTAAAGCTTAATTAGGCTTTCAAACAAATGCAGATATTTCAAAGGACATAAAACAACAGCAAAGCTTTGAACTAACTTTGTTTAAGAGAAATCTATCCGTTCAAAATTCTTTACGGCCAGTTAAATATTACTGAAACAATCTCCACGGACTTTGGGTTTATAAACGTATATAAATGTAACAGATGTTTTGAATTAATTCTTCTAGGCATACATGGATATAACAATCGATAGACATATTTGGGAGGATTTTATTTAACGTCTATCCTCCTGGCAGCAGTTGAAATGGCCCTTTCTTTTCTCCCAGTATCTGTCAAATCTCTGATATGAGATATTATGATTACCTACATTATTTAAACGGTTATCCTCATCTTCACTGACATATTCGCAACGTTTCGGTCGTTATACGATCCGTCCTGCTTCAGGTGATTGGAATTTCGAACCGAACACTTTATTTCGTCGACCGAGGGAGATTGTTCTAGTTTGACGCGTCATGCCTCTTCCGGATGTCTCAGTTATTTACCTTTAACCCAACTCTTTAAGTTTTAGTTCACCACTGCTGTGGTATTGAACTCAAAATTCTGGGTCTTGTTACTGGATCTAACCAAAGCCTTTATTCCTGGGCCGTGTTTCTCTTTCTCGATATTTTTTTTACTGTTTTCCTTAAAGTTCGAATTTTGTTGATTTTAAAATTTTAATTTTCCAAAATATAGTCTATAGCTATAGTTTAGATATAGGGGGGAAAAGATGCCAGTTTAAAATGTCGACAGGAGGATACAGGTTAGACTAGTATCTGTTGTTTCGCTCACATTTCTGTTTTGCCAACATTTAACCAACCCAGTACAGTCTGAAGTATTGAAATGAAGCTTTGTCGTTTCTATGTATTATTTAAAACATATTCTATACATTATGTCAATTTTTGCTTAAAGTTTCATTTAAATGAAAATCTTTCTAAGGTGGTGAAGTGAAAATATCAATTTAAAAAATCAGTAGAGATGTAAATATAATCTCGTTTTAATACGTTTTTGTGAAACGGTCTAATAAGTGTAGAGACAGACACTAAGACAAAATTAACCCCTGTTTAGGTCTCAATATCTACTACTTTTAAAAATCTCAAAGATGTCACAGGGAAACAAATTTCTTATCACGTTTGTCTAGACAGTTCTTATAAGACACATAAACAATAACTGCAAAGAAAATTATTTCCAAAATTTAACATTAATTTTTAAATTATATATATATATATTTTTTTTTTTGAATAAATATTAAATGGAACAAAGGAAATAAGCTACTGGACAAAAGTTAAGGAACGATGTTAATAATTTGCATAAACTTTTAATTTATATTGTTAAAAAACTCGATGGACCTTTTCAACAATAAGTAAAAGTTCATTTATCATTAGGACTTTATTTTTAAGCAATATGGCAAATTCTACACGCAAACGCTGTCTTTTGAAGAAAAATAAACTCATTATCGCTATCAAGAAAAGAAGTCAATTTCAGAAATTTCTGATATTTTCATAGGTCTAAAAGTGTCGTTCATCTTTATATATATATATATATATATATATATATATATATATATATATATATATATATATATATATATAAAGCTAATACATATATATATATATATATAAAGCTAATATATATATATATATATATATATATATATATATATATATAGCTTATATATATGTGCGTGTGTGTGTATGTATATTAGTGTGTGTGTGTATGTATATTAGCTTGAATTTAAGCTAGCTCATGCTCTTCATTGGGTCTTCATCGCAATAGTTAGGGATGAGTAGATAGCATAGGTTACAATAAACTACAGAAGAACTCAAAATTGATCACTACATTTATGTATTGCATTACCTTTTAAAAGTTCAACGATAATTTTTCTGCCGCCATTTAATTTCAAGACAATTTGATGTACGTAGGTCCTTACTTTCCATACAAACAGTTATTGTTATTTCATAGGGGACTTTTACGGGATTTCGCAATTAATTTCGATTATTCCCAAATTTATTTCCAAGTTATAAAAATTATTATCGTACAAAAAAATTCGTCGCCAAAAATTACGTAAAAAATCAGCGAAAATAATCGCAGTAATGAAAACTTTGGAAACCAAAATTCCAATATTGCATGTTCGGATCCGGCCAGGAATGTCTTTAATTTGCTCACGGAGTCGGCCTGATTCCAAATATATTGGGTTACAGCCTCTAGGAGTAAACTTGAAAAACTGTGACGCTATGACACACTGACATTTGCATTTATTATATAAAAGGAGCTATTGAAATTTAGATAGTTGTGTCCCTTTAATTGAAAAAGTGTGACACAGTGACACACTGACGTTTATTATATATATATATAGAGAGAGAGAGACATATATATATATATATATATATATATAGAGAGAGAGAGAGAGAGAGAGACATATATATATATATATATATATATATATATATAAAGATAGATAGATAAATAGAGAGAGAGAGAGAGAGAGAGAGAGGTGTTAGAATGTTCGCTTTCTGACCATGAGAATCCGGGTTCGATCCTCACTATCGTCGATTTGTCATGAAGATGACTTCTTCAGATTATAGGTCGTGGGGAGGCCATCTCAGCGTGCGGCATCTTTGGAAAATGCCTGAAAACCATGTCATGGGTTGACCAAAGCCTTGTTAGTGAAATTGGCTAGATGGGACCCCTTGGAAGTCGTCGATGGCTGTACTAACAGGAAGTCGCAAGTCATCGTGACCGAGGGTTTGAGCATGCTGGCCTTGTTCAGACTGTTGATCATACTTGATAACGCGCTCTCTTCCAGAATCTGTAAATATGCTGCAGCATAAACCGCAGTTGGGCTTTGTTGGTGTTGAAGAAATACAAATGTTCCTGAGCAGGCGTCTGCAACAGGGATTATTTAGCCGCTCTCGTAGACAGGCATTAAGTATATGCTCTATTTTTAATTAAACATTATTAATTAAATTTTCTGGCCTGAATGTTCGAGAAATTTCCATGAAAATATGCTTTCTCCGACAGGAATCGAATCTGTATTCCTATACAGAAACAGTCATCTGACCTGACGTGTTGTACAATTCAGCTACAGAGAAGTATCTGGTTAACAAAGTCCGAATTATTCGTTATAAACACAATCTTTGACGATTTTTCTCGATCGCTCATATCTCTAAAAACTTAAATCTTTCGATGATGATTTATGAAACAGGCTGTCCTTTTCCTTACTCGGGAACGGGGCTGTTGTAATACAATCTTCTTAATCGTATTTCTCTTTTGTCTCGAAGAATTAGAAATATTATTGATTCTGATCTATCGGCTAGAGTACAGTTACTTTCCCATCACCGTAAGTTTTTGTATCTGGGTCTTTTCTATAAATACTTTCATGTTAATTGTTCGGACGAGCTCTTCGCTATGGTACCTAAACTTTTTGTTGTGGATTCCGAGATGAAATCCGGTCTCAAATGAATGACAAATGCAGGAATGAAATATAGCAAATAAATGTATTGATGTAATAATACAATTGGTAATACGGTTAGTAGATCCAGAAATGCGGTTAGTAGGAATAATAATATATATAAAGTCTGGGAAATTCAGTATCGAAGTATGACTTCCTTCTGAGTCTACGTGCTCGCAACTGTGACTCCTACAAAGCGGTTACCTCACACTCTTACCCTCTCTATTACTCTACCTCCCGGGTATTCACCGGCAGCAGTACGAATACACACTGGTCGAGTCCACTTGTATGAAAAAGGGGTGGACCCCATAACACTTTTTGAATTTAAACGCAGTACCAGACTGGAGTCTAGATCACAATTTGCGGCTGATATTGCTAGATGTAGCCGTCAGTTCTATACTAACAGTTGCTTTTCTCGCACTTCTCGGTTCTGGCTGCAATCATTCCAGCTAATTTTAATCCGCAAAAATTTAAATGCAATGTCAATTGCTATCTACAGTCCTCCTGATTACTCTCTTCTCTTCCCGCTCATTATTAATGTTTCTGTTTATAATTCTTGCACACCCTTTAACACTTTGTGTGATAGTGGTTTTACTGTCTTGTATGGGGTATTACCAACGAAAAAGAAGAAATAAAAAGATGTTTGCTCCACTGACCTCATCTTTGTAAATATCAATACAGAACCAACTGAGAATTAGATAGAAAAAAAAAGAGATTGCGAATCACTGATAGATTCAACGAGAGTGATACGATCCGAATGTGACACATAGATCGAGACAGTTATAGATACCAATGGCTAGAGACGTACCGACAGAAAGACGGACGGGTAGCAGTGGCATTCATTACACGGCATTGTGGATTTGCTTGAAAATCAAGCAAGATTTATTATGTCTATCTTCCATTTTATTTCCTGATGACATTATAGGGAAATGGTGATAGGAAACAAAAATAAAGTTTAAATAAAAAAAGAAAGAAAAGATTATCGTCTGCTGAGCCACCCAATTCGGTTGACACAAAACTGTGTACTTGTCCAGACGGACAGTCGTTTGAAAGGTCCCTCTAATGAACAGTGGACAATATAAATAATAGACTACAAATGTAGCTTCTTATCATGCTGGTAATAATAATAATAATAATAATAATAATAATAATAATAATAATAATAATAATAATAATAATGGTGGGAAGAAACGCAGTTACGATAACACTGAAAATGACATCTGGAATTATGGCAATAATGAAATCGAGGCTGTGATGGCGCCCATGATATGATGCCAGAATAGAAATCAGAGAACATAAAAAAGCCGGTTGCGCGAAGGTGAGGTTGACTTGGAGTTGCTCTCGATCGCCGAATGTTGAAGCACTTAATGAGCAAATCGTAAGTAAACCCGTTCAATATTATTCTATTCGTCTATTTGATATTTGATTCTAAGCCTTCATCCGGGTAACATTTTAAGACACGGAGTTTAAACTTATCTAACTAGGCAGAAAAAAATGGTTGCTTTCAGTACTTGTACTTGTATCAGCTTCATCTCTCATATAATTTGAAATTATGACAATAAAATTTTTTTCATCAAGCTCGTTAATTCGAATAGACCATATTGTCTATCCGTAATTCAAATTATTAGCTAGTGAAAGAGAATTTGCTTAACTCATTAATGCACACCGCACTAAAAATGCTTGCATTATGATTGCATGTATATGTGTGTGTGTGTTCTCCTAGAATTAACTATCTATTTCAGTGTTAGAAATGTATAAATTTCTATTTTTTTTAACTTTATAATTTTTATTATTTAAA
>OZ010583.1:55808787-55816287 GCA_963932145.1 Acanthosepion lycidas
TTTTACTATAACAATCTATTTTTATACTTTCATATTGTTTTGATACCAGTTTAGGGGTTAACTATTTGCCGATAGCTGAGACCCTAACAGGTGCTACCACCCCGAGGCAGGATGGACCTGGCAGCAACAGCAATTAAGAGGTTGTTCCACACTCTTCAAAACATTCAATCTCCTGATCAGGGACCTTGCTGCCGGATGCAGTTTTATCGTCATACCCAGCAGTGCTTACCATCAGAATTCATATGTTTATTAAATTACCTCGAGTAATAACCCGGTAAGGGATTGTACTAAACAGAGATTAAAAGCTGAAAACAACAATAGTAATAGTAATACGTGCTAAGGTTTTGAAGATTATATCGCTTTTAACAATTCCACTGAGGCGTAAAATTAAATTGAAAGTGTTTTGAACGTACTTCACTTTATTATCTTCACTGTCAATACAATTACACCATTTTTAGCATCGGCATTACTTGATTATCAAGTGCCATGCAATCATAGATTACCGTTTGCGTGTTACTCTATCATCGATGCACGTTTATTTAGATCCATCAGTACAGATTCTTTTACAAAGAAGAACTATCAATGCCCAATGCAGTTGGTTTGATAAATGGATGAAGAGTGCCGCGCACATTCGGTTATACGTCACAAGTTCCGTTTCTTTTTTCTGACAAATGCTTTTCTTAATCAGTATTTGTGGAGAGCGTAGATTTTAACCTTTTTAATCGAACCCGTTGATGAAACCAAATATCTGTTTCGCGAACACACTTTTTGCAACTTTAAAGTATAATAAAAAAAATAGTAATTAGAATCTGCAATGTTATTGGTCTATACCTAGCATTTCGGCTTCATTCACTTTCTCCACCGGTGTAATGCAATATTCCAGGACCTTTTCTATAAATACTTTCATGGTAATTCAATTTTGCTCTATGGTACCAAGAATCTATGAATTTAAGTGCAGAACTCGACTGGCAACCAAATCTCATCATTTTACAGGTGAACTGGCTAACATGTTTGAAAGAATTCTTACTGCCGAAATACACCTTATATATATATATATATATATATATATATATATATATATATATATATATATATATATATGTTCTAGACTCAATTATTTACTTAAATATATATGTATACATACATTATATATATATATATATATATATATATATATATATATATATATATATATATATGATAAAATATATTTTTAAGATATGCTGTATATATATATGGGTTAAAGTGTTTAATATCAAGGATAGAGCATATGTAAATATAAAAGTGTCCATTGAAGTCAACACCCAGAGGTGACAGTCTGTTTCCGGGTAAACGCAATCGCCAGGCCATGTGCCTGATGATTGTGTTTAGCATGATATGAACTTTACACACACATAGTGATTTTCCAAGCATAGCTTAGATGTGGCACAAAGCCGAAATTGGGGGGGGGACACCCAGTGAGAATCGAAGTCACTACTCAGTCGTAATTGCTCCAGCGAGATAAGCTTGCTAACCATTACACCACTTCGATATATATATATATATATATATATATATATATATATATATATATATATATATATATATATATATATATATATATATATATATATATGGAGGTGGTGTAATGGTTAGCAAGGAATACATTTACACCAATAACACTTATTTACTGCTGAAACCCCCTTTATATGTGAGTGCGTGTGTGTGTTTTCCTGGATACGAGACATAGACAGAGAAGGAGAATAATATATATAATGTACATCATTAAAATGTAGAGAATTTTATCAGAAAAGACCAAACACCCTCCCCTACAAAAAAAAAGAAGGAAAAAAACATACACAAATTAAATAGGTTATAGAAACGTTGGCCCCGGAATTGGGTTTCGTATTAATCATGTATTCTTGTATTCAGCAATAAAATCTAGGGGCTATTTGCATTCGATACAGACATTTATCTTTGTTTAAATATGAAGGATAAACACTGAAAAGTATAGTGTCGTAAACTCCAAAGAAAAACAACCAAGAAAAACACTAATTTCATTTTGGTTCGAGCTGATTGATTTGGCCGTTGGCTGTTAATGACAAGTCCAGAAATTCTAATATAACCCGTCCTTCCAAACCAAATGTCATTCACCATAAACATTAAGAGAAGCAATTTTCTTGCTTTTTCTGCAAAAGTTTTATTTTCAATAAAAAATCCTTATTTTTTTCTGCTCTTACTACCGCGTAATTTTTATTCACCTCGCGCGCTTGTTACACCCGCCATGATTAGCAATAATATACTTGTCATTTTGACTACGGTAAGGGCAACAGTAAATAATACTAGTTTCACCAATTCCATTTTAGTCAATGTTTGATAAAGAAAATTAGTATTAACGATTCGATGTTGATGAAACTATCGCGATACACATATAAATTTCGCCAATATATAAGAAACATTACCTATTTTGCAACAAAAACGAAGTTTGCAATTTTCATGCAAAATGGAGGTTCCAGAGACATAGAGATATGAATTGACACTTTTTTAATTTTTAATAGTTGATAAGATCGTTTCATATGCGAGAAGTGCGAGAGAAAAAAGTATTAGTATTGAACTTATATCAAACAATTTCAACAGTAAAATGGCGAGACGTAATTACCAATCTCGTACCACGCCTAAATTCGAGTTTTTGTGATATCAATACCATCATAATAATTTTGATGAAAATATGAAAAAGAATCACAGGGAAGCGATGTTATAGCGGTAGGAAAGTGGTTGAAGCCGAAGTGCCAGGTCAGGACGGATAATATTGTAGATTCTTCTTTGGATTTAGCCAAGAATCTTAAGTTGCATGGTAGAAACATCAAAAAGATATAGCAATAAAAATCAATGCGCGGAGGAATGGTAGGCTATTTACATCGAGTTCTGTCACATTCCTTGATTTGATTTTTACGGCTTATCAATCCTTTGTGTGTTATTCAAAGCTGAAACATATTTCGGCTTATAGAATAAAGTACCCGGTTTTCACAATCATTTCCCATCTAATTAGTCACAACACTGCTTAACTGTCGATCGAACAAGAACCCGCGTTTTAGCGTGATTTAACCATAAACCTGTTTTTACTAAGTCAGCTATTCCTTATATATATATATATATATATATATATATATATATATGTACGTGTGTGTATGTGTGTGCGTGCGTGTGTATATATATATATAGAATTATTTATTTAAAAATATGAAATTATATTTTTAAATAAATAATTATATTTATGCTCTACTTTTGTATCGAGCACTATTTTTTAAAAAATAATAACAAAAATACTAAAAAACTTTGGATTATTTACCTAACCAGTTCTTTCCTATTTTCTATATATTTTCACACACACACACACACACACACACACACACACACACACACACACACACACACACACACATATATATATATATATATATATATATATATATATATATATATATATATATATATATAAAAGAAAGAGGTTGTAGTGGTTCCAACGAGAGAAAAATATGTATATTAAAAAGAAGAGAAGAGAGGTTCCGTAAACGTTTTTGGTTGTAATGTGGATTTATTTAGAAACAAATATTATGCTTTGTTAAAACAATATTATGCTTTGTTAAAACAAAGCATAATATTTTTTCCTAAATAAATCCACATTACAACCAAAAACGTTTACGGCACCTCTCTTCTCTTCTTTTTAATATACATATATATATATATATATATATATATCACGACCAACTCGCTTCCGTTTTGATAAGTCTACTGCGGATCTGCTAACGGCCATCACTGAATTTGTATAGCAAGCTCTGGATAATAACGGCGAAGTTCGAGTTGTGGCGCAAGATATATCGAAGGCGTTTGACGAGGTTTGGCACGCTGATCTTCTGAATAAGCTCCGGGCCTACGGTCGACTATTTGATTTAATGCAATCATTCAAATCGTGAAATGAAGGTCGTTTTGAACAGGCTAGCTTCCAGATCCTTTCATATGAACGCATGTGTTTCCCCAAAACATTCCGTCCCGGATTTGAATCGTAATCCTGAAATTTTGAATTCCCAATTTTTTTATTACTGCGATTGTTTTCGGCGATTTTTTACGTATTTTTTTTTTTTTTACATGATCTCCGAGAAATTTCATAGAAAATATGCGTCCTCCAACAGGCATTCGACGTTGATAAGCAGACGCTTCCTCTGTAGCTAAACTGGTATAGCACGTCAGGCTATCAGACGGTTTCCTGTAGGATACAGGTTCGACCCCTGTCGAAGGACGGATATTTTCGCTGAAATTTTTCGGACATTCAGGCTGGTAAATGTTGTTAATACTGTTTATTATGAACAGAACATTTACTTAAAATATTTGTGTCTACATAAATAACGTAAAACAATAAAATATATTAAAATAATTGTCGGGCTTAGCCCATTTCATTATATATATATATATATATATATATATATATATATATATATATATATATATATATATGTATATAATTATTTATTTAAAAAAAGTTTATAACATAAATATGTTATAAAATCACTACAAAAATAGCCATTTTGTTTCAACACCCCCGGTGTCTTATCAAGTGATGATGTTTTATGTAATTTACGTGTATTTTCCATTCAACATCATCACTTGATAAGACACCGGGGGTGTTGAAACAAAATGGCTATTTTTGTAGTGATTTTATAACATATTTATGTTATAAATTTAAAAAAAATAAATAATTATATCTGCTCTACTTTGTATTGAGCACTCTTTTACGAATAGTAATTGTTGTTTATTGGAATTCATTCCGTATACACCAATCATATACTTGGGTATATATATATATATATATATATATATATATATATATATATATATATATAAAAGTGAAAATATTTCACAGTTAAACGAATTAAAGTGACACTTTTACATCTTTTTTTAAAGTGTAAATGATGAATAAATATATTTGGCTCTGCGTGTGAATGCGGAAAAATTCTCGGCTGGAGCCATTTTTCCAAATTCTTGCAAATGACGAAACGCTAGAATTTTTTACAAGTTCCTTTTTTTGTCGAAGAGATAACTTTATAGTTCCCTGTCTTATCTAACAGATGTTTCGAACTTACGGATTTCCGAAAAAATATAGATATGTCTCTGTGGAGAGACATATAGAAATTGAGAGAAAGCTATGCATAGAGTTAGAAAACAATGTGTGAAGCATGTTGAATGGCAGAATGCAACACGTGGAAGGATATGCAGAATACTTCGTCAGGTTCTTCTTATATATATATATAAAATATTTGTGCCTACATAAACAACCTATCACAATAAAATATATTAAAATAATTGTCGGGCTTAGCCCATTTCATAATATATATATATATATATATATATATATATATATATATATATATGAAAAACTACACATTATTAAGTTTCTAAATAATAAAAATCTATTAAACAATAGACATGAGTTAACGGTTTTCCCGACATCATCAAATCTTTGCATTGAATAATTAGCATATAAACAGACAAACAATAAAATAATTTTTTAAAATCAATAGCCCTAATAAATAGTTTTTACCCTACAATAAAAGATAACCCTTTATGAAGTCGTCAAAAACAAATGTTTCGGCAGTTTTTTTTTTTTTTTTTTATACATAAAACCCTTTCAGAAAAAATCAAATAAAAAATAAATAAATCTCGATAGGCACGTAAACCAGACTAGACGAAATCATCTTCCGTTTTAAATTTAGACACCCCAACCTTACCCTGACTTGACATCTATGAATGTAACTCTATACTGATACAAATTATTAACACCCTACACACCTCTCTATTTAAACAATCGCGCTAGCCGTTACCATGGAAACTTTGATTTCAATAATGAATATGCTATTAAAACACGTAAATTTCAGAAATAAGTTATTCCCCCCAAAAATTTCGCTTGAAGATGGAACAGAGCTTATTTTAATTCAATTTAATTCAAATAATTATATTGAGGTTAATGGTATATATATATATATATATATATATATATATATATATATATATATATATATATAATGATATTATTAATTCAATAATATCAAAATCCGCCTCTCCTCAGAGATTCATATGATAATATATATCAGGTAAGAGTGAAATTATTATTTCAACCTGATTATTGTTATAACGTGAAGCTATGAGTCGCAGATTTTCATATTATTGAATTCTTTCTTTCTTTTTATGTGCCATGTCCTTTCAGGACGTAGGCTATCATAGCTCTCGATCTCCCTCTATCCCTTGCAGCTTTCAGCAAGCTCCTTCCCTCTGCTCCCTCCCCCAGACCACGTTCTGTCATCCACCTCCTCTTTTTCCCGCTGTTCGACCCGTGAGCATCAGATTCTCTTGACCCTTCTTCCTCATGATGTGTCCCAGAAACTTCAGCCGCCTCTTTCTGATGTTAAGTATAAGCCTTCTCCTTGTTTGCAGCCTCTTGGTCCATGATATCCTTAGCATCCTTCTGTAGAACATCTCTGTCGCCTCGAGTTTCTTCTTCATCTTCGAGGGAAATCGTCCAGCATTCGCTGATATATTTAGGCTTTGTCGACTCTAGCATTGAGCCATTCGTTTATTTTATATTTTATAAATTGAGCTTATTTTAAGTTTTGGATTTTATTCTTACTATTTGAATATATATACATATACTTTAATAATTGTGTATTTGAGCAGCAACCTTGCTTTTATAATAGTTTCACTTAAGGCAACTGATAAAGTACTGCGTTTAAGCTTTGTATTCAAATTTTTCTTGTTCGTATAAGTTTTTTTCTTTTCTGGTGTGTAAAAATTGTCCGAATATTTTGTATGTCCGAGTGTTTTCAGCTATTTTTTTAGCCATTATCAAAGTTTTTTTTTTGTTTTTTTTAAATATAACTGAATTAGAAATCTACGAATTCAGTTAGAATTAAAAATACAAAAACACCTTAGATAATTGCATATGATCCATTATTGTATATAATTAGTTTAAAATAAAATTTGTATTTTATATGAATACTGCCTTATACAAATAGTATAGTATAGTATCATAGATTCGGTGGCGGAGATATCACAGATATACGAGACCTTTTCACCAGCCCTGATGTAAACTCATCTCAGAAATGAAGAAGATCAAGGAAGAGACAGGTTCTAAACTTATAATAAAACTATGAGCACCCATAATATACCGGGGGCCGCGCCACTCAAACTGGCATTTTATTTTTGTTTCATATTCATTTTTATATAAACTGTTTGTTTGACGTGATTACAAAAACCTTGGCAAAGATTAAGCTGACACAAAGCCGACAGGCATCAGATAAAATAAACACAAGCATACACACAATTAATCTCCACTGAAAAAAATAAAGAAATACACCTGGCCCACACACACTGGTCACTTTTCATCATCAACTTGCCATTTTTTAGCCGCTTCGACGCCTACCAATCAAAGTTATTCTCTAAATTCCTTTATTAATGTTATCATTACTAATT
>OZ010583.1:55821287-55883787 GCA_963932145.1 Acanthosepion lycidas
TAATTTTGCTGTTACATCCGTCATCTCTCTTTTTTCTCTCTCTCCCTCCCTCTCTCTCCCTCCACCCTCTCCCTCTCTCTCTCTCTCTCTCTCTCTCTCTCTCTCTCTATATATATATATATATATATATATATATATATATAATAACTTGGTAATTGGTAAGGCTAATTCCAAGGAGGATATTAATCCAAAGAAAGCTCAATGTAATTAACAGAGCAATAAATAATAATAATAATAATAATAATAATAATAATAATAATAATAATAATAATAATAATAAAGACAATTCATAAAAATATAGAAAAAATTATGGTTTCCTTTGACATAGACAGTCTCTTTAAGAATGTACCTCTTCAGTATATGCTACAGATCTGTACGGATGCCCTTTATAGGGGTTACCCGGGTTCCCCTAATATTCCTGAGAATTTATTTTCCTACTTCATATATTTAGCCACTGAGGGGTAGAATTCAGTTTTAATGACGTCATGTATGCCAAGATTGACGGAATTCCGATGGTCAGTCCCTTGGGTCCCGATTTAGCTAATATTTTTGTTGGTTTTTACGAAAAACTTTATATATATATATATATATATATATATATATATATATGTAGAATTTTATTCTCGCTATATTTATTATATATATATATATATGTATATATATATATATATATATATATATATATATATATATATTAGGTTGGTGCAAAAATAATGACGTAATAATGTCGTTTTTGACGTATTTTTTAACGTCAAAAAACGACATTATTACGTCATTATTTTTGCACTAACCTAATATGTATGTATATATATATATATATATATATATATATTTATATATATATATGGTTGAAATATATATATATATATATATATATATATATAAGAATAAATATGGCGAGAATAAAATTCTACATACACGTACATATACTTGCACGTATAAATATATTTCTTCATCAGGTGTTATAAATACAGTGCTCAATGTTATGAAACAGAGCTATAAGTATACATTAGTGAATATACATAATATCCAACGTCGATAGTACGATTTGGGTTTTTATGCGGTCTTGCAATGTTCATGTGCTTATATATATATATATATATATATATATATATATATATATATATATATATATATATATATATAAGAAAGAACAGTAAGATATATAATCTGTTGATATTTTTTATTTTTACAAAATATGTAAATTTACAGAGCATAAATGTTATAAATTAACTGATTTAAAATATGGTTTCTTCGCTACATAGTAATAACCATGTTTCAAAAACTGAAGCTAAAAAACTTCGAATTTAATTATATAATTAAATTAAAAGCCTTTTTTCTGTTTCATCTTCAAGCGAATTTTGGAATAACTTATTTTTAAATTTACTGAGTTTTAAACGCAAATATAAATTCATAATTTCCTGTTTCGAAGGATACAGAGAAATCCAATCATTCAGACAGGGGCGGTAACGTGTTCATTTTATTAACTGTTGTTGTATCATTTATGAGTTACGTTCGAAAAAGTTTAGGGAGGATAGGGGGTGTATTTTTTCAAAGAATTCTGATACCCGTTAAACACATGTCGTCTGTTTTTTTTTTTAACGAAAAAATGTTTTTGGCATTTTTTTCTTACTTGTATACTTAAAGATTCTTTCTAAACGAGATGTTTGGGTTAGAATACGTTTTATTTAACTACAATTTTAAAATATTTTTACTCTTAATTACTAATAGACTATATTTCTTTTTAAATCAAGTAAATGTAATAGAATTAATTAAATTATTTAAAATTATTTTTTCATATCAAATATAAGTATGTATATTACATGCTCCCATTTTTTATTTTATTTTTAAATATTATTTAAGGAAAATTTTTGACAATGACGGCAAAGAATAGCTATTTCATTTCTTTGATTCAGTAAATTTTTATTTTTTATAAACTTAGTAATATATAGTTTCTCATGTATGCACAAAGGACATGGCTCATTTAATGACCTACATATTCTAGCTTTTCTTATTAATTTCCATTTTATTGTAGGTGTTTTATTGGGTTCTTTTAAAGTGCAAGAAATATTTTGAAAGGGATGTCTGATTTCTGTATTTATTTATTCTAAATGAAGTTTGATGTTGATTGAACCTCTTTTTGAACTCATGGCTTGTGCAACCTATATAGATTTTTATGTTTTCATGATTCTCAGTAGATGAGATATTGCATTGGTGTACTAATGATTCCTTGCGACATTTATTTTGTAAAGGACAGTTATGAGGGTTTCTACAGTTACATAATTTTTGTTTATCTTCATCTCTTTTTTATTTTTATTTTTATATTGTCTAAATTTCTTTGGTTTTGGTTTAAGTGTTTATTGAAGATATTAGCATTATGTTTCTTAATAATTTTTTCTAAGTTTTCAGTACACCTGTAACTTAATTTTAGTGTATTTTTATTAAAAATAATACTTAGTTTACTTTCTATAGGAAAGTTCTTAACTATTAATGCAAGGAATTTTTGTCCTAATTTGTTCTTTACCATGTGGTTGTATGGGGGTGGATACCAAATTATTTTTCTACTTCTGTTTTTGTATGCTTTCCATTTTCCTTTTTTTATAAGTTAGTTTTGGGCTTTTGTAGCCACTATCTTTTAGAGCTTTATTATAGAAATTAATATGTTCATAGAAAATCTTCTCATTTCTTGAATTTGTACTTATTTTTTTTCGATAGATAAAGGTATATGCTTAATTATAGATGGAGGATAATTTGATTTAGGGTGTATATATACAGGATTGGTATTGGGTTTTATTTTAAGGTATGTACACATTTTTCATTAAATCTAATGTTATATCAAGGAAGTTAATTTTTTTAATTTAGTGATTAGCGTAATTTTTAAGTTCAGGCTTTTAAATTCTTCATATAATATCTTTCTGATTTTATCGATTTTAAAGTTAGTAGAATTCATTATAACCATAAGTCCATAGTATCTGTATAAACCAATGTCAGTTATATTAATTTCAAGGTACGCTGTGAGATTGTATAATATAAAAAGACCTATAAGATCAGAAGAATCAGCTGAGTCTAGTGATCCCATTGTGATATCAAAGTGGTTATATGAATTTTTTTTCCATTGCTCACCTTTATGTATCAGTACCGATTTTTTCACATTTTTAATAATGCTCTTTTCTTCTTCAGTAATATCCGTCTACTGGGTAGCAAAGTCCAAACGCATTCATGAACATTTCTTTAGATATTGATTGATAATAATTTTCAATATCAAACTGCATTAGTGTACAGTTTTCTCCTTTATATCAGCAAACTAGTTTGTCGCGTCTTTAATATTAAGCCAAAGTTTCAGGCCTATTTTTCCTTTAATTTGTTGATTTACCCTTTCAAGGATGTTTTTACTAATTTTTCCGATATCAGGTCTTGTTGGGTTTATTATCCTTGTAGTCGGATTAGCTTGAAATCAGGTTTGTGTTCCTTTAAGGTTATATAGCACTCTCTTTCCTTTAGTTGACCTACTCTATCACTAATCTTCAGTTTGTCTGTGGTTTTTGTTACTGCTTGTATTAATATTCTCCAACATGTTTAGGTAATTATTATTTGTCTTTTTATAGTTATTATGTAAATCCTTATTAATTAGATCGTTGTAGTCCCTTGTCGTTATTTTATAGAAGTTTCCTGCTTGGTCGGATTTCGCTAAAATTTTATCCGTTGTGTTAATGTATTTTATTATTTTATCCAGGCGTTTTTGGAAGTAGCATTTCTTTACATGGAAACTTATGTTATTTATTATTTCCAAAAGGTAATTTTCGAAACCAGACAATCTATGAATAAACGCTGCTGCTTTTTTACTGTTAAAACCGTAAACCTCATTATTGTTTTCTTTTTTGTAAGTCATTCCGCTGAAGGAAGAAGTAAGCTCCTCATCTCATCCTTCGTATGAGTTCCTCTGTTTTATACGGAACCCTCATTTTAAATGTTATAAATACTGTTTATTATAAAACAGAGCATTTACTTAAATATTTGTATCTATAAAAAGAATGTATAAAGATAAAAATGTCTTAAAATAATAGTCGGACTTTGTCCATTTCATAATGTGCGACGTCATTTGTTTATGTTTGGATACGCTTTGAGCAGATATGAATGTACGTGAGAGATTCATGGAAAATTGAAGTTTAAAGGCAATAAATTCGACCTTGCTAATCGAACGATCCTCTGTGGCTCAAACGGTTAAGAGCACGTCAGGCTAAATGAAGGTTCCGTATAGTATACAGGTTCGATTCCTGTCGGAGGACGAATATTTTCTATGGAAATTTCTCGGACATTCAGGCCGGTAAATGTTATAAATACTGTTTATGATAAAACAGAGCATTTACGTAAATATTTTCTATGGAAATTTCTCGGACATTCAGGCCGGTAAATGTTATAAATACTGTTTATGATAAAACAGAGCATTTACGTAAATATTTGTATCTATAAAAAGAATATATATATATGCAAAGCAGGTGCACTTTGACGTGGTGTAATGGTTAGCGATCTTGGTTTCCGATTAATTTAAAGGCAATAAGTTTTATAAAAATAATTACGACTATGAAGTCAGTTCGTTCCTGACTGAGTCACTTTATATCTTGTGGTACGCTTAAAATCACTATATGCATGCAAATCGGCATGTATATTAAGTATTGATATCGTATTTTGCATTTTTTTCCGCAGATAGTCATTGATGACGAATACAATTCACGAGGAATATATCCGCCAGGATAGGCTATACCTGTTTCAACCACTCTCTATATGTAGGTATGTTAGCCTATCTATCCACGGGCTCTTTCTTCCGCAGTTATATGCATAAATAAATAAACCATTCAATACGATAATGTCTTTTCGCGCAGGTTAAGTTTTTTTTGGTCTTCATGTAGACTTTGTCAGTGTTTGTCGCTAAGAATAATTTTTACAAAACTGTTCTCCCAAAATGGGAAAGTATTAAAACGAAGTAGGGAATTAGGAAAAAAAATTCCTGCGTATGGCTTGAACTGTCATGTCTGGCTATCAACAAGGTGTTATATATTTCTTTGCCTTCAGTCTATTTCTGATCGGCGACAAGGGTCAACAGGGTGAGATCATCCCGTCTATATGATGAACAAGCAGAATCTTTACTTAAAATGGATATACGTGTACTGAATATTGAGTGAGTTGTCATTTAATATAATAAATAAATTCGCATTATATATATATATATATATATATATATATATATATATATATATATATATATATATATATATATATATATGTGTATATATACCGGATGTAGCAGGAAAAATATCCAAATTGTGTAACTGCATAATTATCCATCCCACAAAATATTTAATAGCTAAAAAAACATTAAACAAAGGGATTTTGTTTTTCCCGGCCTTACAGATAAGACGTTTAGCCATCTTGACGCCATTTGTCGTAAGAATCACTGAAAAACGCCTTTTCAGTTTTTCAGCTAGGAAGTGCAGAGGTTAAAAATGTCTTCACAACTGAGCAGAGGTAAGAGGAAAAAGAGCATTCAAGCCTTCAGTAATGGTACCAAATAAGGTCAATTAGAAAAAGATCCAACTCAACTTATAAGACGTTTGGTACCTGAGAGAGACGTTTCAGCTATGCCAGTCCTTAAAACAGTCGAAAAAGCCTTGAAAATGAATTCGTACGTGAAATCTGTGAGGCACCTTTTTTTTAATCCAGGAGAGAAAGTTAGAATTTTAGAGAGAGCGAAGATCATCTTGAATAAGTTGGAAAATGACCCTGGATTAATATATATATATATATATATATATATATATATATATATATATATATATATGAACTTTATTTTAATGCTTCATGAGCTTCTGATTCTTAGCTATGTTTCATTAATGATGAACATGTCATTTGCGTTTATGATCGATTTCATCACGATACTTAACCTTATAAGTTAATTATACATTCTCGTTGCTCCGTTAGAGTCCAAAAGTGTTATAAAAACGTCGGAGAATTCCAATAACATACCTTTAATAATTTCTTTCGAAGCGTGGTATTGCACTCAATTTGAAAGTTGGGGTTTGGCATGATAAACAAAGATATGAAATATTTTTTTTCAAAATTGTTACTGTTTTGTGAGGAAACGCGTCTAAATTTTGAGTCTAGGTTCAAAATTGTAGCGTTGGAATTTCATTCCGATGATTAGTGAAAACCTTTTAAAATCTATAATTTCCTGAATCATTACAAATTGTATAGAAACAAGAAGCAAGTCACAAGCAAATCATTACCAAATAATTGCCCAACAAATAAGACCTTCATTTAATTTAAAGGAAATTATATCGAACACTTGAACTATATGATGATGTAATTTATTATATAGTTCAGTAGTTTTAGTGCTTTTTTAATAAACAATGCAAATTTAAAACATTTTGTCTTATAATTTATGCCCAGCAGTATTATGGGGTTATATACACTTGTCTACTTTTCGTTTTGATTGATTATGACCGAACAAATGGTATAAGATCTTATTTATTGAGTAGCCATTTTGTAATCTTTTACAAATTTTACACACTTTTTTACTTATCGAATACAGCAAACAATTGGATATTTTGCTTGTGGTAATTAATAATTAGAATTCTGGTCTGAATATATTTTCCATTCAATGTATCTAATACAAAAATATCATATTTATTTGGATTTATTCTTGAAATAGTAAAATTTTGAGGGAAAAATAGCGACATTTTCTCAGATGATTTTAAAACTAAACGTACAAAAATTGGCAAAAGCGATGAATCTAATTTGGTATCAGTACTTATCAGATGAAGCGCCATCTTGCACGTCAAGTACAATGTTGATTTTCTAAAGAAAGGGAAAAATAAGCCTCTCTTAATGGCCAACCGGCCTTGAAATTAGACAACCTGGGTTAAAGAAGTCAGTCTATGCAACTATTTAAGGAAACATAGATTTGCGCGAGAGTGAATGCAACGACTTCGACTGGAATTCAGACTAGTCTTGGCGATTTTCTCGTTCCGAGTCACACACCAATACACCACCTGTATATTCTATCTATCTATCTATCTATCTATCTATCTATCTATCTATTCTTTTATCTCTGTCTTAGAGTAACCATTTCATTTTGTTTATATATGTATATCCGTCACGTGTAGGTTTCTATCTCTCTCTCTCCATATATATATATATGTATATATATATATATATATATATATATATATATATATGCACATGGTATGGAGCACTGTTTTTTAAAAATAAAAAACAAAAGCACTAAAGAACTCCGGATTATTTACCTAACATGTTCTTTCCTATTTTTCTACATACCTGAACACACACACACACACACACACACACACACACACACACACACACACACATATATATATATATATATATATATATATATATATAGGTATGTGTATGATCAAAAATATATACATATACGCACATATACTTATACGTACATATAAATATATTTCTTTCTCAGGTGTTATAAATACAGCGCTCAATGTTATGTAAGAGATCTATAAGTATATATTAGTGTATATACATAATATCCAATGTCAAATCTTACTCAGCGTCTGAAGTTTACAAGGCCGCATAAAACTCCGAGTGGTGCTAGTTTTCCTGCGTTCTATGTTGATGTGTGGCGGTTCGGTATGAGAAATTTCAGAGCCGATTTCGAATTCCAGTCTGGTTCATTCCTTTCCCTTTCGCGCAAATATCCCTTTGGGAAATTATGAATCCATCTTTTCGTCTCTACCAGCCATGGCTTAAATATCAGAGAGCAGGCTCGGATTTCTAGTAATGGTTCCAAAAGTGGTTCTGGTAGTGTTTTCCGGAAAACAAAGCCATACAGTGGAAAAGGAAACAAATCTAACTTGCAGATATTTGTAGGAGAAGCTTATTATATTAAAAATTATATTAAAACACTTAAATAACTCTGAACACGAGAACAGAATTGATGCCTAAATGTATAACTCAAGACAAACATCTGCTCATATACATTGATCCCGATTAAAAGAGACTCCAAAATAGATTTTACGAATATTAATATAATACGCAACAACTACTAATATTTGTAGAACCCATTGTTAATAATATTTCTTATATATCTATACACAAATAATCCAATATTACTGTACTCGATTAATTTATAA
The DNA here is from genome assembly GCA_963932145.1 of Acanthosepion lycidas. Lineage (NCBI taxonomy): Eukaryota > Metazoa > Mollusca > Cephalopoda > Sepiida > Sepiidae > Acanthosepion > Acanthosepion lycidas. The sequence continues at coordinate 55,829,456 of OZ010583.1, forward strand.
AGTGTGTATATATAATTTCACATTTGTAAGCATAAGACTTGGTTTTAAACACATTAGATATATTGGCCCGACCTATTATTATATTTACATCATAAGTACTAGTTTGCTTTAATTGTTATAAATATGATATTTTATGCAAAAAAGCGAGTTATCCCTCTTGATACCTAAGGTGTTTAAGTGATAAATCTGTCGTATTGATAAAAAAGATAGATACATTACTTTCTTCATATATATATATATATATATATATATATATATATATATATATATATACACACACACACACATTATACATATATACACACACACACACATTATACATATATATATATATATATATATATATATATATATATATATATATATATATGAAATAGCATTACCATTTTAAAATTTAATTATAGCCACAAAAAAAATACTTTTTATTGAACCGTGCCGTGAATTTTGACGATCGCTGTATTTAAAACTTAAAGATGACAAAATTCTTTTAAAAAAATTTCTAGTTACTTTTTGTTTACTATCAAATATTTGGGCCCAACGATAGTAGAAGGTTCGAATAATTTTACCGTTTTCATTAGCTAATATATTAAAATTTACCTTCGATTTTGGATATTGCTAACGCTATCAAAGTACTACAGATAACTAATTTATTTTTAATGCGTATATAGGAAATTCCAACAGAATTACAAACCCATATACATGCCATATTAAAATACGCCCAGACTTTATTTTCTACCCAATAACAGCCAATATTACAAAACATGCCAAGAAGATCCTACAATGCAACACAGCGTTTTAAGTGTCTATTGGTTAGAAATTATCATAACCATGTGAAATACTGGCCAATCAGAGAAATCTAAAACATTTTTTTCTCTATCCCACTTTCGGGAAAAAATTTCTTATAAAAACCCACAGATTTCGACTTCAAGGAGATGCAGCCTAACGCTAGAGAAGACGTGGTTTTTTTCTTCCCCCACAGTTCAAGTTAAAAGAAACATGTGACGGCGACTTCAAACGAATCGTCTCCCACAAAAATAGCAGGCATGGTCAGTGAATATTCGCTGACGGTCATGTGAACGAATCATCTCCAGTAACAAACGAATCATCTTCAACAACAACAACAGATACGGTCTGCTAAGCTTCGCTGATGATCAAAGTCGTTTCTCGAACAACAACTTTTACTCTAGATCAACTATTTGAAAGTATTTTCTAAATTACAGTTTTTATTGCGAATCAAAGACTTTAAATCAACCAAAGACTTTAAATCAGCCAAAGACTATTTCTGCTTCTTTTCGAATTCATGTACATGTTTGTAAATACAAAGGATTTAATTAACAGACATACCCATGCTTTCTTTATTTTAATCGTATTATTGATTGGAATTCGGTCGTTCGGACTTTTAGTATATAAAAAACAAAAAAAAAAAAAAAAAAAACTGGACAACTAAATTTCCTCAAGTTCTTATATCTGGTTTTTAAATTTTCTTAAACAGTGAAATGGATAGCAACCGGCTTCTATTTAAGAAAAAAAAATAATAACACAGACAGCAACTCAAACTACGTACTCGTAAAAATAATGCTTATATGTCAGATAAAAAAAATCCATTAAAAATGAGAATTACTCATATAGAGTTGTTTTTTTTATCAGAGACAAGAAGAACATGGAAACTCGAATGATAATATAATTATCTCTTTACAAAATCTATTCAAAACGATTAAATCCAGGAGGTCCAGGCAAGATGGCGGGCCACATGCGCAATATACACGAAGCATAAACAAAGAATTGCGATTTTTCACACGTTATTTTTACTCTTTATTTTTCACCAATAAACTTAACAATAAACATCATCGAAAAAAGCATTGAATACCACTGAGGCTTTTTATTCTTATATTTTACAAGTCACTCATGTGAGCGCCAATTCATGTTGAAGCTGGTAGCGAATCGCTGTCGGCCATCGGAGCAGCAGATAATTCTGTTATTATTTAGTTTATTAGTTACGTGCTGCCCTCTAACGAACTGCTTAAGAATTGGCCATTATGGCTCTTGTCAGTCGTTCATTAAATCCACTGAAGGTCGTTTGTTGGCGGTTGCACAGGAATTGTGGGTAATGGAATGTGATTTGCCCACTGGGGAATCATTTGAAACGGACAATGCAATGCTGAGCATTCATTCAAGGGGAGATAATTCAACTTGCCCTGTGGTTTCTTAATGTAAGTCTATTTACTGGCTCTTATTCTCTAGCAGACAATCACGTACACAGCCGGGCGCACACGCACGCATACACATTATCACATGCATCACCAAAACAGAAACACGGACACACATACACAAATCTATACACACATACTGGTGTATATATATATATATATATATATATATATATATATATATATATATATATGTGTGTGTGTGTGTGTGTGTGTGTGTGTGTGTGTGTGCATACACACACACTTATATATATATAATTCAGACAAACACCAGTAATATGCATATACAGAAAAATGAATTGTTACATTATTTGAATATATATATATATATATATATATATATATATGGCCAATTACAATTGTCAAAATTAAGATGAGTAAAGTTTAGAAATTATAGATTTTTTAAAAATTGCAAGAATCACACACAGAGACACACTAGCATACACACAAATATTTACAGCCGACAAATTTTCTAACACGACGCGTTTCATCTTCCGATGGACTTTATCAAGTCAAATATAAGAATTTTATTTTGAAACAGGTAACGTAAGTTTTTCAAAATTTTTAAGAACACTCATGAATATTCTTCTGGCTAATTGAAAGTCACGTTTTATCTGTGAAGGGTGCTAAGAGACATATTTTACACACGCACACAGACACACATACACTTATATATATATATATATATATATATATATATATATATATATATATATATATATATATATATATATATTTATTTATTAAAGACATTTTTATGTTTAACGTTCTTTTTTTTTATATAGATATAAGTATTTAAGTAAATGCTCTGTTTATAATAAACAGTATTAAATAACATTTACCGGCCTGAATGTCCGAGAAATTTTCATAGAAAATATTCATCCCTTCTATGAAAATTTCTCGGACATTCAGGCCGCTAAATGTTATTTAATACTGTTTATTATAAACAGAGCATTTACTTAAATACTTGTATCTATAAGAAGAACGTTAAACATAAAAAATGTCTTTAATAAATAAATTGTCGGACTTTGTCCATTTAGTAATATATATATATATATATGTATATATATATATATATATATATATATATATATATATATATACAATTTCAAAATAAACATGAAAATTTAGGAAATGTGTAGTTGTACTTATTACTAAAACCGTGTTCATACACGTAAAAAAGACTATTAGATTGGTGCAAAATCATGTCGTTTTCTCATATAGTAACATATGTAAGAAAACGACATTATTTTTGCACCAACCTACTATTTAAAAATGATATGATGATGGCGATGATGAAGATCATCAGTCCCATGAATGACAGTGGTGGTAGGGTAGGTGCACAGCTGAACATATGACCAACTCCCGTCATATGTCTTAGTTGCGTAGGAATTTTTGAATCTCTCTGAGATTCTTCCTTCATTTCACCTCTTTTTCTTTTGAAATGGCTGGTACCTTTTAGGATGGCAATGGAAAGATTATTGACTCTTGTGACGCGGTCATGCTATTTCAACTTCCTTTTCTTGACAGTTGTTATGAGGTATTCCGTGTAGATATAAAATCCACGATCACCCCGCCACCCTAGTAAAGACTCTTAAAAAACATTAGCTGATACATATATTTGCCTTCATAGAACGAATCCGAGTCATGCACAAGATCTTTGCCAACAAGTTCGGGGAATTGGAACAGCACCAAAGAAACTTATTTGGTGCCTAAAGTTTATGGATTTAAGAGCTAAGTTTAATCAATTCACAATTGAATTGACTCGATCTACCGTAGGTTCTATGCTAACAGTTTATTTTCTCGCACTCCTCTCTTGTGTATCTCTCTTCCGGCTCCATGCTTTCCAGCCAACTTTGTCCTTCAAAAATTTAAATGCAATGTCAATAGTTATCTACTGTCATCATGATTACTTTTCTATTGTTCCCGCTCCTTCATAAAGTTTCTGCTTTCAAATTAATTCCCACTCAATAATACCTGTGTCTTAGTGGCTTTACTGACTTGCTGCGGATGAATTTGATTAATATATATATATATATATATATATATATATATATATATATATATATATTAATCAAATTCATCCGCAGCAAGTCAGTAAAGCCATATATATATATATGACATCTACATATGTATTGCTGTATTTCGTATAGAAACAAACAAAACAAAATTCCTTTCTTTTCTGCCGTACGACGATGGCCTGGGGGAAATATATATGACTGATGTCAAATCAGTCGGGTTTCTATCCCGGCTTGAAGCAATCGGACTCTGGCCGCACCCGAGCTGTGATCCAGTGAAACAGTCTGTCTGTGGATGACTATATATATATATATATATATATATATATATATATATATATATATACTAACAGCATGGCCCGGCGTAGCCCGTGCTTGATTCAAAAATCGTACGGCTCATACAGCAATCGCTATCACTTGACTTAAAATATGAACACAAAACGATCAACTTTAAAAAAGGACTCGTAACTGGAAAAACCGAATGAAAAAAGAATGTTAACAACAAATAATTTTTAACATTCAACCCAGTTCTGCGGAATCAGAATCAACGTTGAGTTTAAGCAAGCGGATGAGCCAATTGGAGTAAAGTGCCATGCAGATTTAAATGTTTCCCACTTGTGACGAATGCAGCTATCGATTTTTTTGCATGCTAGCATGTTAGTTAACATTCGTGTCAGTCAGCTGTTGGCTCTCACGCTGGTCAATAGAATCTTCCTACCTATTCGTGGCAGCCAGCTATAGGCTCTCACTCTGGCCATTAGAAAATGGCCGCAAACTACATGAAAACTGCCGTAGAAGCATGAAAATATCGATTATTTCCACTATCGATGGGAGTTGGGAAATGCAACGTCGGTCTTGGCTTTGCCGCTAACTTGGAGCATGTGCATGTAAATTTTGGTCCAAATCCATCGAAAATTGCGTCCGTGCATTCGTTACACACCCACCCACACACACACACACGCACACACACACTGCCTTTTATAGTTAGAGATATTGTTAAATATAACAGACAACGAATATCTATTATGTTTGATCATGAGCCGTTATAAGCTTCCTATAGTTGCTTTAATTTCAGGAGAAAATAACGACAAAAACTGTCTAAAATTTGTAATTTTTTTTTATTATGCTGTTCCTTTATCTATGCTTTAGCCTCACATCTTCAGAGTTGTTATATGGACATTTAAACAAACATATTTACCATCGAAGCATAGATCACGGAACACACACACACGCACACACACATATATATACATATATATATATATAGATACATCTAGGTCTGCTCTACGATTGTATTGAGCTCTTTTGTTAGTTAGTTGTATACTCGTATCGGGGTTTTTTCTTTGGGCTTCAGACCTGCATCTGTGCGATTTGTTCGACAGTAGTTCATGTTGGTAGCTCTTTCTTTTTTTAAAACCATTTTTTCCCTCGAGATTGATTTGATTATTTTCAAATCAAAAATTCGAGGGTTTTTCGAAACGAGTCTAGTTATCTATATTTATATACATATATATATATATATATATATATATATATATATATATATATATATATATATATATATATATATATGTGTATATATATATATATGTGAGTATGGTATGACACATATTCACAAAGGATCAGTGAATGATGTTGCTAACTATCATGGAACGACTAGCGACCCGTGCGTCTTTTTATTCGTTCTTAAGATATTTGGGAATAATTAGCCGAATAAGCCAGCTGCAAACGAATGCAAATTAGAATTAGTATGGAAATATGACAAGAACAGTGCAGTTTCGCTAAAGAGACTGCGACAAGGAAAGGTGATATTTATGCTCAAAATGATATCAGATAGTGTAGTAAAATGCACAAGGATCTATACTTATATTGTATAGATTATTCAAGGCATTTGATAAACTGCGTCACAAGGACCTGTTGGAAATGTTATGTAAGTTTTGTTTATTTGGGACGGTTATTAGGATAATCCAGAACTTATACTGTCGTGAAACAGCCTGCATACGGATAGAAAAGGAATTAAGTAAATACATAAAAATATAGACAATATATAATATAATATACATAAAAAATAAAATATATAAAAAAATAAAATACACATAAAATAATTAAATAATATACATAAAAATATATAATATAATATATATACATAAAAATATAGAAGTGCGTTTAAACTTTAGAGTGAAGTAATCCGGAGAGAATTAGAAGTTCACCCAGGACTCATTATCGGTGGCTACAATCTGAAAAACATAAGGTATACAAATGACTGTTTTGAAAAGCAAACACAAAACAAGAACTAGAGGTACCTCTAGGAAAGTTAGTAAAGGAAAGTGAGAAGAATTCACTAAAATCAATTGTAAGAAAACAAAATGTACGATTGCCAGCAAAAGAAGCAGACGAAACATGCGAATTAACAATTGGAGATACTAAAATCAAGCAAATAAAATTTTAATATTTTTGGAAGATAAAAGGACGGATAATGCGGGACCAAAATCCGAAGGCACATTGAAATAGCGAAAGATGACTTTCAAAAGTTAAGCAAAATATTAAGAAACGGGAAAATTTCGTTACAAACAGAGTACTGAACTGTTATGCTATATCAGTCCTACTGTATGGCAGTGAATTCTGAACAATCTCATCACAGATAAAGAAAAGACCAGACGAAAAGAAATGTGGTTCTGATGAATCTTTGTTGAAATGCACAACAAAGGCATTTTTGTTGACATCTATTATGTTGGTGCAAAAATAATGTCGGTTTTTGACGTTAAAAAATACGCCAAAAACCGACATTATTTTTGCACCAACCTAATAATTTAGAAGTAGCTGTATAAAAAATAAATTAATTAAAATAAAGACATAATATTAGGGAACTGATCACGTCAATAAAGATTCGCATAATTAACCCCCTTAGCTATGCAATAAAAAAGAACTTCTTTTAACTTCGCTGATATATCATTTTTAGTGAAAACATAAACACATTCTCTCCTGTATCTTTTAAATGTTTTTGTTATAATTCAACGTAACGTATTTACCGAGTGCAACAGTAAAATTCTCCAAATCGTGTAACAGCAAAATTGTCCAATTGTTACATTAAAATTTGAACCAATGTATTTTAGAAATGATTAAAGATATCTTACTGGAATTCTCCGAGGTTTTTATAACTCTATTAGATTCTACTTTGAACAATAAGAATGTATTTAGCTAAGTTGAAATAATGATCCCTTTTGCTATTGTGATCTCCTGATCCAGTTTTTCTCTGTACTGTTCCCTCTTTTTAAAACTTATTCACCGTTCTCTTGATGATTCTTGAATGGACATTGAAGATGGAAGTCAGAGTATGAATGTTGGTACTATTACTGAAGGACCAAATGATCTTTTTCGCCTCACCGTTGCTCAGTTGGGAAGACAAACGATTTTAACCTGTTCTTTCTAGCTGAATAATTGAAAGGGTTTTTTAGTCAATCCCACAAATGGTTTCCAGATAGCTAAACGCCTTTTCTGAAAACTTGGAAAAAAGAAACTCAATTAGTTTAGTGTTTTTTTTTTTTTTTTTTAGATATTAAACATTTTGTAGGCTGGACAATTATCCCATGCTGTTAGACGATTTGAACAATTCTGCTGTTACACACAGAATATGCATATTAAACACATGACTGACTAAAAGTATATCTCCGTCTTATATGTGAAGTTGAAGCCTCCGTTGGGTTAATTTTTAGCCCTAATACTCACTACCTTAGGCTATATACACAGGCAGTCCTTTCTGTCTAGCACATCTATATTATATTTTTTACTGATAGTTCGCCCGGTAAAAGAGTCAGTAGCTAGTCGAGGCAGATGGCTACCGAGTGAGATTGTAATGGCCGAGGAAAGGTAGTAGTAAGAGAAGATTATGAGGACGTGTAGAACAGATATCGGTTGTCTTTGGACTTAAAGACATCGAAATATTAACTCGAAGGGTATCGTTGTTATTATTAGTTGTACTATAAAAAGAATTATTGTAACAAAATACAGTCACCAGCTGAACCATCTTACCGAAATAAGCCTCAACACATTCTTTTCATTAACCAGAATAACAGGAGAAAGAGACGTAAACTAAAGGATAGACAAATATTAGTAAAACATTAACTTAGGAAACATAGCATTAAGTCCGCAGAGTAATAAAGCCATCGACAAAATTATTCATACACCCATCAATTTTTAAGTGTTAATCCATTTCTCAGAATCTAATGACCGTATGATACCAGTTTTTTTTTTATATCTTAATAATCAATAAAATATATATATATATATATATATATATATATATATATATAACTGAATTTTAATAGGTTAAATACAACAAATTTGATAAGCGATTTATGCAAAATAGGAAAAGACAACATTCAGTAGAAAATATCGTTTTAAATTGATTGAGTGTAAGTATAAGTAATTTACATAATTATTTTATCGGTGAATCCTTCTCGACTATTTATTCAGTAGAATATTTGTGATAATTCTAGCAAAGAACATCACGTGGTGCCTTGAGTATTATCATTGTTATTCTTTCGTTAAAAACACGATGGGGAAGACAAAGGAGCTTAGCGTTAACTTGAGACAAAGAATTAATAACTTTCACAAGTCGGGAAATAGTTACAGCTCTATTTGAAACCGGTTAGCTATCCCTAGATCTACAGTCGTTATAAAGAAGTTTAAACAGTTTGGAATGACAGAGAATTTGCCTGGATATGAAAGAAATTCCAAGCTGTCATCGAAAACTGCACAAAAATTGTGTCGCGAGGTTAGTACAAATCCAAAAGTTGTTTTGAAAGACATCGCCAAAAGTTTGGAGACAATCTGCGAAGTACTCGCACAATGAACGTTGTTTAAATAGAAATGGGTTGTATGGAAATGAACCACGACGACCCCCGCCTCTTCACAAGCCATGTCACATTGCTGCTCGGTTAAATTTTGTCTAAACGTTCTTGAACAAAGAAAATTATATTTGGGAACAAGCACTATCGAGTGACGAAACAAAAAATTGACGTTTTTGGACATAATGATGTACAGAAGATTTGGCGCAAGAAAAATGAGGCTGAAAATCAAAAATTAAAATTCTGGATAAAAATCTACAACTATCAACGCAAAATCTTCATCTAGGTCGGCGATATACTTTCCAGCAAGATAATGATCCCAAACATACGTTTCAATCAGTGACTACTTGGCTTCAGAAAAAGAAGATTACAGTTCTGAGTCCTGACTTGAACCCTAACTCGTGGGTGCACAGTCCTATGATTAAAAGAGAAACTCGGATGAGTTCCACCACGGAATATGTGATCGAACGACGCTATATCGAGTCTGATTCCTACCTCTTCGTCACCGAGGCCCGTTGGAACAGTTGGTATGACGTTTGCCTGATAACGTACGTGTCCGGGTTTCACTTCTCGGAAGTAGATGCGCACTGCTGATGAGTCCCAAATATAGGCTTTCTGCATTCTGTTGAGGTTTCTTCTAGACTTGATGAATTACTTATATATATATATATATGTAAAGAAATATAGTCTTAAGGTGTGCTATATTTATGGAATAAAGTGCTCAATATCAGAGATAGAGCATGTGAATATAAAAGTGAACATAGAAGTCAATACTTACAGACGACAGTCTGTTTCATGCTATATGCAATCGTCAGGCCATATATACTGTTATTTTTCTCGGCTATTTATATATATACGGATTGGTGGTGCATTGTGGGTATTCTATTATGGCGGTTAACCATATATATATATATATATATATATATATATAAATAATTATTTATTTAAAAATATGATTCCATCGCTACATAAGTGTTCTCATGTTTCAAAACAAGAGCCGAAAACTTCAATATAATTATTTGAATTAAAGTAAGCTATGTTCCATCTTCAAGCGAAATTGTTTTTGGAATAGTTATTTATTCGTACAATAGTACAAAATGTGGCACATGGCCAAAAAGGGGCTTGGGAAAGGACGGTCTTCTTCTGTCTTAATTCTGTCTTAATAGTGTTTTATTTTAGTTATTTTATCATATTCTCTCACATTCAGTAACCCATTGCGTCTTAGTGGCTTCATTGCCTTGCTTTGGTGAAATGATAAAAAAATCGAAGCGAAAACAAAATTTGAATCAATTAAATTGAATCAATTGTAATTCATCATGATTTATTATTACTATGATATATAAATCGAAAGATCATAAGAAGAGTAAGATGGATAGATCCTGAACAGATTAGGATATATGGATACATTATGAATAGATTAAGATGAGTAGATACAAACAGAAGTAACATAGATAGATAGATAAATAGATACATAGATGATTTACGTGTTGAACTTTCCTAGAACTAAGATAAATAGATAGATATGAACCTACCCGCGAGGTATGCTTTAAACAAAATAAAACAGATCATGAACAGACTAAGGTAGATAGATAGATAGACATGAAGAGAATAAATATAGATATATAGACATGAAAAGAAACAAGATAGATATATATGAACAGAGCTAAGATAGATAGATAGATAGATAGATAGATAGATAGATAGATAGATATGAGCAGGACCAAAATAGATAGATGTTTTACTTGTTGAACTTTCATGGGACTAAGATAAATAGATATGAAAACATTCAATATATATATATATATATATATATATATATATATATATATATATATATATATATATATATATATATATATATATACGAACTGAGCTGAGATAGATACATAGATTGATAGATAGAGCTATAAGCTAGAAATGTTCCAATGAATAAAATGATAATCTGTTTAAAATCTTCAGTCAAAATTGAAAAGTTGTCATCCTAAGTTTGCTTATAGGTAATCATCTATGTTACGGTTCGCATGACTTTCCTTTACTGCTATGTTTTATTTCCTCCCATATGTGTCTCTGTATGCTAGCCAATTATAGTAGGTTAATCAGTACAGTTCGATGACATTTACGTCTTTAGTATTATATTGCAATGTCATTGAATTGTTTATAGCATTACTTTCAATTACAAGCATTCTCTTCTTAATCGCTACTCTACGAAGACAACGCCATATTTGGTTGCACACACAGCATTCTGGACTTGTTCATCTTTCTTTGCTTTTTCTCTAACCGCCATAGGCAAAAATAAAATAATAAAAAAAAACAACTCCGGATATCAAATATATAGCTCTTCCGTCGAAAATTAATAAGAATTCGTTTTACTATCGTGTCATCCCGCTGTTAGCAATGCAGCTTAAACAGTTATATTGAATATTTTGATAGTAAAGGACACCTTTGGCGGAAGCCGCCATTACACGAGAACTTATAAAGTGCTGATGACGTCTGTTTTCTTTGATTCTGCTCGTGTCTGATTATATTTCTTGCTTTGTAATCCGGCGTAAACGAATAAAACGTAAACAACAATAAGCTTTCCTTTAATCATTTTATTACGTGAGTGTTGGTCGATATAAATGAATGGCTATTTTTTATAGAGAAGCTGTCAGATAAGCTTATTAGAAAATATATATTGGCAAGTTAACTAGATTTTCCCAGCGTCATCATTTCTTCAATGTTAAAAAAACATCAGAAATGCTTTCTAAGTTTACTCATCTTTTTATCGCTTGTATAATCTGTAAACTCTTTTATACAAGTGTTCCTTAGGTAATATTCAGAAGCTAAGAAAATGGGTGTTGAATATTATGGAATCAATCAGTTCTTTATGTGCCGTGTCGTCTCTGGATCTAGGCTCGCCAAAATTTCCTGTCCAATACAGCTGTTAATAGATTTTGTCTTTTTGTTATTTCTCCAAAAACTTGTTCCGCCATCCAATTACTCAAGCTCACAAAGTATGGTACACGTTGTTTTCTTCTGTAGTGATTTTCCAAGCGTAGCTCAGATGTGGCACAAGGCGTAAAGTATGGGAAACCCAGTGATGTTTTCCTCTGTATCTCTTGCTTTTCAATCTGTTCTGTGTGTATCAGATTTTTCAAGCTCTCTTTTCTCATTATGTGCCCCAAATTTTCAACTGTATGTTCTTGATGTTAAGTATAAGTGTCAATTTTGCTGGCATTGTCTCTAGAGATTCGTCGTTGCTCACATGTTCAATCATTGGTATTCTCAGTATACTTCTGTAGAATTATAATCAGGCACTGTTCTATTTGAAGCAACAGAAATGTTTCTTCGAATAGATCATTGCATAGTTATAATTCTTCATTTCAGAAATTTAAACAGATTTCGAGAGTGAAAACATACAGCCAAAATATCTAGCTAATATATATATATATATATATATATATATATATATGCGTGTGTGTGTGTGTGTGCATTTAGGCAGCAATCCTCCTTTCATGCACATTTCATTGAATACGACAGACAAGGTGCTTTTATTTAGTTTTTTATATAATTTCTCATGCGATCTAATAATTCTTTTTCAAATGGTAAATTATATAAAAACTGTCCGAATGTTCTTTGTATCCGAGCGCTTTCGGCTATACATTTAGCCATTTTCAAGGATTAAATATATTAACTGTTAAATAAGAAATAGTTTGTTGTATGTATGTTTTAAAAAATGTTTTCATTTTTTAAAAAATGATCAAGATAACTTGTCCATGTTCAAAGTTAATATTATTAATTTTTTTTTTATTAATAAGGCTCCCATTATTTTTAGCCTTTTTTTGGATGTAGATGATGCTATTATATTAGTGTTGTCAACAAGTATGTTACGAATAGTGTCCGGTAGGTCTCCATGAATATTTAAATGAGATCTAATTGAGCTATGGTCAGAAAGGTGTTGAGTGAGTCTGCGTGTTAAACATGTTGTAGTGTGGCCTATATAATTATTTACGAATTTTGATTGATCAGGAATACAACTCCTTAATGGTAATTTATTATTTAACAGTTAAGATATTTATACTTGAAAATGGCTAAATGTATAGCCGAAAGCGTTCGGATAAAAAGAACATTCGGACAGTTTTTATATAATTTATCATCCGAAAAGAAAATATAATTATCAGATCATATGAGAAATTGTATAAAAAACTAAATAAAAACACCTTGTCTGTCGTATTCAATGAAATGTGCATATATATATATATATATATATATATATATATATATATATATATAGAGAGAGAGAGAGAGAGAGAGAGAGAGAGAGAGATAGTAAGAGAGAGAGTATGGATAGGAATCCGACAAAATGATAGGATAAAAAACAAGAAAACAGATCTTAAACTAACATGTTTCACTTTATTAAAGTTTAGTCAGAGATCAAGATTGAAATTATATAAAAAAAAGAGACGCAAATTAATGGTATATTGTTTTGGGCTTTTTCTTATTGGTTAGATACGTGTCACGTGTAATGAATAATATTCAAATGTAAGAAAACATTCTAGATGCTAAAGTGTATGAAAGTTAGTGAGACGTTGCAGGATGTTTTGCAAAATTTTGTTTGGTTTGAATTTTCATTGAAGTATATCTCGTACGTATTTTTTTTTTATATATATGTAATAGAATTTTGGGAATTTAGGCAAATCATAATAGTAATTTATTACGTTGAGAAGAATCCTCAACAGAATGCAGAAAGTACTGGACGGCCGTTTCGTCCTATTTTGAGATTCATTAGCAGTGCTCATCTACTATCGAAATTCGAACCCGGACTGTTTTGATACAACGCGTCATACCAACTGTACCAACGTTCCTCAGTGACGAAGAAGAAACTGAATAGACTCGATATAGCGCCGCTACTCACAAATTCCGTGGTGATACTCATTCAAGTATTCATAACGCAACGGATTGTGCCCCAATAGCCACGTCTTTCATTTTATATGTATTGATTTTTATGTATTGGGAAGAGATAACTTAGATTCATGAATAATGGATTTGTAGAAAGATGTTGACATGTATTTTTAAACGTGTGTTAATAGTTGGTCATGTTGCTGAAAATATATTTTCATAATATTTCCTCTTTAAAGGGTTCTGTCCTTTTTTTTGATAAAGCTGGCATTGGTGAAATTGAAGTAATATAATAAATTTTATACATTTTAGCGTCCAGAATATTTGTCACAGTATTTGAATATTATCAGTTATTTCATGACACGTGACAATAAGAAATAACCAAACACAACATACCATTAATTTGCGTCTCTTTGCTGTTCATCATTTTTTATCATTTCTACCTTGACCTCCGACGAAGCTTTAACATGTATGTGTGTGTATGTGTGTGCGCGCGTGCGTGTGCGTATGTGTGTTTTTGACTTTTTGGTTTCAGCTGGAAAAAAGATAATTATATCTGTGGGTTTAAAGTACGACAATAGTTTTGTAGTTTCATTTGTTTCTTTCCTTCTTTCTTTTCTATCCTTCTTTCTTTCTTTCATTCTTCTTTTCTTTATTTCTTTTCTTTCTTACTTTTCAATTAGTATTCTCTATTTTTGGTGGGGTTTGAATCTATTCTTTTGACAGTACTTTCTTTTTTCTTTCATACTTTCTTTTATTTCATTCTTTCTTTCTTTCTTTCTTTTCTTATTATCTTTACTTTTCTTTCTTTCTTTTCAATTAGTATTCTCTATTTTTGGTGAGGTTTGATTCTATTCTTTTGACAGTACTTTTTTCTTTCATACTTTCTTTTATTTCATTCTTTCTTTCCTTCTTTCTTTCTTTCTTTCTTTCTTTTCTTATTATCTCTACTTTTCTTTCTTTCTTTTCAATTAGTATTCTCTATTTTTGGTGAGGTTTGATTCTATTCTTTTGACAGTACTTTTTTCTTTCATACTTTCTTTTATTTCATTCTTTCTTTCTTTCTTTCTTTTCTTATTATCTTTACTTTTCTTTCTTTCTTTTCAATTAGTATTCTCTATTTTTGGTGAGGTTTGATTCTATTCTTTTGACAGTACTTTTTTCTTTCATACTTTCTTTTATTTCATTCTTTCTTTCCTTCTTTCTTTCTTTCTTTCTTTCTTTCTTTTCTTATTATCTTTACTTTTCTTTCTTTCTTTTCAATTAGTATTCTCTATTTTTGGTGAGGTTTGATTCTATTCTTTTGACAGTACTTTTTTCTTTCATACTTTCTTTTATTTCATTCTTTCTTTCCTTCTTTCTTTCTTTCTTTCTTTCTTTCTTTTCTTATTATCTTTACTTTTCTTTCTTTCTTTTCAATTAGTATTCTCTATTTTTGGTGAGGTTTGATTCTATTCTTTTGACAGTACTTTTTTCTTTCATACTTTCTTTTATTTCATTCTTTCTTTCCTTCTTTCTTTCTTTCTTTCTTTCTTTCTTTCTTTCTTTCTTTTCTTATTATCTTTACTTTTCTTTCTTTCTTTTCAATTAGTATTCTCTATTTTTGGTGAGGTTTGATTCTATTCTTTTGACAGTACTTTTTTCTTTCATACTTTCTTTTATTTCATTCTTTCTTTCCTTCTTTCTTTCTTTCTTTCTTTCTTTCTTTTCTTATTATCTCTACTTTTCTTTCTTTCTTTTCAATTAGTATTCTCTATTTTTGGTGAGGTTTGATTCTATTCTTTTGACAGTACTTTTTTCTTTCATACTTTCTTTTATTTCATTCTTTCTTTCCTTCTTTCTTTCTTTCTTTCTTTCTTTCTTTTCTTATTATCTTTACTTTTCTTTCTTTCTTTTCAATTAGTATTCTCTATTTTTGGTGAGGTTTGATTCTATTCTTTTGACAGTACTTTTTTCTTTCATACTTTCTTTTATTTCATTCTTTCTTTCCTTCTTTCTTTCTTTCTTTCTTTCTTTCTTTTCTTATTATCTCTACTTTTCTTTCTTTCTTTTCAATTAGTATTCTCTATTTTTGGTGAGGTTTGATTCTATTCTTTTGACAGTACTTTTTTCTTTCATACTTTCTTTTATTTCATTCTTTCTTTCCTTCTTTCTTTCTTTCTTTCTTTCTTTCTTTCTTTTCTTATTATCTTTACTTTTCTTTCTTTCTTTTCAATTAGTATTCTCTATTTTTGGTGAGGTTTGATTCTATTCTTTTGACAGTACTTTTTTCTTTCATACTTTCTTTTATTTCATTCTTTCTTTCCTTCTTTCTTTCTTTCTTTCTTTCTTTCTTTTCTTATTATCTCTACTTTTCTTTCTTTCTTTTCAATTAGTATTCTCTATTTTTGGTGAGGTTTGATTCTATTCTTTTGACAGTACTTTTTTCTTTCATACTTTCTTTTATTTCATTCTTTCTTTCCTTCTTTCTTTCTTTCTTTCTTTCTTTCTTTCTTTTCTTATTATCTTTACTTTTCTTTCTTTCTTTTCAATTAGTATTCTCTATTTTTGGTGAGGTTTGATTCTATTCTTTTGACAGTACTTTTTTCTTTCATACTTTCTTTTATTTCATTCTTTCTTTCCTTCTTTCTTTCTTTCTTTCTTTCTTTCTTTTCTTATTATCTCTACTTTTCTTTCTTTCTTTTCAATTAGTATTCTCTATTTTTGGTGAGGTTTGATTCTATTCTTTTGACAGTACTTTTTTCTTTCATACTTTCTTTTATTTCATTCTTTCTTTCCTTCTTTCTTTCTTTCTTTCTTTCTTTCTTTTCTTATTATCTTTACTTTTCTTTCTTTCTTTTCAATTAGTATTCTCTATTTTTGGTGAGGTTTGATTCTATTCTTTTGACAGTACTTTTTTCTTTCATACTTTCTTTTATTTCATTCTTTCTTTCCTTCTTTCTTTCTTTCTTTCTTTCTTTCTTTTCTTATTATCTCTACTTTTCTTTCTTTCTTTTCAATTAGTATTCTCTATTTTTGGTGAGGTTTGATTCTATTCTTTTGACAGTACTTTTTTCTTTCATACTTTCTTTTATTTCATTCTTTCTTTCCTTCTTTCTTTCTTTCTTTCTTTCTTTCTTTTCTTATTATCTTTACTTTTCTTTCTTTCTTTTCAATTAGTATTCTCTATTTTTGGTGAGGTTTGATTCTATTCTTTTGACAGTACTTTTTTCTTTCATACTTTCTTTTATTTCATTCTTTCTTTCCTTCTTTCTTTCTTTCTTTCTTTCTTTCTTTTCTTATTATCTCTACTTTTCTTTCTTTCTTTTCAATTAGTATTCTCTATTTTTGGTGAGGTTTGATTCTATTCTTTTGACAGTACTTTTTTCTTTCATACTTTCTTTTATTTCCTTCTTTCTTTCCTTCTTTCTTTCTTTCTTTCTTTCTTTCTTTTCTTATTATCTTTACTTTTCTTTCTTTCTTTTCAATTAGTATTCTCTATTTTTGGTGAGGTTTGATTCTATTCTTTTGACAGTACTTTTTTCTTTCATACTTTCTTTTATTTCATTCTTTCTTTCCTTCTTTCTTTCTTTCTTTCTTTCTTTCTTTCTTTTCTTATTATCTTTACTTTTCCTTCTTTATTTTCAGTTAGTATTCTCTATTTTTGTTGGGGTTTGATTCTATTCTTTTGACGGTACTTTCTCTTTTCTTTCATTCTCTCTTTCGTTCTTTCTTCCCTTCTTTCTTTCTTTCTTTCTTATATTTTCTTTTCTTTCTTTCTTTTCAGTTTGTATTCTCTATTTTTGTTGGGGTTTGATTCTATTCTTTTGAGAGTACTTTCTTTTTTCGTTCATTCTTTCTTTTCTTTCTTTCTTTCTTTCTTTTCTTTTTTCTTTGTTTCTTTCTTCCTTTCTTTCTTTTTTTCTTTCTTTCTTTCTAACTTTTCTTTCTTTTCTTTTCTTTCTTTATTTTCAGTTAGTATTCTCTATTTTTGGTCGGGTTTGCTTCTATTCTTTTGACAGTACTTTCTCTTTTCTTTCATTCTATCTTTTCTTTCATTCTTTCTTTTCTTCTTTCTTTTCTTTCTTTCTATCTTCCTTTATTTCTTTCCTTCTATCTTTTCTTTCTTATCTTTACTTTTCTTTCTTTCTTTTCAGTTTGTATTCTCTATTTTTGGTCGGGTTTGCTTCTATTCTTTTGAGAGTACTTTCTTTTTTCTTTCATTCTTTCTTTTCTTTCATTCTTTCTTTTCTTCTTTCTTTTCTTTTTTCTTTCTTTCTTTGTTTCTTTCCTTCTATCTTTTCTTTCTTATCTTTTCTCCCTTTCTTTCTTTGTTTCTTTCCTTCTATCTTTTCTTTCTTATCTTTTCTTTCTTTGTTTTGACTTAGCATTCTCTATTTTTGGTGGGGTTCGATTCTATTCTTTTGACAGTACTTTCTTTTTTCTTTCTTTCTTTCTTTTTTCATTCTAACTTTCCTTCTTTTTTATTACTTTCTTATCTTTTCTTTTCTTTCTTTCTTTCTTTCTTTTCTTTCTTATCTTTTCTTTTTTTTCTTTCTTTTCAGTTAGTATTCTCTATTTTAATGGGGTTGAATTCTATTCTTTTGACAGTACTTTCTTTTTTGTTTATTACTTTCTTTTTTTCTTTCTTTCTTTCCTTCTTTCTTTCTTTTCTTTCTTATCTTTTCATTTCTTTCTTTCTTTCCAATTTGTATTCTGTATTTTTGGTGGGGTTTGATTCTATTCTTTTGACAGTATTTTCTTTTTTCTTTCATACTTTCTTTTCTTTCTTTCTTTCTTTCTTTCTTTCTTTCCTTCTTTCTTTTCTTTCTTCTTTTCTTTCTTTCTTTCTTTCTTTCCTTCTTTCTTTTCTTTCTTATCTTTTCATTTCTTTCTTTCTTTTCAGTTAGTATTCTCTATTTTTAGTGGGGTTGAATTCTATTCTTTTGACAGTACTTTCTTTTTTCTTTCATTCTTTCTTTTTTTTCTTTCTTTCTTTCCTTCTTTCTTTTCTTTCTTATCTTTTCTTTCGTTCTTTTCAGTTAGTATTCTCTATTTTTGTTGGGTTTGGATTCTATTCTTTTGACAGTACTTTCTTTTTTCTTTTCAGTTTTTCTTTCTTTCTTTTCTTTTCTTTCATTCTTCCTTTTCTTTCTCATCTTTTCTTTTCTTTCTCTCTTTTCAATTAGTATTCTCTATTTTAGGTGGGGTTGGATTCTATTCTTTTGACTATACTTTCTTTTCTTTTCGTTCTTTCTTTCTTTCTTTATTTTCTTTTCTTCCGTTCTTTTTTCTTTTTAATTACTTTTATTTGTTTTGCTCTTTTTTTCTTTTGTTTAACCGCTTTTCTTTATTTATTTTCTTCTTTCTTTTCCTTTCTTTACAATTAATTTTTTATACATTTTCTGTGCCTCTTTTTTTTTAGACAGCACTTTCTTTCTTTCAATCCTTATTTATTCTTTTGCTTTGTTTCTTTTCTTTCTTTCCCTCTTTCTTTCTTTCTTTCTTTCTTTCTTTCTCTTTAATTCATATTTTTTATTTCTTCATTTCTTTCTTTTCTTTTATTCTTTCTTTCTTTTTAATTCATGTTCATTATCTCTTTTCTTTCTGTCCCTCTTTCATTCTTACTTTTTGATTAGTATTCTTTATTTCTTTTGCTTTGTTTGTATCTTTTCCGCTTTCTTTCTTTCTTTCTTTTTAATTTATATTCTTTGTTTTTTGTATTGTTATTTTAATTTATTTGTTTTTTCCTTTTTCTTTGTTTCTTTCTTTTTTTAATTCGCATTTTTTATTTCTTTTGCTTTGTTTCTTTTCTTTCTTTTTCTTTCTTTCTTTTTCTTTCTTTCTTTCTTTCTTTCTTTTAAATTCATATTTCTTTTCCTTTCTTTATTTTGCTTTGTTTCTTTGTTTCTTTCTTTTGCTCCGTTTGATATTTCACTGTGTTACATTACTTCCTATAATCTATCCTACTTCATATCGCTAAATACATTATTCATCTTTTTTATGTTTTTATAACTTTTTAGTTTCTTTTGTTATTTTAAACCCTTTTTTCCGATAATTTCTCTTTTACAAAACATATCTAAATTAATTTTATATGACGAAAAAGTGTCTTCTGTTTCGTGATTCACTTTTCCTTTTTAGCTTTCTACAGACTTTTTTTCATTTCTCCATTCATACCTCTATAGTAATAGGATGACTAAAACTTTGTTTACTTTATTTTTCTTTCTTCCTCTTTATTATTGTCTCTTTTTCTCTCCTTCTTTCTTTCTTTCTTATTACCGTTTTCTTTCTTATTCCTTTTCTCTTTTCTTTCCTTCTTTCTTTTTTACTTTTTTCTCTCTTTCTTGCTTTTCTTTTAACTATGCAATATTCCACTTTCTTTTTCGCCCAAATTTTCTTGTTTACTTGTTCTCATTTTTTATTGTTTTTCTGTCGTTGTTCTTCAAGTCATTTTTCTTTGTACACCAAAATGCTATGGCTTGCCACTTTGAAATGGCCGAAAAGACTTGTAACGGAAAAGTGCCGATTAATTAACCTCTCCCCAAGCTGAGCTGCACGAGGTTAATCGAACACCACAAAGAAAAATGTATACACACTGTACATGTAGTTAAACTGTACGTACGTAGAACTAATTGTTAATCAGTGTATGCAGATATGACAATTGCAGATATGACAATTGCAGATATTTATTAAGGTTAACAGAGTACGACACTGGAGTAAGTTGCAGGAAATATTATTAAAAACACTGTTACGCCATATTTCCACATATAGAAACTAAGTACTAAGAGAAATTTAGACTACGAAATATTTTACTTAGATTCAAACACTAACACGTGGAACTGGCGAGAGATTTAGAACTAGTATAGCGCCTAAATTGAACACATTATGTTTAGTCTATTAGTTTACTAAGGTTAGTCTAATTTTGTAAGATTTAGTAGGGCTAAATGACACACAAAACGTTTTTCTTTAAATGGTGTTCGCCTTGTATAAAGCCCAAGAGCCACTCATGTTAGAGGCTTACAGAGTAAGAGGCGAAGCCAAGATGTCATGTCAGGACCAGTGACATTGCAGATTATAGTTTGGATTTTATCAATGATCTCTAAATATATAGCAGGAGCATCAGACCATATGTGGCAGCAATATTCAAAGCAAGGATGAATGGTATAGACATATAAATATGTAAGATAGATTCTGACGTGAAAAATTGTATAGCAAACATAGTGAACCAACTTTCTTAGCTGCAGACTTAGCAATTAATTTGTAGCGGACCGTGGCGGTGATGAGTATGTAGAACACACGTGAGTTAAAATTTCCTGCTAGCCGGTCCAACTACATGAGAAGGTTGGACTTTAATTAAGTCTTAAAGAAGACCGATAATTATATACAAGACAAATATATGTATTAACAACAAGTACAAGTTACAAGCGCATGGACAGTTACATTGAGTGTGTGTGGTGAATATTATGTGTGTGTGTTGTGGTGAGTGTTCGTACGTTACGTGTATTGTTCTTAGCGTGTCCCCAGAATTTTGGAGACGCTGTGACTGTGAGAGCTCACATCTGCGAGGTGGTATAAGTCTGAGGACCTGGGGAAAAAAGAGATCGAGGCGAAGGGTCAGCCAGTATTTATAACCAGGGGAGAGAGACTCCTGGTGAATGGTTAAGAAGCTGAGGAGGAGCTAACTCCGACAAATTCAATATACTTCATGCCAGCTGAAAACGTCAGTTCGGGTAGGCGCAAGTCACTCACCTGGGAGTTAGCATAAGCCATGCCGATGAATGACAAAAATGGCTCCCTCAGATGATTAAAAGAGGCCAGTTTCATTTTAAAGACGTTAAAATTAACAAGCCGTTCCTTGTTCCATTTAACAACAGATTTTAGATCAAGTTTTAGATCATCTGCTTATCGAAATTAAAATTAAGTCATCAGCATATATGAATATGAAAGGATTATGATAAAAATAATATGTTTGTAATTTATTCAATCAGACATACCTCAAAGAGAATTTGCTGCCTAAATACACAAACGCAAACACACACACACACACACACACACACACACACACACACACACACACACATATATATATATATATATATATATATATATATATATATATATATATATGTACTATGGTTGACTAGTAAATGTTACAGGCACAATCTGTTTAAGGCAAGTGTAGTTTAGTATTAGGTTGGTGCAAAAATAATGACGTAATAATGACGTTTTTTGACGTATTTTTTAACGTCTAAAAACGACATTATTACGTCATTATTTTTGCACCAACCTAATTTTTAGAGAAGCAACTGAAATGTTACGTATCAAGTTAGACATACCCATTTAAGTGCTCGGGTGATCAGATGTCTTTCAATACGTGATTGTCTAGGCAAACTAAGGCTATAGAACACAGCCTTCCCTGCTATTCAACCCATAACCGTGCGGAGAAGAAATGCATGAGCATTTGCGTGTAAGTCAATGTAACGACGGGAATTCGATCTCAGCTCTTCAGCTTCACATTGCGCGCCGATGTTCATTACACCACAACGCACATCCTCAACTTATTCTATGCGACCCAAATTGTGAGAAAAGATCAAGAGCAACGACCTTCATCGCTCAACTCACATGTGATAGGAGTGATAAGCGAATAACTGGTAGAGCTATCGATTATAAAAGGGTTAGAATACAGTGGTCGAATGCCATTCTTTGAGAACGATCAGATCGAGAGATCACCTTAGTTCAGACACAAACCATAGAAAACGAATCAACCAATCAATGTGATGAACGGTGTCTCCGCGAAACGTTGAAGTTGGTCAAAAGTTAAGTCGACTGGACGTTTTTCAATTTATTGATTGTTGTCGCTCTAGTTCATCATTGAGCTCTTTTTTGAAAAAAATCCTGTTCGTCTTGAAATACATGAAATTATTTTTACGTATTTTAATAGGTGTACAGCTAGGGAACCTGGTTCATTTAGTCGTGCCAGATAATTTTTCTCGACAGAATTAATCTTGCAACTTTATAAATCTACCATTTGTCCGTTCGTTGAATATTGCTTGCACGTCTGGTCTAGTGTTCCTGTTGTACATCTCGAGATACTGGACAAAATCCAAAGAAGAGTCTGTAATGTTATCAATTCTGACTTGGAATATTAGATTCACTTACTTCCCCACTGCTGGAAGGTACCTTCTCTTCTTCTTTTCTATAAATATTTTCATGGTAATCGTTCAAATAATCTTTCCACTTTGGTACTATGACTTTACGAATTTAAGCGTACTACTTGACTGGAAGTTCGGTCACATCATTTTACTGTTGAAATAGCTAGATGTAACGGTAAGTTCGATTCTGATAGTTTTTTTCTTTGGCACTACTCGCCTTTGGAATTCCTTTCCGGCTCCATGACAACTACGATCTTTAAAAAATTTAAATGCAACATCTATCGCCAAATTCTGCCTTTCTTTAACCCGTTCTTTTATTGTCCTATCTTTTTGCTAACATTTTCTTGTTATCTTTTAATCTCAGTGCCTCCTTGCATTTTAGTGGTTTTATCGTCTGGCTCGGGGTGAAATAATATTAGGTTGGTGCAAAAATAATGACGTAATAATGTCGTTTTTTGACGTTAAAAATACGTCAAAAAACGACATTATTACGTCATTATTTTTGCACCAATCTAATAATAATAATAATAATAATAATAAAAGAATTTAGTCAAGCTAACGGGATGCTTTGAGATATGGGCTTGCTAACCATTGTGCGATGGTAATCACTTGAATATATTTAGTTTTATGAATATTCTGCGTACACCCTGATCGATTTCCGTGTTTGCGATTAGCCGGGGCATCTAGTATGGAACAGAAGGCGTTATGATATCCACTTTATCATTGTGAATAAACTGAAAGTTATACTTTATACAGAAAAGAAGAGGAATAAATATGTTTATAGCTTCCTTGGAGTTATTAATGTTATCCTTTGTATATTTCCTTTCCTTTGCCAGAAGAAAAAGAAAGAAATAATTTCAATAAATACTAGAAATATTTGCGCTCTTCAATAATAATTGCATCATTTGATGGATAGCGTTTATATGCAAAGAAATGGCTCATCTCTACGAAGAAAAATTAAGTCTCAAGAGATCTCACGAAAAAAAAAAAAAACTAGACATTCTCATTTTCTTGCTATACTATAATCGTCACTTTTCGAGTCTGTCGCAAGAATAAGTTGATGCTGAGTAAGAGAAGAATTTATGCAAGGAAGTACGTGTCGGAATTTTTAGGATGTTGATCGTACAGAGTGACATACCAGTCAGCTTTTGCCACGATGTCCAAAGTCTGTGCTGATTGGCTGAAAAAAAAAAGAAAGAAAGAAAAAAGGGATATGGTTCCTTGATTTCCCGCGAGAAATACAAAATGACAAACGATGTCTTTTTTTTTTTTTTTTTTTTGTCAACCGATAATTTTGAAATAAATTTTGTTTGTTATTTTTTGTGATTTTTATTTTTAATTTTCCCTTTCATTTATACATTTTCTTTCTTCATTTTCCGTCTTCGTATCACTTAACATTCTTCACGGATATTTTTTGGGCGACGAATAAGTGTTCTTCTCATCATTTCAATGTCATTCTCCCCATTTTTTTTTTATCCGATTTCTTGTATCTCAAGTCCTTCATTTAATCGTTTTTTTTTTATTTATTCAGATGCTTTATTTTATTTTACTCGGATTCTCTTCAATATTTTCTCGATATGTTTCATCCTTCTGACACTTTCATCACTTTCTTCTCTCGCTTTTATTTTGTGAATTTTCCCATTTGTATCACGACATTTTATCTTGCTTTTCTTTTTTTTTTTTGTCGTGTTAATGAAGTCATGTTTTACGTGCTTTATATCTCTTGGATGGATGTTCATATTTTCGCTTCGTCGTCTTTTCTCTCCAATTCTCAACTTGCTAAGCGTATCTTTAAACTTGTAATTGGAGCCTTTTACAGAACGACAGCAGCATTCCTAGAACCCCAACCGGCCCACTCCACTTTTTCACATTTTCATATAATCTCATTTTTTTCCCCTTGTTTCTTTCTTCGTCAATTTTTCTGACGTCTTCTCAAGAAGAGAAACAATTAATTTTTCACCCTTTTTTCGTTTTTCTTTCGAAAATACACATATGCGTTAAACATTCACAATTACATGCGCACATACATACATATACTAAAGTAATGGATTTTTATCAGTTCAACATATTTTTCTCACTTTAAACGTTATTTTTATTGGATACTCATATTTGGGTAGACGTTCGGTTTATTTATATGTAGATATGAAAATTTCATGAAATTTGTCACGAGAAGGATTTCGCTTAAAGGTACTGTCCAAACATTGCTCAATCAGCAAAGTTGCACCCTGACCGAGTCGGTTAAGGTACGTCGGTTCTAACAACGTTTTCCGCCTGCCCAGAGGGACGCAGGCTGAAATGCTACCAGAGAGTGTATGTTTTTCTTTAATATTTCTCGAATATTCAGACAGGCAGACGAAAATAAATAAATTTTCTGTTTATTAAATAAGCAGAATGTCTACACCAGTATGAGTATCCAATAAAAATAACATGTTAATTGATAAAAAATAAACACATGTATTACAATTTTGGACTAAGAAGCCCATAGAGTAAGATGGAGTTATTTAGATCTGAACTTTTCGCTGTATAATAATAATATGTCCTTGTGTGTAATATCCCAAGCTAAATCAAATGAAGAAGGTAAAGTTACTTTGGTAAATATAACGGGATGTCAACCTTTCTTGCGTTATTTAATGTCGGACTACAAAAAAAGACACCAAAATTTAATAAAAAGGTAGCAAGAGGTCCTGTTTTCACTAGTCAGAAAAGTAGAGAGTGGCCCGATTTACACAAGAGTCATAAACGTAACAGAGAGCGAATGGAAACTAAAGGCGAAGGAAAGCGCGAAGAGAGGACTAAACATCAATTGTAAGAAAGCAGAATGTATAGTTGTCAGTAATAGACCCCACCCCCCGACAAAAAAATGCGGATTACTAATTGGAGATACCAAAATTAAACAAGTACAAAAATTTAAAAAGTGTTTTAATAGAAGATGGAAAATGCGACATCCAAATCCGAAGGCGAATTGGTATAGCAAAAGACGTCTTTCAAAAGTTAAGCAAAGTATTAAGAAAGAGGAAGAATTCATTGAAAACAAAGAAAAGAGTACTGAAGTGTTATATAACATATGTCTTCCTATATATGGCAGCGAATGCTATACAAACTTCTCACAGATGAAGAAAAGAGTTGAAGCAAGATAAATGTGCTTCTACAGAAAGATGATGAGAATAGCTTGGATTGAACACATGACCAAAATTTTATATAAAATGGGAACAAAAAGGACAATCGTACGCAGCATCAGAAAGCGACAGTTGAAATTACTATAGCACATAAAAAAAGGGAAGATAGCCTGGAGAATTTGAAACTCAAAGGACATATTGAATGCCAGAGCGACAGAGAAAAAGCAGTGCATAACTTACCTAAAAACATGTGTAAATCGTTGGCAGAACAGAGATTAGGAAATATAGCAAAAAGTCAAACTTTATAAGGGCTACAAAGAAGAGGAAGTTGAGGAGAGCAACGAACGCTCATGTCTCGAAGGGTCACTGCACATAGAAGAAGAAGGAGAAAAGACAGAAAAATAGACTTTGCTCAGGTTGTCAAATAAGGAAATACTGTTAAAAAATAAATATTTGTGCAAAGTAAATATTTTCATAATTTGACAGCATATTATTGATAAAACGTCCTACATATATACATATAAGCGATCGTCATTGGGTGCTTATACTTTCGGCCTTGTGCCACATCTAAGCTACGCTTAGAAAAACCATCTTTGGGCACCGCCAGGTGGTGTAATGCTTGACTTGTTAGAATAATTACGACTGGGTAGTGAGTTCGATCGTCACTGGGTGCCCCATAATTTTCGGCCTTGTGCCACATCTAACCTACGCTTGGAAAATCGCTATATACATAAGCGATATTCAAGAAATTTTGACTACGAACAAATGACACTAAAAGTTAGTTACTGCCATCTTTTTTGAAGTTGCCTTCTCTTGGTAATGTGTTATATACTGACTGTATCTATGAACAGTAATGGGTATGTCCCAATCCTCATAAATACGTTAGACACTATTGTAAGTCGGGGTAATACGCTAAGTAGTCCACCGCTAGCAGTGGTTTACCTACTTCACGCCGCTGGCGTGTATTGTATTAGGTTGGTGCAAAAATAATGTCGTTTTCTCACATATGTTACTATGTGAGAAAACGACATTATTTTTGCACCAACCTAATATTTTGCTGATCTTACAAAGATTACAATTTCATTTCCAATCTCCGTTTTGGTTATTCCTCATTCAGTAACCTTTTCTAGGTTATAACAGTATACAAGAAGCAATCTCACAAAAGGTAGCCACAAGTGTCCATACTACTTCCAGTTCGAACGTTCTGAACAAACCCCGCGCATATTTGGGTAGAATTTACCATATATATATATATATATATATATATATATATATATATATATATATATATATATATATAATATATATATATATATATATATATATATATATATATATATATATATATATATATCTGTAACAGAAAACTGGTTGAACGCATTGGAGACAGTGAAGTTCTGACTAAATGTCGGGTATGGAATGTGTGCTAATGAAAATACAGCTCAGGTGAGCAGGGCATCCTTCTCGCCTGAGCGATAGGAGACTCCCAAAAGAGCTTCCCTCTGGCCAGCATCTAACAAGCAGATCAGTTGTAAGGCCGCTCTATCGTTTGAAAGACATAGTTAAAGATAATCTGAAGCGTCAGAACGAAGGAGTTGGCACCTGTCCTGCTTCTCATCTATGCAAAGGTTTGAGCGAGGCCGACTTGAACATCGGGATCAGCTGCGTGCAAATATTAAAGAAAGGTGACAGCATGCTGCTTCTCTCAATGATAACATTACCCGCCAGTGTGGCTGTGTCGCGCACAGTAAAGCCGGCCTTGTTTTCCACTCGCGGATATATGTAGCAACTAATCCTCAACCACACGAGGAAAATAGTTCAACCACATGTTCCATCTGTCTAAAACTTTGCACAACAACTGCAGGTCTCGGGAGATACATGCGCGTCCATAAATTTATTTCATGTCCTTATTTGTCGTGACGAAAGAGTCCACTATATATATATATATATATATATATATATATATATATATATATATATATACGCCGAAATAAACAAACACTAAAATATTTGTTAAAATCGTACACGTTAGAGAAGAGCTCAATTTCAAGTAAAAAAAAATCAAATCTGTCGAGAGATTTAGTATCCGAAAAAGATGAAAACGCGGACAGGGACATTACCGCCGTTTCGAAACAGCGGTAGTCTTCCAGTTAGCGTTAACCTTTTTATATATATATATATATATATATATATATATATATATATATATATATATATATGTAAAAATATTGTAGAAAATAGGAAATAAACTGGTTTGGTAAATAATCCAAAGTTCCTTAGTATTTTTGTAATTATTTTTAAAAAATAGTGCTCGATACAAAAGTAGAGCATAAATATAATTATTTATTTAAAAATATGATTCCAACTCGCTACATAAGAGTTCTCATGTTTCCAAACAAGAGCCGAAAACTTCAAAATAATATTTGAATTAACTTGAGTTAAAGTAGGCTCTGTTCCATCTTCAAGCGAAATTTTTTTGGGAATCCCAAAAAAATTTCGCTTGAGAGCATTCCTGGAACTCCTTTTTGGGGATAGCGTGTAGCTGCATTTTCACATTCTCTTGGATTGTCTCAATGTCTTGAAATCATAGATTCTCTCAAGTGGGGTTTGACTTTTGGAGAGGAAAACGTTGCACGGGGCGAAATCTGGGGAATATGATGGTTGTCGTACATGGGGAATGTTGGGGCTAGGCCAAAAAACTCCTTATGGAACCTCTGTGGTGTGGTGAGATGATCACACTCTACACACGTTCCTTCCCAGCACTGTCATAAATAACAGATGCGAGAGAGAATGTTATAATTAATGTGCATACGCGACAGAGTTCAAGGCCAATCTGTATCAAGCGGCTTCACTCTGCGCACTTTAGCTTCGTTACCATAGTAACATTCCCGATACTTTTGGATCAGACATCGTATAAAGGCTGTAGACTCGTTTCTTTTTATTTTTTTTATTTTATAGAATACGAACAAATAGCGTTTACAACATACGCAATAAAAAAATAATTTGTATAAGAAATAATTTTGGTCTAGCCCCTCTCCCCCTCTCGCATAATAAGTACAAACTATTTAACACCTCCAGATCTACGTTATCAAATATGAACTGGGAATACCATTTGAAAGGCATGACTACCCATCGGAGGTATTGTAGCTGACCCTCTGTCCTTGATGATCGTATCCAGAACCATCTGGCTAGACCTATCTAGATGCTTTGAGTCACATCCATGTCCGATGCAGGAGATACCAGGCCTGTATCCGACAGGCCATATCTTACAGCAGCATATGCCCAAATCAATATAGGTTTTCTCTTCTCATTCGTTAGAAATCGTCTTCCAAGGTCTGACTCTATTTAATGTCTACATTTGATAGAGGAAATATATAGGTCCTCAAAGTCATACACGCCTAGCGAGGAGCCCAATGTCGAAATATTTCAAATAGGACAAGAAAGAAATTAGAGCCCTAGTGTATTAAATCACTTCCTAGACTATGCTCTGCGTATATACAGGAATTATATGAAGACATGGGAACTGTATATTTAAGTATCGTATACCGTATTCCAATAGTGTCTATTATATGAGCAACAACACGGTATTGAAGAAAATGAAAACAAAAAGAAAGCTTATACATAAAATCAGGAAGAGGTAGTTGAAATTTCTAGAGCACGTAATATGGAAGTGGGGCTTGGAAAATCTGATACCCAGAGGAGGGATTGAGAGGGAAAAGGGACAGAGGAAAGCAGCGCGTAACATATTTGATGGGCTTGAGTAAATGCGTGGTAGAACAGGGTTTGGGAGAAATAGCAAAAAAGACAGAGGTTATTAATAGCTACAAGGGACAGGAAGATTTGGAGGGCCCACGTTCGCCTACGCCCTGAAAGGACGCGGCGCATAAAAGAAGAAGAATAAAAAACAGAATTCCTACATTGCCTGCCGCCGCCAATGTACTGACGATGACGCCGGTGCTATGCTAACGATATAGATGTTCATATTTCGGGTACAAATGATATTAAAAAAAAAAAAATCAACATACTCTACCAAATGTTCAAATAAATAAGACTGAAGATAAACCTTTACAAAACAGAAACTATGTTGTAGAACTTGAATGAAAACAATGATAGCGCGTACTCTGATTTCATATAAAGACGATGGGATGCAAAAACGTTCTGGGTATGACCAACTCCTCCAAAGTTATTCAAATGACCAAACCCCCCTTTTTTTTTGTTAAGCTTGGAATCTTTCAGCAACCTTAATATATATATCGGGTGTAACAGCAAAATTGTCCAAATCGTGTGACAGCAAAATTATCCCATTGTTATATTGAACTCTAAACCGTTGTATCTTAGAAATGATTAAAGATATCTTACTGGAATTTTCCAATGTTTTTATAACACTATTGTACTCTACTTTGATCAATAAGAATGTATAATTACTCTCTTTGCTTAACAGAAGAACCGTGATGAAATCGATCATAAAATAAAATGTCATGTTCATCATTAATTAATCAAAGCTAAGGATCGGAAGCTCATGAGGTATTGAAATAAAATTCAAATATATATATTATTCCAGGATCATATTCCATTTTTATTCAAGATTATCTTCATCCTGTCTAACCTTCTAACTTTCTGTCCTGGAGTAACACGGTGCCTCACAGGTTTCATATACGATTTCATTTTCAAGTTTTTTTCACTGCTCTTTAGACTGTTATAACTGAAACTCCTCTCTCACGTGCGAAACGTAATATGAATTGAATTCGATCTTTTCAAATTGATTTCTTTAGCTCTAAGTTAAAATGATGATACGTCTTCCTTTTGTGACCTCCTGGACAAGTTTCCTTCTTTATTTTTTCCCCTTTTTTAAAAGTTATTCACCGTTCTCATGATAGTTTTTGAATGGATTTGAAGACGGAAGTCAGAGTATGAATGTTGGTACCATTACTGAAGGTCTGAATTATCTTTTTTGTCTCACCATTGCTCATTTGGGAAGACACAGTGGGGATGACACAAAACAATTTTAACTTGCTCTCTTTTTAGCGGAATAGCTCAAATTGTTTTTCAGTGATTCTTAGGACAAATGGTGTCAAGATGACTAAACGTCTTATCTGAAAACCTGGAAAAAGAAACTCAGTTTAGTGTTTTATTTGATATTAAGCCGATTAATGAAAGTCGAGAAAAAAGACAAGAAAAAGATAAATATGTTGACAAAAAGATTGGTGATATTTATTATATATTAGCCCTTTAACTAAACTGAATCCCGAAGATTTTAATGTCGAAATTTTCGAACACGCCTGTGTCCTTCTTCAACGAGACGAGGAATAAACAAAGAAGTGGGACTTGCTCGTTTGAGGAATGGTGGTGTTGTTGTTTAGAGGGTTCTTTGTTGAAACTATATTCTCCGAGTAAATTTATTAATCTGGACTATTAAATTTACATATTATAAAGGTACAGGTTGACCATATTTTATTCTATATTATTATGGGGTCCACCCTTTTCTGATATAAATGGACTCGTCCTGCTGTCATAAAATAGCCACAGTCAGTCAGAGATGAGGGTGGAGGAGGTAGAGGAACAGGGTGGAGGAACAGAGTGGAAAGTGCATAGACACTGTGATTGAGTTGACGTTAGAAGTCAGTTACAAGGACGCCAGACTCTAAGTAAGTTTACTTCGAGACTGTATATAGCAATCTTTGATTAATACTAACCGACGTTCCTGGATTTTACTAACAGTATTACCTTTTGTATTTTGTGTAAATACATTTAATTTCTTATCTTAAATACTTGCGTTTGTCATTTATTGAAGACCGATTTTTCACGCGGAATCCACAACACACACACACACACACACATATATATATATATATATATATATATATATATATATATATATATATATATATACTAAGACATGTCTCATTAAATAATTTAGGCAAGTTTTGTCTACTTATTTTTAATAGGATCCTTTTGTAATTACGGACAATTTTCTGAGCATCCTTATTAAAGGAAGAAAGAAAATTATCATGCTGATGCATATTCATTTTATTCCTAGTACTTTCGACATTAGCACAATGTCATCGTCAGGGTCTTGTTTTTCTAAGACAAAAAATTATTGTGTTCCTCCTAAGACAAAATTGTTGTGTTCATCCGAAAATTAAATTTTTACATGTGAAGTAACCCTAAGGTCATGTATTGTACAATTTTTAAGTTTTATCATGCAGACACATGTGCAGGGGTTAAGGAAGGTAACTAAGTTATTGAAATGTCTAAATATTTTCTTAAAACATCTTTTAACTATTAGTTAAAACGTAGAAATTTTAAACTATCTACTGTAAACATTTTTAAAAAATTTGTGCAGTATTCATAATTAATTTTCATAAAGGCTGGTTTCAGTTTTTTTAATATAGATAGCTTCGAGAATTTTTAGTTTATGTTTAATATTTTTTAGGAAATGTATAGATGTATTTTCAACAATTTTCCTAAATTGCAAATGTGGACAGGCATGCTATTGTAAATGTTGAGAGATATTAGATGCATCATTCAAATGAAAACTCAACCTCCGAGACAAAGTAGTAGTGGTATGACCAACACACACACACACACACAAACACACACACACACACACACACACACATATATATGTATGTGTGTGTGTGTGTATAATATATATATATATATATATATAAGTAAAAAATTATCCGCACTTTCGCCATAACATATCTTTAAGTGTGTCACACCTTCTATACATGAATGCGTATAATTCGTACTGTTGTGGTCACGTGATCGAACTTTGAACTAACCCGATTTCAGTGGTCGCAAAGTGTGTCGGGGACTGAAATTCATTGGAGGATTAACACAATACGTCGATAGTGTACTACCGCGTAGAAATGAGCATGAGTGGATCGAGAAGTTTAAAATTGGCCGGACAAGCGTGACGCACGAAGAAGAAGCAGGAAGCCCGTGAACGTCCACCACTGATGGGAAGATTGAGTAATCTCCAGAGAGGGTAATGGTGAACCGGCGAGTTATCATCGATGAGGTAGCACGTTCTCTGCAGATACGGATCACTGCACTTTGTTCCTCCTTGGTGTACACTGCTAGCGGAGCGGCCATGTTCACACTGCAAGGGCAGAAAAATCGGGCGCGATCAAGTTCAGTCTTTGATATAGTACGAACTATAATCGTGAATGAACAAAAAGCAATGTGACAAGTCTAAAGATTTATTATGGGGAAGTCCGGATATTTTAATTTTAATTCTCACTGAGTGACGCTGAATACACAGCCTATACTCTTTCATTCTGGTTTTCTGGCTTGGTCTTGCGGCTCTTTTAGACTGCTGGTTGTCCTGGATTTACCTTGCCACTGGAACTTGGTACAGAGTCATGTTGCTGACGATGATGATCTGCGCAACCTCCTCCTCATCCCAAAAGACCTCACACGTAGGATTCTGTTCCATTCTTCTTTCTCGACTCTGTATATGGATCAGATCTACATTTTTGGGGTCCTGAAGATTGATCAGTTATGAGGCCTTCGTAATTAGCAACAATAGATTCGAGGAACCAGCTGCCAAAATGAAGGCTATGAATAGATTCTGGCGAGACCACTGAACTCATACAACTAGCGGTTTGGGCGTAGCAAGTACTCCGAGAAAAATTTGAAATCTGACCAATTACAGAGGAATTTTGAGGCCATATTTCATGGGTATTAGTGCCTATTCTAAGACAAACCTTAGCTACTTCAAATGGTTCTGTCACTAAAATAGCCTTATTTTAATAGCACTTAAAAAACAAACATTGATTTTGATGGAAAATTTACTCATTAAAAAGAAAAATGCTTCAGGAAACCCTCTGTGATTAGGGCCCCGGAAGGTTAATTTTCGTTAGTTTATCGTAGATCCGTCACTCATCTAGAGAGCATTGGAAAAGTATACGTTAAATACGGATTATAATTATATAGAACGTATATTAGATATTCTTACGCGCCTTAAAATACCGCCCCATATAGAGGTAATGCATATATATATATATATATATATATATATATATATATATATATATATATATATATATATATATATATATTATATATTATATCCAGGTAAGATGAATAGAGTACAATTCCAACGTCCGTAACATTTAATTTAAAAGAGGGCTCAATACAAAGTAGAGCATTTTTTTAATTTTCGGATATTACACCGAAAACATGTCAAAATCGCTACACAAATGCAGCCGTGTTTCGATGAGTATCAGTGCATATCATCAGGCAATTGTAAATTACTCTCATATTTTACAATCGCCTGATTATTAGCATTGATACGCATCGAAACACGACTGCAATTTTGAAGCGATTTTGACATGTTTTCGGCGTAATACCCTAATATATATATATATATATATATATATATATATATATAGATGAAGGACATAATTGAAAGTGACAGTCACGTCTTTTTTCTGCTAGCTAGTCCTGGAATCCAAGTGAAATATTCTGAAAACTGATTTTTTATTGGACGCGCCTTCTTAAATTTCTTAAATATTGATTATATACAATATTGTCAGCGTTTAATAATCAGTGCATTCGTGTGCATGTAAAATCAGCAATAGCCTTGCGCTATCAACGTCTTTATAAGTATACATGTGTATGTGTGTATTTACACATGCTAAAACACACTCGTGAGCTTGTCTTTATAATTTTTTTATGCCTTTCTGACTTTATTTCCTTTTTAATTACAAAGATGAGAAGCGTTTCCTCTTGTCACCGTCACTGTCATTGTCATCACTGCCATGTTCTGATCGCCATGTTCAGATGGACAACAAAACACGTAGAAAATGACAAAACCGAAAAAGAAAAATATCGAGGGTAAAAAAAAATATATATATATAAAAAAATTGCTTTTGTTGAAGATGTTCTGACAGAATGAGTCTCGTTGGGACTTTGAAAATTGGAAGATGTGGTTGAGTCATCAGTTCTTTTACTGAGGAGATACATAATCAAGAAGAATCCGGGCAAACATAGAACAGAAGAATAGTAAGAAGGAGAAGGTAGGGGAGGAAGAGGAAGAGGTAAAGAAGAAGAAGAAGCAGGAGGAGAAGGAGGGGGAGGATGAGGAGGGTGAGGTTAGAAGAAGAAGGAGTAAGTAAAAAAGATGGAGGAGGGAAGAAAATGGATGAGACAGAGATAAACAAGAACAAGAACAAGAAGGGGAGAATGAGTAGGAGGAGGTGAAGAAGAAGAAGGTGGAGGGGGATGAGGAGGTGAAGAAAAAGAAGAAGGTGGATAAGGAGGTGGGAAGACGGTGGAAGAGAGGTGAAAAAGGAGGAGGATGAGAAGAAGAAGGAGGAGATGGAAAAGAACAAGACGAGCAAGAACAACAAGAACAAGAAGGAGTAGGAGTAGGAGGAGGTGAAGAAGAAGAAGAAGAAAAAAGAAAACGAAGGAGGGTGGGATTAGAAGAAAAAGGAGTAAGTAAAAAAGAAGGAGGAGGGAGAAAATGGAGGAGATAGAGATGAACAAGAACAAGAACAAGAAAAGGAATTAGAAGGAGTAGGGTAGTAGGAGGAAAGAAGAAGAGGTAGGAGTGGATGAGGAGGGGAGAAAAGAAGAAGGTGGATAAGAAGGTGATAAGAAGAGAAAAGAATAAGAAGGAGGAGGAGTAGGAGGAGGTGAAGAAGAAGAAGAAGAAAAAGAAGAAGAAGAAGAAGAACACTTTCACTACCGCAAACATTTTACAACCTCCTCCTACATACATGTAGAAGCAGGCGCATTAACATACACTTGTACACACTGTGCAAACACACATCCATGCGAATATTTTAAGTGAACAACGTATAAAAAGAAAAAAAGTCTACTTTCATGTTTTTCGAAGCCAGCAAAAATAAATTAAACCAGATAACGAAATGTACAAAGCCTTTTGATTAGCGCCTGCTCACATACCCGGAACATACATCGAGGGAATCTGAAAAGAATGATCAATCTTTTCTTCTCTCAAGTTACCCAGCATTTCCCAAGTCTCGCCGGATGTTTTGATTCATCATTTGTACACACTCTTACTTTCTTTTTTTCTTTCTTTCTACTAACTGTAGTGAAATACTGGAATGTTTTGGCCTCAGTTTCCTATCGGGCCATTCAAGAAAGCCAGGTGTAAAGTTGACCAGAGACTACCCCAACCGCGGGTAGAGATGCTCGATTCATCCGTTGTCAGTGTCGACCCTAGAGGTGAACACATGTGACCCGATATGTGTGCGCGCGTTAGAAAAAAGTTATTTTTAGTATTTGAGGAGACGCTTTACTAAAAAAATCCTGTTTGAAGTAATAAAAATACGTCGGATAAAAAAAAAAAAAATCCATTAATTCTGTAGATTAATAGATAAAGAAAGGCTCGGGAAAAGGGGGCAAGCTGTCACTCTCAGATGACACCGTAGAATGTAGCGTCGACGTGTTGGGGCCATATGTTTCAAACCGCTCGGTAGTAACTGACAATATATGATTTCATTGGCTTCTCTCACTTTATTTCATTTTTTCTATAGCATTTCCTATTCATATATATATATATATATATATATATATATATATATATATATATATATGTATATATGTACAGAGAAATCTCTCATCAATGGACTAATAGGGGGATGTATGGTTCGTTAAAGCCGATTTTCTGTAGGTGGGAAGGGATTATTTTTTAGTTCTAAAACCACTATAGTAACTACCAGCAGTTATGATCATAATGTAAATACTATAAACATGTACATATCGCATAAATAAATATGTACTTTTTCATACACGCGTTAATGTATCGTACTTTATATACTGTACACCGATCTTTGTTTACAATTGAAAGGCCCGCCACTGCCACCAAGCGCTCACTTTGAGAATTAATACGACTCGTTCCGCTAAGCCCACAAATTTTGAAATACATCGCTGACGATTTGGATGTTTTTTTTCCTGCAGATATATATATATATATATATATATATATATATATATATATATATATATATATATACATATATATATATATATATGTGTGTGTGTGTGTGTGTGTGTGTTAAAATATAGTTTTAATGTATGCTATATTTATGGGTAAAAGTGCTCAATATATGCTTATATAGAGTGTAAGTAAATATAAAAGTAGAGGCGACAATCTGTTTCATGCTAAACGCAATTGTCATGCGATGTGCGTTGTGTTTTAGCTCGACTGTTTATATATACATATCATTGATGCATTGTGGGTAGTCTATTGTATTATTCTAACGGTTGTTTTGGTGGGCGTTAACGGTTTTAGATCATTCTGCGGGCTATTGTGTGGGAATAAACACCGGATTTGAATGCAGCTTTTTGTCTATTTATACTGTTGTTAGTTAATTTTTTTTATTTATTATTGATTATTTTATTGTTGATTGTTACTAATGCGCTTTCTTGTGTTTATGTATGCGTGCGCGGTTTGTTAATTTGTTTATTATTTACTTAGATTATTTACTTAATTATTTGTTTAGATTAGTTAATATCAATTTTGTTAATTTATTTTATTTATTTATTTTCCTTTATTCTTGTTCATGTTCAGTATTCGATTTTTAAGTAGCGTAGTAAAAAAATATTTTCGTGTTTGCATTTTGAGATGAGTTCTGATCGTTTATTTAGTAGTTTTTATTGGCCTGAAAAGGTTTTTTTTTTCCTCCAGGCAAAGTTAACAGTTTTTTGGACTGATTGTTGTAGGCTGCTGTTCTTTTCCTACTTTCCATGATATTTTTGGTGTGATTTGGTTTTTGCTCTTAATCTCCAGGTATATTTAGGGAGCATTGTGCTGTTTGCGTATTTACTATTTGTAAACGATGTTTTGTATGCGTAGTTTTTTTTGTTTCCAAGGTCCTTGAGTTCCTCCTATGTATATTTTTCTTCGTTATCTGTTGATGTTATAGTGGCTTTGTATATTACATAGTTCTGCAAACAACTGTCGTTTAAAAGACACACGTTCATTATTTTGCAGTTACACGTGAGTTAAATATGTTCAGAACGTTTTTGAGTGTTTTCCTGATTAAGTGTCGCTGTTTATGGGGATATATGGGAAAGATAAAGGTTGGCCCTAGACTTGCTTGAACAGGTTAAGATTGTAGTGTTTGAGGAAACATCACACACACCCAAACACACATACACACACACATATATATATAGTTTAAAAAATAAAATATAGATTTTTTACGAGCCACCATACTTACAAACTGAAGCAATTCTGTCTTGAGCTCTTAATATGAATTTATGCCTGTGTCCATCACGCCCGACTGAAGCTAGTCGGTGATGTTATAAAATAGATTTTAGAGCTTTATTTTTTAATTACATTTATCATTTTTTAATGTAGTTAAATGGAGGAATGATTAAAGTAACTATTTCCCATTAAATTCTCTTGATATTACGATTATTTTTATTTTTATTTTTAATAGATTTTTATTTTTTTTCTGTTTACAATATTGAGTTTCTCTTAATCAGCGGCCATTGCGATTTTTGGTCAATTCAAGGGAAGATAATTCCGTAGCTTTTTAATTCAAGCTTTATTTATTAAAAGTGTTATTTTTTTTCGCATGACACAAATTTCAGCTCTTATGTTTGTCGTGAAAGTAGTTGGTTTGTTGATTTTATTTAGCGTCATATCAATCTCTATGGGTTATTTAATGCGGAAATCTTAATATTTTGTACATAATTTTATATTTTCAGGGTAAAAGGCATTTTGCTTTTTAAAATATATAGTTTGTAGACCATAAAATATATTGCTGGTAATTTCACTAGAAAAATATACTGATGGTAATTTTTATAAAAAATGTATTACTGGTAGTTTTACTATAAAATGGTATTGTTGATCATTTTGCTATAGAAAATGTACTGTTGATTTTTGTTTGGGGGAACGTGTGAGCAACGATGAGGTTTTAGAGAGGTTGCAAACAAGGAGTAGGCTTATACTTAATACCAGGAAGAGGCAGCTGAAGGTTCTGGGACACATAATGAGGAAGGAGGGCCTGGAGAATCTGATACCCACGGGTCAAATAGAGGGAAAGAGACACAAAGGAAAACAACGCATGTCATATCTGGTGGGCTTAAGCAAGTAGATGACAGAATGTGGTCTGTTGGGGAGGAAGCAGAGGGGAGGAACTTGTTGAGAGCTGCAATGGATAGAGCGAGGTGGAGAGCTATGATCGCCTACTAAGTTCTTGGGTAGGTAAATTTTGGTCGTTTATATTTGTCTATAAATATTTACTTGTTTTAGGAATAGGTAAATATCTGTTGTTTTTGCATTCACTTGGTTCAGGAAGAGGTAAATACTGATCGTTTATGTTTGAGTCTGTAATCATTTATTTGGTCCAGAGATAGGTAAAACTTTTATTACGGTCTATACGTATTTACCTGCTTCGGCGGCTTGGTCATTAATACTGAATCTATAAACATTTACATGATTCTAGAATAGGTAAATATTGGTTTATAATAATTGCTTGGTCATTAATACTGAATCTATAAACATTTACATGATTCTAGAATAGGTAAATATTGGTTTATAATAATTTACTTCGTTGGTAGTGAAGTTTATTGGAGCTTAGCTTTCAGCAAGGGATATAATTAACATATCCTAGTTCTGCCTATAGATAAGCCTTCTTGATGTTATTTACTTGAACACCCAAGTAATGTAGGATATGACACAAGATTTTTTTTTATGTGGACTGCCCATACACGTACATATGATTGAAAGACAAAAGTTGTCAGGTGATATCGATATTACAATCAATCCTTAGTGTAATCAGTAAGATGCACCTAAGCCCGAGAAGAGTTTGACTTCCACACCAAAGCATACAATGACGTGCAATGTGGCGTAATGGTTAGCAAGCTTGTCTTGCTAGATCAGTTATAACGGAAAAGTGATTTCGATCCTCACTAGATGCCCCATACTTTCGGCCTTGTGCCACATCTAAGCTATGCTTTGAAAATAACTATTCAAACTTAAGATAAACTAAATTTTTATTTCGCTCTTTGATTAGATTCCCTACCGATATGGATGCCCTCCTGACCACTACTCTTCACGCTATAGCATGCATATAAATGTGAACCAAAGAAAAAAAAAAGTCCAGTTTCTGCGGCCACTGTCGCGCTGACGAGAGTCCATCTATCTTCGTGCAATTCTGCTGCTCGCAGACTTGGAATCCCCAGGAGCAGGCGTCTTCATCTTAAATGAGGAGAAAACAGACACTACACTTTGTTATTACTATCGATCTCCACCCTTTAGGCAGGCAGGGCAACCTTTTCCGAGCAGTGGGCCGCATCAGATATGGCTCACCATACGACGGGCCCGACTACTAAAAAGATTCAAGGTAATTTTTCGTCGAAATTGTCTCAACCATTTTCATCACAGAAGACCATAGGCGTAAGCGTAAAATGGTGAAAGGTTTGTTGTTTTTGGAGAAAAGATTTCTCAATAATTAAAAAAATGAAGTCCCGGTGTAATTTTATCACAGACGATATTGGTTAACATACAATTTTGAATGTGATTTGTTTCTTATTTATTCATTTGAAAATACAAAAGAATAGTTTTTAAATTAAAAAAAACAAAACAATATTTCTTCTCTAGAGAAAAAACGTGTTTATTCTCTAAAAATCTAAATATTCTTCACCCGACAAAAAATTATAAACGTCCTGTTTCTAAAGCAAATAATATTTACACGCTTGGTCATAGTAAAAATCAGCAATCGTTTAAAATGATGAAAATGCTATTTTCAAGGGAAAGTTACAATATTCAAGAAACGTTGTGCTTAATAATTGTTTACATATGTGGTTAAGTATAAGAAAATGTGAGTGAACAAGTGAGGACGAAACAAAATAAACAATATTTTAATAAACCGTATTTTCCCAATCGAATTCGGCGGGCCATTCAGAAAGCGAAACGGACCACATGTGACCCACAGGCTCCACTTGGCTCATGACTGCCGTAGGACATAAAAAATTGTAAACATCTGCATAATTCGCCTCAATACATAATTGAAAATCATCAAACTAAAAAAAGGTGGTGAAGCAATCAGACGAAAAGAATTTTCCCTAAAATTTTGAAGGGAGGCTGCTTTGATCTGCAAGAATTGAAATGCAGTTTCAATCGTTATTATCTATCTTCTTAATACCTTTTCTTCGATTGCTTTCGCTCGCCCTTTAATAATGTTTCTCTTTTTTCTTATTCTTTCACACTCAGCAACCCCCTGGTGTCTCTTAGCGGCTTTACTGTTTTACATTGGGAGGAAGTTATTATATATATATATACATATATATATATTCGCATGTGTTCTGCGTGTCTCGTAGGCCATATTAAATCAAATGCATGCGAAACATGCTTAACCAATCCAAAAGTAACAACACACAAATAAAATAAAATCAGGTTTTTCTCCTTTTCTTTCTCATAAACATTTCATTGAAGATATAATAAAAGTGAAGCATTTTATATTTATGAACATCTACTATTTGTTCCCTATCCAATCATATATATATATATATATATATATATATATATATATATATATATATATATATATATATATAAATCGACGTAATATTATAAACACCCAAAAAGCAATGATAGTTTTATGGTGACAGTGTTTACCCAAAGTAAACAACCTATTTAAACACAAAAATTTCCGGTTCTACAATGCTTTAGAAATAATGCTTATATCAGATTTTTTCACAGTTAACAACTTTCGATTGGGAGAAAATCGACCATAAAATTAGGTTTTAAACCTAATATATATATATATATATATATATATATATATATATATATATATATATATATATATATATATATATATATATATATATATATATCTACATCAACTTAAGAACATTCCACCAATATTTAACTATATATTTAACTACATACTATATGTATGTATATACGTATGCATATATATATATATATATATATATATATATATATATATATGTGTGTGTGTGTGTGTGTGTTAAAGATTGCATTGTGTATAAAACTCCGACTCGTGCTACTGGTGAGAGATAATATGTATATTTATTAATATATACTTAATAAAATATACTCTGGTTTATTACACTGAGCACTGTTTTATTAAAACCAGCGCTACATGTCATATATATATATATATATATATATATATATATATATATATATATATATATATATATATATTTACAACCAGTATTTACCTATCCTTGATACAAATAAATGTTTACCTATTGCTGAACTAAATAAATGCATATAAATTCAAATATGAACAGCTAATAACTACTTATTCCCCAACTATGTAACTACTTATTATATCTATCTATCTATCTATCTATCTATCTATCTATCTATCTATCTATCTATCTATCTATCTATCTATCTATCAGTTAAGCAAACTAAAGGCAAAAATGAATCCTATAAAAGAAATGACTGGTATCTTTTGCATACTGGTGTCTGCCAGTAAAGATATGTCAGAATAGTGGAGAAACCGAATTCAGAGAGAATGCAGAAAATGCTGATTTAAAGAGCAGGAAGATATGAAAATGAAAAAAAAATGAGTTAATTCTAATGTAAATGCAATAGTGTCGACATCAAAAAGACTAGACGCAGATGAAACGTGCCAGAATGCGAAATTGGAAAAGAAAAAAAAATGATTTCACGTCTCAGCTGTAGAAATCAAGAAGAAAAAAGTGAGAAATATCTTGAGAAAAGATGATGAGCATCGATAAAAAATAATACATTCAAATGTCTGATCAGAAATGAAGTAGGGATGATGTATCATTCTTTATATAATGCTCATTTTGCTATCAAGGCATTTAAAAACATATATATATTTATATATATATATATATATATATATGGCATGCTGTCACGATTTCGTTCTATCTATCTTTCCTTCTTTCTTTCTTTCCTCCTTTCTTTCTCTTTTTCTTTCCTTCTTCCTTTCTTTCCTCCTTTCTTTCTTTCTTCCTTCCTTTCTTTCTTTCTTTCTTTCTTTCCTACTTTCTTTCTTCCTTTCTTTCTTTCTTTCTTTCTTTGTTTCGTCATTTATCTGTATCGTTTATCTTATTTCAACTCGTGTCCTAATTCTGTTCGTTTCTTTATTTGCTTCTATTTTCTTTATTTCTTTCCCTTGATTACGGCTTTCGCACCAAACGTATGTTTTTCAGGCTTCCGTTTCTCTGTTTCGCAATTTATACCTATCGACCCCACGTAGACACACACATTCACATTTATATATCAGTACGAATATCCGCATCTACGAAAGTGTGCACACTGACGCATATCTAAACAAACACACATAAACACACATGCAAATGTTATATGTCAACGCACATAAATAATATATGAGTGAGCCAATATGAGTTATCCAACATCGCGTACACGTAAAGATATATTTTCAAATAAATGCTTGGATAGATACATATACACGCCTACATAGATATGTACACACACACGCACACATACACACATATCTATCTATCTCTGTTCATTTATCTATCTATCTATCTATCTATCTATCTATCTATCTATCTATCTATCTATCTATCTATCTATCTATCTATTTCTGTTCATTTATTTTTCTATCTATCTATCTATCTATCTATCTATTTCTGTTCATTTATTTTTCTATCTATCTATCTATCTATCTATCTATCTATCTATCTATAGATAGTATCTATGTTCATTTATCTTTCTATTTATTTATATATCTATTTGTGTTCTTCTGTCTATCTATCTGTCTATCACTTTCTGTTTTTCATTTATCTCTTTTTGTTCTTCAT
Source organism: Acanthosepion lycidas (assembly GCA_963932145.1). Lineage (NCBI taxonomy): Eukaryota > Metazoa > Mollusca > Cephalopoda > Sepiida > Sepiidae > Acanthosepion > Acanthosepion lycidas. Next base: position 55,873,419 of record OZ010583.1, read on the forward strand.
CTGTCTATCTATCTATCTATCTCGCAAAATTTATCGATAATAAAAAGGCATATAAGCACTGAAAGACGTATATAAAGATTCATATAAGCGCAAGGATACAGATATAGATATATCTTGATTGAGTATTTGCGAGATGTAATTTGATGTTGTAATGTTATTTTATGAGTGTAAAAAGTTACCTTGGATTAATTCAAAAAAGTAAATAAATTCCATGAAATATGCAGCAAGGGACGTAAATAAAAAGAAGAAAAAAACACGTTTTCTTAAGTTCGTTTATTTATTTATTTTACGAGGTTTTCATAATATGAAGTAATTTGAGGGGGAATGAAAAGATGAATAAATAAATAAGACGAATTCCTATCATACTTCCTGTTTTAAACGACCTCATGGACACATCCCCACTACTTTTTCTTGGTTACAGATCGTTTTGATGAACGAAACGCTTTTCATTATATGCTGTTTTTTTTAAAAGTATATTTTACATTACGGGCTTAGTTTTAATTTTTCTTTTTTTCTTTCTTTATTGAAGATTGGCCATGGAAATTTTATAATTTTATTTTTTATTTCTTTTTTGGCGGGCGTCTACCTTTTAAATCAGTCTTTCTTTCTCTTTCTTTCTCTTTCTTTCTTTTTTTCTTTCTTTCTTTCTTTCTTTCTTTCTTTCTTTCTTTCTTTCTTTCTCTGTCACTTTCTCTCTCTCTTTCTCGGTTACTTTTCCCCTCTCTCTTTCTTCCTATTTACTTTTTTCTCTCTTTCTCTTTCTCTCCTCCTCTCTTTCTTCCTCTTTATCTCTTTCACTCTCCCTCTCGGCCTGTAAGCAAATAGTACAAATTTTAACCTGAATTCTGTTATTGGTCTTAATTCCTCAAACAGATGAAAAATAAAAGAAAATAGCCGATCGCTTCCAGTTTTATTTTAAATATAAGAAACAGTCATACCAAAGAGACATTTATACAAATCAAATTTTAATAAAATTTTGAAGACTTTGTTCAAGTTTATTGAAAAAAAAACAAACAGATTATACAGAGAATCAAATATTTGTTACGTAAAATTAAGTCATTTCAGTAGAAGTAAACTTTTGAAAGTATTAATTTTGCGAAAATTTCGTGAAAAGTATTAATTTTATGAAAAGAATTATCAGGTCATCCCATAAGTTCTATCCGAATTTTGAATAAAGAAAACATTGACAAAATGTTATTATACATTTAATTACAGATTCAATCAACAATGTATTTTCCCTGATTATCTATGACTTCCTTCCATCTATTAACAAGCCTACTAATTCCATTACTGTAAAATTCTTTTGGCTTTGATTCGAAGAACTCACAAATGTCAGTTTTAACCTCTTCCTGTGTTACAAAAGTTGTTTCTTCCAAATGATTCTGTAAGCTACAAAACAAATGGTAGTCTGAAGGAACAAGATCGGGAGAATAAGGTGGACGAGGAATTTTCTCCAAACCAAGTTCTTCAATCTTTTGTGACGTGATCCTTGCTGTCTGGGGTCGCGCATTGTACTGATGAAACATCACCTCTTTTCGATTCACTAGAGCAGGTCTTTTTTTTCCTCAAAGCTTGGTTCAAACGCTCTAACTGCTGACAGTGTATTTAAGCATTAATTGTTGCATTAGGTGGTAAGAATTCAAAGTGGATTATTCTTTGGCGATCCCACCAGACTGAAAGAACCTTTTGCCCATGAAGTTCCCTTTTCGGCTGTGGCTGGGGTCCTTCCCCTTTATCAAGCCACAATCTACAATGCTTAACATTTCGATAAAAGATCCATTTTTCGTCGCCAGTCACAAGTCTATCCAAAAAAGGTGAAACAAGTTGGCGAGAATGGAGAGAAGAGCAGATGTCTTCTCGGGATTTGCTTTGCTCGGAAATTTTCATTCAACTCGACGCTCGACTCTTCCGGTGTACCCATACCCGACTTCCTTCTTAGAACTGAGACCATATTGAGTGGGTTAAACATAACACCATCTTTGGTACTGGGCGTTATCTCCAATTTAGACCCCAGCGAGGCTAGTGGTGGAGACGGGATACCAGCCATTGTCTTGAAGAAATGCGTGCCTGAACTGGCGCCCGCCCTTTCTAAACTATACAACTACTGCCTCAAGGAATCTTGTTTTCCTGATTGCTGGAAGTCCTCTTCGATCGTTCCTGTCTTCAAGAACTCCGGCGACCCCTCTGACCCTTCTAACTACCGTCCTATCAGTCTCCTTCCCCTCTTCGGCAAAGTCTTCGAAGCCCTAATCAATACCGGGGTGGTTAACCACCTCACATCCCATAATCTGCTCTCAGACAAGCAATGTGGTTTCCGCTTTGCCCGATTTACAGCCGATGTGCTTACGGCCATCACTGAAACAGTCTACCAAGCTCTTCAAAATAAAGGAGAAGCCCGAGCCGTGGCACTAGACATCTCCAAAGCATTTGATAGGGTTTGGCATGGCGGCCTTCTTCGCAAGGTCCAGGGTTATGGCATTACGGGTCGATTATATAACCTAATACGATCATTCCTGTCAAACCGTAAATTGAAGGTCGTTCTCAATGGATTCTCCTCCAGTTCCTATCCCACGAACGCAGGTGTCCCTCAAGGCTCAATCCTAGGCCCCACTCTATTCCTTATCTACATAAATGACCTTCCTGACGCAATAACTTCCCAAGTTGGCATCTACGCGGATGACACCACAATTTATTCCTGCCTCAAACAAATCTAGTCTCGCTGACAAAACTCGCCTGGCCGTGCCTCTCGAAAAGGACCTCCAATCGATTGTGAACTGGGGCATGAATTGGCTGGTCAACTTCAACGCTTCTAAGAAAAAACTGCTCTCTATTAATCACCATAGAGATCCTTCCCTTCCCTCCATTAGAATGTCTGACGCTCAACTTCTCGAGAGCAACTCTCTGTGGCTTCTCGGTCTCACGTTGACTGCTGACCTGAGATGGAATAAATACATTGAGTCAATTGCCTCGTCCACTGCAAGGAAAGTTGGCTCCCTGAGCCGCGCCAGGAAGTTTTTCTCCCCGGAGTCGATCCTCCAGATCTACAAATCAACAATTCGCCCTTGCATGGAGTATTGCTGCCATATATGGTCTGGTGCCCCTTCTGTTTGCCTCGGGGTTCTTGATAGGCTCCAGAGGCGGATATGCAATGTAGTTGGCCCTGCCCTGGCGTCTCGTCTACAGGGACTTTCTCACAGACGCGCCGTCGCCTCCCTCTGTCTGTTCTACAAATACTTTCATGGAAATTGCTCCGAGGAGCTGCATTCGCTGGTTCCTAGACGTCATGAGTTCCAGCGCCTTACGAGGCTGGTATCCCGCTCTCACCCCTTCACTATCGAAACTCCTAAATGTAGCCGTCTCTTCTACTCCAATAGCTTCATGTCTCGCACCTCTCGCCCGTGGAACTCCCTTCCCTATTACTGTTTCCCTGTGAGCTTTAATCTCCAGCTATTCAAGTGTAATGTCAATCGACATCTCCAGTTGCCTTGATCTATCCACTACCCTCATCCTTTCTTCTATCACTCCTATCTGATCTTGCTCTAAATTTTCTGTAACCCCTTGCTTCCTAGTGGCTTCCCGCCTTGCTTGGGGTGAAATGCTTTAAATATATATATATATATATATATATTATATATATAAAAGTTAAAATATGATATTAGACATCGAATAAATATTCACAGTCTATTCCAGAAAGATTTTATTCACTACCGTAACCTCATAAACAAAACAGAAAGAAAATAGGTACGAATATATTATCCTGACACTTTAGTTCATATAGTCAATGATAGAGACTTTCTGTTTAATAACTTAGTAAATATTCTCTGTAGTTCTATAGTAACTTTCCATAGTTCGATAACGAATCGACTACACATTTCTTTTGGCGTATTGTTCCATTTTCCAAAGCAAATCATTATAGCTATCCTAAACTCGATGTTTTATTTTTAATGATACTTAAGTTCTCGTCACAAGTTTTTTTATGGGCTTCAAACCCGAACATTGGTTGTTTTTTTAGACAATTTTTCACCAGTGCATAATTTTCCCAAGCGAAACGACGTCTTTCGGAAAGAATGTTTTAAAATTTCCCATTACATTAACAATGGAGGAAAAACGTTAAAATATTAGTTTTTTGAATTATTAAAATTGTATTCGTTATACATTGAGAAGGAAAATTATCCGAACGATGCAACAAATGCAATTTAAAATAATTCATTTTTCGAATATTGAAATATATACTTTTTATATATAAAAACGAGAATATGATCTTAGACGCCGAATTCATAATCAATTTCAGAAACTTTATTCAATAGAGTTAGATTATGGACAGAACAAGACATGTAAGAAAAAAATATCCGGGTATTTCGTGTCACAGTCAGTAAGCGAGTGATTTTGGTCAATATGATTAAGTAAATGTTTTCTGTAGTTAGTAACATATTTCTCTCGATATATTGTTTTATTATTCGAAAGGAAACCATTACAACTCTAACTAATCTTAAGCCTGTTTTAAATAAACTCGCCACAAATTTTCTGTTTGATTCTGGCCCAGACACATTGCTAAATTAAGACATTGGTCTATTATCTTTAAGCATCTGTTTCACCGTCGCACCATTTTGACAAGTGAAATGTCGTCTTCTGAAAGAGTAACTGGGAGAATCATTTAGATTTTCTTTCAAAATACTACGGCACTATTTTTTCATGGCTTCCATGATGTTAAGTGGACATCTGGTTGTTCTTGTCTCGGGGACAGTTTTTGTTTACTTATGTTTTTAGTATCAACATTATCTTGGGAAGAGAAACGTCATCTTCCAAAAAGAATCTTTTAAATTTATCCTTTAAAATATCATTAAAGTCACCCTTTTTCATGGTCCCCTTTCCATTTACACTAAAACAAACCAAAACCAATAAAATCTTCACCCTCACCACTCATGTTTTACTCCAGGGATGGTGATCCCAGGCTCTCATCTTTTCTTCTAAAATCGTTGTGCCTGATGTTAACCAAATCCTGGCCAGATATCTCTACTTCAGTCACTTTCTCATCGACATCACGTGGCTTCCCGCTCTCTTTTCTACAAATATTTTCATGGCAGTTGCTCTGGTGTGCTTTTATCCCTAGGGCCCCGATCAATTTAAGCGTGTTAATATATTGGCAACCATTTTTAAGCGTGTTAATCGATTGGCAACCATTTTACTGCTGAAATAACAGGATGCAACCCTCATTTCTACTCTAACATTTTTTTCTCATATTTCCCACCTCTGGAAGTCCCTTGCGATTTTTTGCTTCCCTGATAACTACAATCTTTAGAAATTTAAATACTACGTCAATTGCCATTTTCTGCCTTCTGAAACTTTTTTAAATCTTTTTTTTCAATCCTTCCCAGTTTTCTAGTTCCCATTCTTTTTCATTTTCACGCTCTTTAACATCGTGCGTTCTAGTGGCTTTACCACCTTGCTTGGGGTCAAATGATTGAGGAAAGACAAAATTCACTTTTAGTCTCATCACTCCATAAAAGTGAGTTCCAAAATTATTTTTTCCAAGTAAGTGCCTGTAAATTCCAATCGTGATTTGAGATAATGACTTTTGAGCAAATATGTTTTTTTTGCAAGGTACCTACTAAAAATATGTTTTCAAAGCACCCTCCTTGCAGTACGATGTGACACATTTATGCTATTGTTTGGTAAATCAGAAAGAATATTTTTCAGTACAACTTTAGGCTTCTTCTTGTACTCACCGACAATCTAAGTTCGTAATCTTAGAGATGATTTAAGCCAACAGCTATTTCTAGGAAGTTTTGAAACGGATGTTGTCCCACAATACTTTTCATGATATATGTACATTTGACTTGGTACTGAAAACACATTTTTCAATTGCAAGTTTTAACAACTGCTATTTTTTTTTCAATCCACAGGTAACCCTTCAAATAAGAGGGCGTAAATTAAACTACTATTCCCTGAACGACATAAAGTCATTAAGACCAATTCATAAAAGTTTATTACAATTAAAAATGATTACAACTGGTGTTTATACCGCCGATCTTTGAGAGATTGTTTTCAGTTTCTATTTCGCATACATCACAATACTCTAAGCAGTAAACGTTTTACTTGCGTTGCGCATGCGTGCTTCGTGCCGATGTCGTTCAGCGCCATGATGCGACTCCAGCAATAAACGTAACAGATCAGGTGCTTTAGTGGCAACCTGCTATTATCAAAGAAGGAATCATCTCTGACACTTCGACGATGATCACATGTTTTGCAATACCAGCGATAACCTGTTGCATCTTGATAGGCATTTGGCTGTTTCGAATGAGCCATGGTTGTACTAACCAACGCACAGTTATGGATTCCCTAAGAGGATTGCCGAGCTCCAATAAACATCAATCTTATGAAAAATATCTTCTCATTCGGATCGACGATTGATTGTGGGACACTCGGTCTATCATTTATCATGGCTGAAATGAAACCGGACATTAATTTACGCCGCTTAAGTGAAGGATTGCCATGCAGGTAACTCTTTCAACTTCATGCTGTTATTGATACCCACCTTGGAGTGAACAATGCGCATGTCCATTACGATAAACTTAAGTTATTTTAAAAATTTACAGCCGACAGATACAGCCTAATAGACTACCTCGCCGCAGGAAAAAATTATATATATTTTATGGATTTCATAAATAATTAAGATAATTTTCTGCCGTACAGATAATTTGGGACTTGTTTTTTTTAATGTTGTGATTTTAAAGCTATATATATATATATATATATATATATATATATATATATATATATATATATATATATGTATTATATATACATTTTCTTAAATGGATTATCAGTATTTATTCGGCACCTAAGATTATATTGTATTTTTTGTATTTAAAAACAATTGTTTCAATATTTGAAAAGTGAATTATATTCATTTAGATGAAATTAATTGTACCTCAGGGATTATTTTACACCTCACTATCTATCTATCTATCTATCTATCTATCTATCTATCTATCTATCTATCTATCTATCTATCTATCTATCTCATTCCCTTGCCAATCTATCTATCTATCTATCTATCTATCTATCTATCTATCTATCTATCTATCTATCTAGGTCCCTTGCCAATCTATCTATCTATCTATCTATCTATCTATCTATCTATCTATCTATTAGCTAGCTTGACTCACCCAGTTTATTCCTATCTGTCGCTGTCTCAATATCTTCTTTATCTATCTATCTATCTATCTATCTATCTATCTATCTATCAAAGATAGATACATGGGGGACACCCATATCGATGTAAAACAATCTAGAAGCGTGGCCGTTCAAGACAATTCTTATTTTGCGATTTCATAAGAAATATTAAATCAGTTCGAAAATTAGCCCAGAAATACCATAACCTTTCAATTTGTGTAGAAAACCGGGATGTCGAAACCTGTCAAATGACCTCGAGATATCAAAGGCAACTGCCCGAGCTTCACTATTCCTATATAAAGTTTAATATATTCATTCAGCAATGATATTAGGTTGGTGCAAAAATAATGTCGTTTTCTCACAATGAGAAAACGACATTATTTTTGCACCAGCCTAATAGTCAATACAGCAGCAGTTGACTTAGAGAAACGAAAGCCGTGTTTCTTATCTGAAAGAAGGCCCCGCGAGGTGAGATGCTTAACCCGTTTAGTTGATTGCATTGGCCCATGTGAGAACCTAGTGTCAACAATTATCGGTCTTAAACAGCGATAAACACACACACATACAGACACACACACACACACACACATATATATATATATATATATATAAAGAAAGAGAGAGAGTGACAGAAAGAGAGAGTGTAAAAAGCATATATATATATGCTTTTTCATAAATCTCTCTCTACCCCCATATATATATATATATATATATATATATATATATATATATATATATGCATATATATATATATATACAACAATTAGGACAAAACTTTAAAATCCATCGTCAATAATAAATTTATTTCGATGACTATAAACATACTCATCTCATCAGACCGACTACATTCTATGAAATGGAATCAATATATCCCAGACAGACATATATACAGAGTTTTAAAAAAAAGAAATAGAAATGTGCGAATCTATTATGCAGGAACATACATACATAAAAAAAAATACAATATCAAGCATTCATCGGCCCTGTCGGTTAGGGCTTTAGAATACGACGACTGCACCTCTGTAGAGGGGTAAGACCCCCCAAATGAGGCGTCCTGGGTATGACGTTAAATTGCATCCAACAGCAAGGCCTCTGATCTGGAGGTTTTGAGGAGCGTGGAACCACCTCTTAATTGCTGGTGTTCCCAGGTCCACCTTGACCCGGGGTGGTAGCACCTGTTAGGGTCCCAGCTATGGGTAAATAGTGAACTGCTAGTTTTCCAGGTTTTGATCACGTCCTGGGTATGACGGTAAACTACATCCGCGTCCTGGGTATGACGGTAAACTACATCCGCGTCCTGGGTATGGCGATAAACTGCATCCAACAGCAAGGTCTCAGATAATGTTTTCAGAAAAATAATGTTGCCAGTTCTAAGTTTTTGAAACAATAATGTTGCCAGCTCTAAGTTTTTTAAACAATAATGTTGCCAGCTATACATTTTTTATTCCATACAAAATAGGCATTTAAAATTCATATAAACTGGATTTGGCATTAAATAACCCACAGTGGTTGATATGCCATAAAACACAAACAAACAAACAAACAAACAAACAAACAAACAAGCATTCATTGCTTAATTAATCACCACTTCATCACTACAGGCATTTTATAAATCACAGCAATGCGAAAATTTTGTAGTCGCACTATTTTAATGTAGTCAATTTTGTGCACTTTGGGGAGAAGCGGATCACAGAAGCTTTCTTAAGTCAACCCAAAGCTCCCTCGCTGATTGGTCGACCAATCAGATCGTTTGTACGTAAAGAATAATTTTTCCTGCGCAACGATTCGGAGCCTATAGTCGCTTATTCAAGCCAAGATTTTTCTAATCACAATTAGTAAGAATTCAACTTCCAAACACATTCACGACAGTTGAAACCATGCACCAACATTCTCACTCACACACACCACTCACATGCTGAGCATACCTTGTATACACTCACATAAACTCTTCTTACACAGCAATATCTTTCAAGAACAATCATTACAAGAGACTCTTATATACATTCTTCCAGTGAACTTTGAACCAAATAACTATTTCTCATTGAACACTAAAGTAACAAATAAAGAGAGACAACTCTTGATTAATTCAACTATTTCTTACTTAAATGCATTCTTTTCTTCACATCGTTGTTTGATATTGTACATCTTGTTAAATACATATTTTATGTGTAACAATATCTTTTGCTTATGCTTTTTTTGAGTGATCCTTGTTTCCTAATCTAAAGTTTACTTAATGTGGTGAAGTCCGCTACAGGGAAATAAAAAGAAGTTGAAACAATAGCAAAAAAATAATTGACCTAGAAAGGTATTTTGGGCGGCTTACATTATGGAGTTATTATAACGGGTAAGTGAAGGTAAAGAGATAGGAATGTGTCAAATAAAGCTCAGCAAAGGAGGATCATCATCATCATCATCATCACCATATAATCATCATCACATAATACTTATGATAATAATAAAAAATATAATATACTTATAGAATAATATATATTAACACATAAATATATATACACATATATATATAGCAAAAATATAAAACTAATAATAAAAAATGATCATAATAATAATAATAATAATAATAATAATAATAATAATTTTACGGAGATAGGACCTGTTACAATTCTATGGGACTACACAATACACACTGACAGAACAATCAAAGCCAACCGCCCAGATATTGTTATTAAAGACCACAAACAAAAACGGTGCCTCCTTATTGATATGGCAGTCCCTGCTGATTGCAATGTATCTTTGAAGATATTCAAAAAGCTGTCAAAATACAAGGACCTTGAAATAGAAATCTCGAAAATGTGGCATATGGGAACATCAACAATCCCTGTTGTAGTTGGAGCCCTAGGACTGGTTGGAAAAGATTGCAGTAGACTAATTGAAGGGATTCCTGGAAGTCCATACCTCAAGGAGATACAAAAAATTGTTCTGACAAGTACAGCCCACATTTTACGAAGGGCTTTATCTATGTAATTTCTTTTTTTTGGTCAGTGGAAAGTGTCAGGATGCCATTTCTAACCTTAGGTCCCTGGGCGGGACCCGGAAAGAAATGTGTAAACGCCAGAAATCAAAGAAAATAAATAATAATAATAAATAAAAATAAATAATTAGAAATATTATAAATATTGGTAAAGATAATAAACCATATATATTGACGTAGGTATATAAAGAATTAAATAAATCT